>VZTX01031054.1:285930-377953 GCA_013400915.1 Pardalotus punctatus | reverse complement strand
GGGGGGGGGTGGGACAGAAGGGACACAACAAAGATGGGAGAAAGAATGAAAAAAACCACAAAATAATTGGTGGCATAAATAATTCAATCTCAAACATCACCTCTGACTCAGACAGAAAACTCTGAACTCTGTCTACTACACTCGAAGTGAAATTTCTCAGCACTGGGCTCAATGTAATTCTCTTTTTCTTATAAATTCTTCCCCTAAGATGGCTTTATTTGGTTGATTGTGAGGGGGAAGATAAACACTCCCTACAGCCCACTAGTGAAGGCACTTGCTTGGGATAGAGGAAGAGAAGGGTTCCATTTCCCATCCCAACAACCACTTCACGTTTCTACAAGATACAGCAAGGGCAGAGAGGGATAAAAACCACCTTCCTGGGCAGCGTGCTGGATCCTGGAGAGCTCAGCCGAGTCCTCCCCAACAAGGAAATCTCCTGACCCTGCTGCCTGCCCACAGCCTGGACCCATCCCTGCACGTCCTTCACGTCACGGCTTTGTCCTCCTGTGACCAGGAAGGACAACTCGAGATTGATGGAACTGCTGCCTTAAAGTAGAAAATGGCCATTACAGAATGAATCTGCATAAAATAATCTAGGGCTGCTGAACAATTCAATAGATATGGATTAGACTTTGAACTCATCCCACAGTCTGGAAAACTCTGTGGAATTCAATAAACTACATTGATTTGCTTCTACATCAACTATATCAATCTAAATCTGATTGGTAAGAGCTACAGGCTGCTTCCCCCTCCTATTCATAGTACAGAATGCACCTGCTCTCACAGGTACTGAAAAAAATATCCTATTTCTAACGATTCTGCTGTTGTTTTTCCCATGTGTAAAAATTCTAAGTACAGGATACACACCATCATCTATTCTCAAATTATACCTGAGTACCAAACTACAGTAGCCAGCCCCATACTTAGGCTATTTACTCTAAAATGTTTCTAGATGTAGGCAGACCAGGATAATTTAAAATAAATTATGGTTCCTGTCCATTTACATTAACATCTGGTAAACAACCAAATGTTAATGAACATTAAGCATCTGGCAAAAAACTGGTGAAACACCTTGAGAATATAAATTCCCTAGAAACAAAGAAAACAAAAAATAGATAATAAAAATTAGAGTCATTGGGTATGTCAAGGAACAGTTCTGAACAGGAAAAGGCAGCACAGGGAAGATTAAGGAAAATTACAGCAGAACTTTGCTATAGCAAACACTGCTGCTTTCCAGGCACCTCAAAAACCAGAAGGCAACATGCATTTATGCTGCCAATTTCTAAATCCTCCTTTATATACTTCCAGGTCACATCTGGGCTGCACTTCCTTTGCAAATGCAACAGATAAGAGCAAAAATTGCATGTATTATATAAAACACAGAAAAATAGCTAAACCTATTAAATCAAGACAATAAGAGAATATATGGATATGTATATTCACTTTCAATTAACAGCCAGGTCTATATATCCATTTTTCTAATGATTATGAGGAAATTCTGTATCAACAAAAAAGATCTGGACCAACATTCATCTCCCTATATATATATTTTTTTTTAACAAAACCATATAAGAAAACCATGTAAACCTAGTACCAATCATCCAACACAAGACAGACCTCTTTTCTCTATCAAAGCAGTGGTCTAGAAATTCACAAGAAAAAACATTTTTCAAGCGAGCTAAAAGCGTAAATGTTAGCGGCTAAAAATAGTGTAAGGGAAACCGAATTCTGAGACCCCAAGTGAGATTCTGGGAAGACTGTTTTCTTTTTCTATTTTTCCCTTTCTCTTCCCAGTTTTATTAAGACTTCTGTTTATCTGTAAAAGATGATAAACCTCAGCTTTACAACCCTCATCAGACACTGTGAATATTGTCATCTAATCTGTATTTAAGACACAACCCTGGGAAACAACAGAAGAGGGAAAAATAGGATGAGCTGTTAATAACATTTTCTTAGGAGAAACTGAACTAAAATCAAAATAAACAACAGAACGACAGAGGTCAAAATAAAACCTGTGGTTCAATGAAAGCAATTGTACAGAGCCAGCACAGGGAGCCTTGCATTGATGAGTCCCAGCAGCAGCTGCAGAACGTGTGGATTGTTTTAGCTGGTGCTGTTGCATGGGATTAGGTGATTATATCCCAACAGAAACCAAAAACCATAAACAGCCATTTGGAAGAGGTGCCTGCAGAGGATCTGCTCCAGCTCTCCCAGAACCAGCATCAATCCTCACTGACTGTCACTGGGTGCAGCTCCTCAGGAACATTTAAAGCCTTGAATTACCTCAAAGGCCTCAGCTAGAGTGGCTGGAGTACAATGAAGTCTAGAAATATCCAACACAACAGGAACATCTCTGACACAAGCATCCAGGACTACGCCAGGTCATGAGCTTTAGGAGACACATTTAAAAATATGGCCCTATATCAATATATTCTTTTTCATGGAAAATATGTAGAAGAAAAAGAAGTTCCTTCTACAGTAACTTAACAGTCTTTGAAATACTTGAGTTTTTTCTTTACTATTTTCTAACTTATTTTGCCCCAGGCACTGGAGAACAGTATGGCATATATTTACTGCAAGTATTTCAAGCCAACATGACAAGCCAGCCCACTTCTACTTAAAATCAACAGAAAACATGGAAATTCAATTCACTATTGTAGACCACAGTAAACACACTAATTAAATTATAATGACTGTGAACTTTCTAAGTAAATGTTGTCATTCATAAAGCTAGGTTTCTATATAAATATTAATGTTCAAATTGGTTTGTTGAAACTGCATTTCTATGCAGTAATCACGGACATTCCAGCGCCTGAACTACATGTGGAAACAGCCTCTTTACTCCTCTTTGAGCACAGAGCAAACCACACCCAAAACTTGTGTCCATTTCCAGATTCAAGCATCTGTCCCAGTTGGCCAACACTACCCAACTCCCTTGGAGTCACTCTCAAACTGCCAATTTAGTTTTTCATATCTGAATCGGCCTTTTGGTTTCTTTTTTGTTTGTTGGTATTTTTTTGGTTTGCTGTTGTTGTTTAATTTACGAAATGCAGCTATCAGATACCTTCCTGTCCACACTGTTTACCTGAGACTGCACTCCCAAACTGTGGGGAATGCACAGGGTCTCTGTTCAAGAAATACAGAAAAGAGCAGAACCAAAAAATGATGCTGTAAGGCTCCTATTATTGAAAAGACATGAGCAGAGAGTAAAGCAGCTAAAGAGAGTATGTCCGAGGGACTTGGCTTCAAGATTCCTCTTAGGCTTTGATGGTTAAATGCAGACAAGACAGAATCTGAGTAACATTCTTACTTAATCTACTAGAAAACGGTTTTCAGCAAAAACTGCTAATAAACCATAACAAGATTTTGAAGCAGAATTATACTCTTAGCAAATGAGAGCCCAAAAGAGAAACAAAGTTTATGCATCCAGATTAACAAGATTAGAAAAAAAATAAACATAAGGGAGGTGTTAGTACAGTAGAACAAAACCCTATTATGCACCATAATTAGATGTCAGCACACATTCTGTCAGCTTACCTGCTAATTTTAATTTCTAAGGCAAACTGTTTTACACATTTGGACATTTAAATTGATGCTTTACAGTCTAGTCATGAGTATCAGATCTGACAATTAACCTCTTCTGACAGGCTATTATTTAGGAGTTGATTCTGCAGCCACAAGTAAACCATGCTTGGATCCAGCTGCAGTTGGTATGGAGAGGGCATTTCTCAGCTTGTCTGGCATGTGAACAGGCAGGTACAGCTTGGGACAAAAAATGCAGCAGCCCTGAAAAGTTTCACTCACTTGAGGGATGGCCTTGATTTACTTCATGGACTTCAAATTAGTGCAGTTGAGCAGAGTCAAACGACTGCAGCTGTTTGTGCTTGCAGGAACAGACTCCACAAGTGCAACAGGCTCCGGTCAGCATCACCGGGGCTGCTGCTGAAGGAAGAAACGTCCACTCAAGTATCCCAAAATACTGCAGTCACCCCATTCATTTAAGTAAGCACATCAACTGCCAAAATACTGCTGACATTCATCTATTACACAAAAGATCACGTCCCACTGCACCAATACCTTTTATCTTGAGTGCTAAGAGAATTCATTCTTATTTGTAGAGAATGAGACCTCTGTCCCATTAGAGGGACTGACTTTTTGCTTTGTATGCCCTCCGAGTACAAGAAAAACTCGAGCAGGAATATTCAAAACTTTAATTACTCTTTTTAAGTTCTATTTAGAGGAGAAAAAAATTCCCACTCCCTCTCCCCACTACTCCCTGTAACTTTATTCTGTTTTCATCTGTGTATTTCAATCCACTGTCTATGTATTACATATAAATGATCTGCCTACAGATAAGTACGGTTCAGTTTTCCTGGTGTTATAAAACAGTGATGATGTTGATTTATAGCATCACTCAATGAAAAGGTACTCTGAGATGATGGCTGAGTGGCACTTTAATTTCATACAAGAAAGAAAATTCTAGGGTGCCACTGGAGCAAATTTAAACAGAAAATTATTCCCAAGCACTGAAAAACAGTACAGCACCATATTCTTTCACCCAACACAGGTATGAGCTTACAAGCAACTTGGGTTTAGCTTTATGCAAGTACTTAAACTGATTTTAAAACAGCTTCGAATTTATGAACAATCATAAAAGATAAAATTATGGGTATTTTAAAAAGCAAAAAACCAAAAGGCTGTTTAATGCTGAGGGTCCTGCACAGCGCTCATTTGAGAATATCACAAAGGCATTGCAATGAGAAACTGGTTTATTCTGGCTGATAAAAACGTACTTGATAAGTTATTGATAAAATGCTTTTATAAAACCGCTTATTAATTTTATTAGATTTATTATTTTAATAAAATCAGTATTTTTATTTAATAAAAATAGTCTTTTACTAAAGCCCCCATCATTGTGTGGTTTCATATGTGTGCACATTTGCTGTTTGTGATCCTGAAAACACTGATTTGAGACAGCCCAAGTCCTCAAAACAGAACCAACACCAAAAAAGCATCTTTACAATGTATTGCAATAGCTCTGAAGAATCACGACTATTATGGAACTGTGAGTTGGATTCCATCTCCAAATAACCAGGATATTCCAGCTAGGTTTTACTTCCAAAACCAATTTATTGGCAATGGTGCATGAACCAGGACAAGCACAGCTTGATTTACATCTCAAGCTGAGCTTGTAGCACTGACAAAGCAACAATAACAAGAAATCCTGAGGTGCTTCACTTGTAAATTAAACAAGTGCATCCCAGAACACTTGTCTGCAACACACACCAAATGCTCTACCCCTGCACATTCAGTTCCAGGTTATCTGTCATCCTCAAAAATAATACACATTTCCCTTGTTGAAAAAGCAGAACTCAAAAGCAGACAACTGGTCTGCAGTGATGGCTTTTGTATTCTATTTCTGCCCATGGAAGAAAACAGCTCAAGTCAAGAGTTAATCATCCTTTCACACATAAAAAGAATCTTCATTATATGACTCCATACTAAAGCTCAGAGAGAGGTAATTTATAGTAGATGGTAAAAATTGATGATGGCACATGCCCCAGGATGTTGTTTTGTTTCTGAACCTCACTGGAAGCCAGAGCAGTGGAAAAAAAGTCCAATAAAGTAAGAAAGCGATTGAAGAGATGCCAACAAAAGCAGATTATGTGAGCTGAAAAGTTAAAATCTAGTTCAGTGTCTGGCTTTACTCTGGAACCTAAGTTTGCTCAAGTTTGGATTTGAATGAACTCATACATGTACAGATATAATTCATATTGTTTCAAGTGTCCTTTCCAGGTCCCCATCACTGAAGTATATTAGACCACAGCCTTTGACAAGCAGATGCTTTTAAATAAGAAGTCACAAAAGAAAAACAACAACAAAACAAAAACAAAACACATTCACAACCCCCCCCCAAAGAAAAAAAAAACAACAAACTGCAAAACAAACAAACAAAAAACAACAAAAAAACCTTATCTGTACAGGAGTCTACAAATACCCAAACAAACTTATTTGAATTACTCCATGAATTCAGTTGTGGAGGCAATTACCTAGGTTGGAAGAACAATAAACATCATTTCAACAGCAGTCTATTTTATACCAATTGTCTGTGTAAAGAAAAAGAAATTCTATTTCATCCAAATGTTGCAGTGTCCAGGGATCTGATCTGATTTAAGAGGATGGAGGCACATTTCCCCTCTCCCTTCTGAGCACTCAGAAGGAGCACTCTGCCATGTACCCCTCCAGGGAAGGGCAATATTTCTCGTGTCTCCTGCATTCCCCAGGCAGAGCACTCTGCCATGTACCCCTCCAGGGAAGGGCAATATTTCTCGTGTCTCCTGCATTCCCCAGGCAGAGCACTCTGCCATGTACCCCTCCAGGGAAGGGCAATATTTCTCGTGTCTCCTGCATTCCCCAGGCAGAGCACTCTGCCATGTACCCCTCCAGGGAAGGGCAATATTTCTCGTGTCTCCTGCATTTCCCCAGGCACAGCCACACTGCAGCCCCAGCTGCCCAGGAGGGCTCCCAGTCATGGAGAGATTTCTCATCTCTTGCACCTCAAGATTTCACTCTCACCTAATGCCGGCTCTGCTCTTTTCAAATTAACTCTGATTCTGCAGCACAGGTAGCAGAATATGTTTTTAAAAAGCTGTAACACAAATTGTCTCTGCATATAACAACATTAAGGGAAAACTACTTTCATCACTTCAGGGCGCTTTCTTTTGTGTCATTATGAGAATGATCTTATTATGTTAATGTTTTGCACTGAAGTTCTAATCCACTGAGGATCTCCAGAGTGATACTGAAAGGAACAAACAATTAACCACCAGCTAGAAATGTTTAGGTACGAGGCAGAAATGAGAAGTTCTGGGGGAACAGGCTCAAAAAATTACCAAATCCATTTCTATTGATTGAAGTAGCAGAAACGAGAGGTTTTTCTCTGGTCTCCCATAAAATAGAACTTGCCCCATTTAGAAACATCATTGGAAGTAGAGGGGAAAAACACCTTGGAGGATTAAATATTAGAGTTTCTGCTCTGCATTTTATAAAATATCTCATCATAGCAGCACTGATTAGACCCATAAAGACACCACAGCACTAATAAAGCTCTCAATGAAACAGTGGTGCACTTTGTAATTAAGGATTTTGGGGATGACAAGCTTTTTTTCCTCCATCAAGCTCCTCAAACAAAAATAAACACAAGAAAACCCACTCTCCACATTCCTTTCAGGGACAAATAATTTAAGATTCTTTCCTAGCAGCCTAATCTAGAACTGGAATCAAGTTCAACAAAACACAGAAACATTTATGGTTTAGAGATTTTTACCACAGCATTTCAAACACCTACGTAGGAGAAAACCTTTGTAGAGCCACCAGCAGTTTGTTGGTTTGTTTAGGATTAAAGAAAAGCACCAGAACACCTGCCATGAATAGGGTAACAGAGAGTTCAAAGGACTGTATACAATATATAAGAACACTACTTAATTTTGACACCAGCTGGTTTGAACTCTACTGAAACAGCGATTACGAGTTGTTTAATTGAATAAAGACTGGTTTATAGTAGAAAAAGAAATGGCAAATAATTATGTTCATTAAATTCACTTGGGATTCAGCTTGTTTTCTGCTTCCTTGATATTAATGAAAAGAAATCTAATTTGTTCTACATGGCAAGAGATGTAATTTAGATGCTTATTAATGCCCAATTCTAGTAGCAGCTCTGTGAGAAATGTAGTCTTTAAAATGTTTGTTTTGTAACTCCAGGAAGCCATAAGTGTAACAAAACATGTTTTGCATCCAAGTAGAATAAAATTGAAAAAAAACTGTTTTTCACTGCAAGCAGGCAGAATTTTAGACTTTATCAAAACCTGCAAAGAGATCTTCTGTAACACTAACTTTTAAAATATACACACCAATACAGCATTTTCTGAACTTACCTGTAAATCTTGCTTAACATTAAGAAAAAAGACAAAATAGTTCTCTGATCTCTGTAACATTTCACAACATTACACACACTGGACACAATCACAACATCCTTGGAAAAATATTCCTAATTGGTTTTGTCCCAATTATTTAAGAGCTATCACATCGGTTCTAGGCAGGATAATCCTTTCTGACACTGCCTGCATTCTTGCCACCCAAAGAATCCTTCAGTTACTTCTAACTTTTTCTGCTGCGTGTGTAGAAGGAATGTTGCAAGTATTGTTAATCTTAGCTGTACCACAGGTTGAAATACAGGGGAAGAAGAAAACATCACCAAATAATGCCCTGAAATTACGGAAACAGCAAACAAGCAGCAGATCCAGCTTGTGATCTACCCAAGAAAAGACAGAGAAAAGAACAGCAGGACAACAGAGTTCCCATGATCATGCCCGGCTTCTAGCCTGAAGGTAACTAAGGCTGAGGAATCAAAAGAAATAGATTTCTTAGGCAATGCGTAGTTCTCAACTTCATTTTTCACGGCTAACAATACAAAGAAGGGGAGAGTGCACTGTGGAATAAGGGAAAAGAAAAAAGACAGCAGCTCATTATTTTAGATACACTTAAATACTATGCTGACATCACCAAATACACTGATGTGAGAAAATCGCTGTGGCATCAAGCAATTAGTGTTATTTTCTAGGCAGTGATAGGTGTGACAAGCAACTTCATTCCTGCTATAATTACTTCTGTCTGTACAAATGAAACGTAAAGCATGCCTGCTATTTAATACAGAGCCCTGACTGGAGCCAGCCCAGTAGAAACATGAGGTGAAAATCAGCGAAGAGCTGAGGCATGTGGCTGTAACTTCCATGTCAGCTGTCGAACAAGATGAACCGGATTAGCAAAAGCTCAGGGAGACTCCACATCCTGACAGGATGCAGGTATCCACGGCCTCCCTGGCAGGCTGTCCCACCAGCAGCGAGAGGCAGGGGGGACAGCGCGGTGCGGGTGCAGACACCGGCACTGCCGTCCATACCGTGCTGACAGCTGCGGTCTCCACCAAGCCTTCATTAACCCACTGGCAGATATTAAGAAATATGATGTAATCATCCAAAAAGATAAATTTCATTATCGATCTGAACTTGATTCCTTTTTTCCTTCCATAAGACTGAGGAACCATTTACTTTCCACTGTGGCTGAAAGTACTCAACAGCCACACATTTTTATCTTAGTAGGAATTCAGCTACCATGTTTCCACACCTTTCCTAAGGCATGGATTTCATGGCACAAGGCCCTCTTGATTACTGCAGCTATACCCTACCCTCTGCTCATGAAGAGGAGGGAAAAAACAAATATATTCCAAGTGCACGTGGATATATCTACGGATCAGTGGCTCTTACTGTTTATATCTGCTGTTTTCTTACAAAATTATATCTATAAATATTATCATGGGATCATTTAGGTTGGCAAGGGCCTCTAAGATCATTTCCTGATCTGAGTTTAATTTTCAATGAAAGCTGTAGACACAAGGGGAAGGAAGGCCAGGAAATGATGCCAAAATTAAGGAGGGGGGGGAAAATCAACAGCTTCTCATTGAAAATGTCTCTTTATATAAGCATACATATATGTATCTACTTATATACATGTAAATAAAAAAGACTTCAGACGAGATGCACAGAGCATTCCCATCATACTGCTAATTAAGCTGGTGCATTTCTAGAAACTGAAACTTGTTTTTAATGAGTGCTACAAACTTCTAAATTTTGTTTCTCCAACTCCATTCTATTCCAGCTAATTGTCTAGTGTGCTCGCTGCTAATTAGCTGCAAGTCAATAACTGAAAGTTTCTGTCAACAGGATTTGAATTTCAGCTATAAAGCAATGACAATTCGTTTCCACTGGCACACCTTAGAAATTCTTCCAATTAGCTGCCTTTTGTCCTGATTTATTCCTGTGGGATGAATACTTAGTCCTGAACCTTATTTGTTGCTGCACATATACAACCAGGATTATTTTCCAAAAGCCTATTAATGTTTTCTTTTTATAAATCACATCTAATCTATTTCCACCAGGATGGCTGCCCTTATAATGTTAAGCAATTAGTATCTTGAACACCATTTTGTAATAAAACTTAATTTGCAATAATTAGAATATAACAAAAAATAAATAGTTATCATTAGATACCTACAGGCATTTTGCTTGGATGGTAAAATAATGAAGCTATAAATGTTTTCCTCTTCAAAGTAAAGATCCAATATATAGACTCTTCAAAATTATATATGAAGACAATATATTTTAAATTTGAAATATGATTAGACTTTAAGATGGTCCACAACTGCAAACAGAAAAAAAGCAGTTTCACTTTTCCTTAATGCAAACATCTGGAATTCTGAAGCTAAAATTTATAAGCTGATAACAAAAAACATCACTTTTTGGTTTTAGATTTCTCAGGTATTTTTTTCACTTATATTAGATCATGCAATGACACAAGACCTAGAAAATAACTTGGAAAATATCTTTGCCTGCAACTATAAACACACTGGACCCATTTGCTCACTTGAGCCACAGGTCCTTCTCAGGAGAAGACATCATTTCATGGAATGGTACTAAAGACAGGATTCACTAAAAGGGCAGTAAGCATTGTTTCCAAGCAGGGGGAGGGAAAAAAAAAAAAAAAGGGGGAGAAAAGGCTGGATAAGCATTTTCTAGGCTACTTTATTGGACATCAGTTTTGCTCTGGGTTCACCACATCAGATGGCAGCTTTGGATTCCATGGTAAATACTGCCTTGTACAGGCACACACAGCCGAACCAGACTGCAGGGGATTTACCTGCGCATGGTGTTTGTATAGACAGACAATCAGATCAATGCCCATATTTGATCAAGAAAGAGATGCACCTCAGCTGCAAAATTATGTAGGGTGGAGATTGTGCTATTTGTACACTGTCAGCAGAAGCACTCACAGACTCAAAGGAAAAATACAGGGGTTATAACAAACTTAGGTTTCCCTCTGATAAATTAGTTGAGAGGCTTCAAAAGTAGGTGGATGATTTGAAAAGAAACCAAGCAGCACACGAGACAAAGCTCTGCAGAGAAAAATAAGGAAGTTCACCACGTGGAAGTCAGCGGTGAGCCCTTTCTGTCAGGGGTCCAACAAGAAATCATGAGCAGCCTGCATCCAATGCCTCAAAGTTCTGATAAATACTGAAAGGGCTGCTTGGTACTTCTGGACACTGCATTGAATATTCCCCAAATACAGCAACTGTCATGTGTCATTGCACTGATTCAGTGTCATTGGAATTGTTGTAAACAGAAGAAGGGGAGAATACTGATTTGAAAATTACAGATGGACACAGGCACCTGGATAGATCAGAGCTGGGCAATCAACAACTGCAGGAAATTTAACAAGAGCAAGTGCAGAACTCACTACCTGGGATGGGATAATCCTGATTATAGGTACAAACTAGGGGACAAAAACAACCTAAGAGGCAGCTTTGGGAGCCTCAATTCTATATTGACAAAAAAACTGTAAAGAGTGTGTCCAGAGGAGGGCATGACTAAAAAAAACCCCTAACAGAGTCTCTTAGCAAAGGATTGTTTCTCTCACTCATAAGAATTAACATAACCCAAAAAGGACTTCACTACTTTTACCAGCGAGTGAAGATCCTCCACGTAGAAACATTCTAAAAGCAGAAGACTTTAAGCATCTGTTTATGTTACAGAATACAATGGCCCTCTGCTAGAGAGAGAAAAACTATCAAGAAGGAAATGAAAACAAAAACTGTTTGGAAAGCAGCCCTGGAAAAATATTAACTAAACAGCAAGCCTTTGATAGAAACTGTACATTTCTAGAACACAGAAGAATCCCTTGAGTCTGAAACACTACAAATGTAAGCACAAAGTCTGCTAAATTCTGCTCTGGGTGTTTTGAATGGCAGGGCAGACAATGCTCCGGACAGCTAATCCAGCAAAGGCTGAGCTACGCATTCTACTATGGCTGCTGTGCACCCTTCAAATATGAAGTACAGAAAAAATACTATCCACCATTCTTCAGCTCATCTCACCCTAAGATCTCAAGCAGCTTCGCTAATATGAAACATTAGCTCTGCACAATGTCCATGTGTCTTAGGAAATCAAGGTTTATTTCTCCTAGAGCTGATGTAGTCAGCTCTACACTGAGGACTAGGAGGGGGCCAGGCAGCCACTCTGGCCAAAATACAGCCCAAAGTGAAGAAGCAGACCAGAGTAACACACTCTAGCACCCAAAAAAGCTTAGAATTTATTTATTATTCAGTATATCTCTCTGTCTTTAGCATAGCTCCTAATACCAGTATGGATCAGAATCATCTGACTTTCAGGGACAACTGTTCCTCCCTTAAAGATTGTCCACACACAAGAAATAAAACCTCACTTTGTGGAAGGTGGTGATCAAAAAATTAAAATGAGAAACAACCTTTTGATCTGCCATTCTTCTCATGCCCTGGATTTCAGCTAAAGCCTGTGAAGCTGTGGGTAGGACTGACCAGAGCAGCAATTCAGGGCTGGGGGGAAGACAAGCACCGCACAGGAGCTGTGTTGATAGAAGTTTTATCCATGCCTGGTAACACACTAAAGCTCCAAAATGCCAACACACGGGAAGAAAATCACTTTCCCCCCACTGCTTCTGACACTCGGGAATGCCTCCTTTTCATGAATTACATCAATTTGTTTTTGTTGGTATCTCAGTCTTCCTCAAAGCTGTTGGAGCCCTTTGAGGCTCACCAGCAGAACATGGCACAGCCCAGTCCTGCCCAGGAGCCTCAGAAGATGGCACTGCTCACGCTGAGCTGCTCAGCCCGGGCTGAGCACTGCAGATGCACTGTCCCACAAGATTAGCCACCAACACAAGTTTAATTTCCCATGCTTCCCAAAGTACGGAGAAGTGAAGGGTGTGGAAGAAAGGCAGACAAAAAAATTGGTTTAGGCTAACCTGAAACCTTACATTTGTCTTCATGTGCTGTCCCCATCTGTCTTTGAGGAAATCAACAAGAGCTTCAGCATTTTTACACTCCCTCCTCTACCACTGAGCCACAAGTTATCACAGCAACCCAATTTCCAGCTAGATCCACAAAACGTGACAGACTGTGCTTCTAAGGTGAAAAATGCATTAAGTGGTTGAGGTCAAAGACACAAAGGAATTTTTATTTTAACTGGTTTCTTCACTTTAAAGGCCTGTTTTCAGATTCCATCCAATTTCAAATATACTCCGCAGTACAGAAATACAACTGGGAATGTCCCTAAACAAATTTGCAGCACTTGGCAATCTACATTGTTGATAATGCCTTTAAAATATAAATCATGCCACAACAAACATTAGCTCCTCTAGGGTTCTCTTCAAGACATTATCTCACACGGCTCAGCAAGGTTTAATTTATCTCAGTCATCTTTTTAAGTTAAATCACGACTTTGTAGAATGTGCCTTCCGATCAGGGCCTTAGATTACTCATATGATTAGAGTTAGGGCCGGAAACAAGACTCTTGGCATTCCAGTTATGACTTGTTTAGGAAATTGATATTGGCATTTTCTGCATCATTTGCTGTTTCTCCAGTGAATTACTTTCCTGTCTTCGATTCTCCTAAAGAAATTCCAGCCTTGTGGGAGAATAAAACTAATTAAAAAACCCGGTAAATTTAACTTCAGGCAGAGAGTCTGAGCTTCCTGTTAGAATTAATGTACCTATTGATCTGTTAAAATAATAAACTAAAACTTGCAGTCTATCACAGAAAATAGCAAGGTGTCTGAGGTCAAGCACTAATTTATCCTCTCAAGGAGAGTATAATGTATCTTATGCCATATATAGGTTAACCTGGCAGCTTTCGAAGACAGGATAATAAGAATAAACAGGAATTAGGCCCTATGAAATAGGCAGGGAAACAATTAGTCACATTAAACTATTTTTTTTTTCCTTTATACAGCCAGAACTCCCCATTATAATACAGGGACGATGCAAAGCATTCATTCTTCTCAGGGACACATTTTAAACTTTTTTAAGCTTTTTTTTTTAGACTCTGTTAGTTAACAAAGTTTATTTTAAAGCAGTCTTAATTCTGGAACGTACCTTTTGTGAACTTCTGTCCTCTTCCCCAATCTGTCCTGAACACAGCTGCTGCTACTACCCAAGTTCAGAAGAAAAGGTCTGTTTTGGATTTTCAATATCAAAGCCAAAACAAATCAATTCTAATTTTTCAGGAGATGAAACCACTGATGCAGAAGGTCATTAAATAGTGTCTGCTTTTCAGTGGCACTAGAGCCCAGAATAAAGGATCTTTCAAAATGACAATCACTGAGATTGGGAAGACAAAGAGAAAGGGAGAGTTTCTGCTCAGGAGGGGGCACTGAACATATTTACAAAGGGACATCCCCTTCACTAATCCCATATTACTGATAACACCCACTGAGCACCTAGGTGCTCTCCCAGTGATGCCAATCCTTACACAATATAGGAATTTATGACCCAAAACGCCAAAGCAAAACTAGTCTTTACTGCCAGCTGGCCTCCACTAGCATCATTTATACCTGGACCTTAATTTCAGTTAAAAAAAACCACAGAACAAACAAACTGATATTCTCATTTCAACCAATTCAGTCATCTGTTTCGTTCTGGTATCTTATGCTATGGAATCTTTATCACAATAATCACCAGAACATATTCAAAATGATCAAAATTCACATATGTTACTATATCAAGTGGAAGCAACAGAGGTATTGCACAGATGAAACCCCAGAAGCAAGGTTAAACAGAAGAGCAGGAAATCTGAAATGGGCATCTGTGATTTAGGTCTGACAGCGCACCACAACCTGAAAAGATGGCACACAGCAATTTCCACGTTAATTCTTTTTTTGCATCATTTGGAAAGCCTTGCCCACATAGCTGTCAGTGCCTTTGTCTTGTTGGGTTCTTCATAACAACCCTGAATTTATACTTCCCTGATCAAAACTGCTTCTGTGAGTATATGAGATATTCTTCACAATTTTAAGTCAGACTTTAAAATATTGGTTTGGTTTACCTTACCTTTTTGGTTCATTTTCTTTGTCTACCTATTCTCTTTGCTTTTATCCTTTAGTTGCTTTTTGCTTAGCAAGTATCAGGTTTATGCAGACAAGACCATTTTTCACAGAGCCTGTGACCAATGAGGCAGTCAAGAGCATTGACCTAAACAGTTCGACGTTAATTCAAGTTTGTCAGGTCACAAAATTCCTGGTAAGACTTTGAGATGAGCCTATGTTTCTGCAGCAGCAGTGCTACAGCAGAAGGCTGAATGGAAAACAAACAAAAAGTTGGCTTCTTTTTTACTTTTATTACTGGTTTCCTTTCCCCTTCCCTGCATTTGTCTTCTTTTCACATAAAAGGAGTAAGCTTGACTTCAGTAATAGCTCCAGCCCTTCTCAGATAACTGTCTCTATTAACTCTCCCTCAGCCAACCATCCCTACAAGGAACATTTTATTATCTCAAAATAGATTGTGTCAGTTGGTGTTACAAACAGCAATTCCTTTTTCCCACTGTATCTTTAGAATTCATTTGAAATACCTGTGATCATGCACTGCCCTTGGGATTAAACTGGCCAGGAGTCTGCACACTCCAAACTGCAAACCACGCTTAGGTGGCCAGGGGCAGAGCGTACCTGCAACTGTCTGCAGCTGGGACTGCATTTGTACTCAGTGTTCCTCCCTCCAAAACAATGCTGTTTCTCCAAGGCAGCGCTGTGTTAATTAATTTTCAACATCTACACATTTAAACCAGGTAGCCTGGTTTATTTTCCTAAACTCACCATATTCCACAGACTGAAAGCCGAAATGGATTCTCCAATATCAAGTTATCTTGCATAAATGCTTTGGCAGGCTCATTAGTCAATACACACATTCACTTCCAAAAAATGTGCATGGAAATTAATGTGCAAATGCCTTCAAAGTGAATGAACTGATTCTCAGATGTGGAACTAATAGTAAAGAGTATTACCCGCACTACAGTTGTTAACAGAACTGTAATTAGGATTTTAACAATCAGAGTTACTATCTAAATTTCAACAGTCATCTTTTTACAGTCATGTTAATTAAGAGGACATTACAAGGTAAGCAGTACCATATGCTTTCAGTGAAAAATTATTTTTTGAAGTTATCTTGCCTTCAGTATATTACACAATGTTGAAAAGTAGCCTTTCTGAATCAACTTGCATACTATGAAACTTTATGTAATACTTTAAGCTTTTGAAAATGTAAAGAAGAATTTTCACATGCTCAATATTAATCACTGTTGAAATCTTGAAAGTTACCCCTGTATGAAAACACAGCCTGCCCAGCTCGCTCTGGAATTCAGCCTTGCCTCGAGCATGATGACTGCCCAATGAACATGGCCTGGCCAGCTCTGGACTCCGATTCAGAACTCACCCAGGCTGAAGTTTAATTTTGGATCAAGGACGTGCTCAAGCCTTTTGTGAATTACTGAGAGCTGCATTAAGTGACAGGACATCCCTCTCACCTGCTACAGCTACCTTAAATATTTTTGTTAGCTATTCAAGGACAAAATTTTGATTCCTGTAACCATACTTCAATCAGTGTGACAAGTATATAAAATTTTAGATTGACTGCATTATGATAAAGTCCTTTTGAATGGCTAAAAGCAAAATGTGAATCTGTCATCCAAGACAATTAGGAAGCAACATTTCTCTTATTCTAACTACCTATGTGTATTTTGCATAAAAGTCACATGCAGCTCACCTGTCGTTCTCCAGTATCAACATCCATCAAGTGACAACATCTGCCATCATCAACAGCTTGTTATAATGGAAACAGAGCCCCTGAAATACAATGTTCTAGAACAATAAATGACTCTCACTTTGAAAATAAATGTCTCTGCTTCACCTCAGTGTTTATTTCCTATGAGTGCCAAGGGGATGCAGAGACATCCATCCAGCAGAGGGAGGACATTATCCCATTGCAATGTTCTGTTCTGATGGTCTGTCTTAAATAATCCAAAGTCTGTTATCCACATGCCTGATCTACAAAGCCTCATCTCCCAACACGTGTACTGTGTACACTACAATGAGTCCTGGAAGACACTGACATGATGGAGTGGAGCCTTGTAGGGAACATGTCACCTTGAAAAGGGTTTCCACATTTCGTGGCCTTCTGTCCTTAGCCAATACCAAATGTACAAGAACAATGGGACACACTTATGGTTTCAATGTTTGATTCAAATAAGGGCCAACACCAAATCTTTAATCAGTTTGGTAATCTGATTTTTTAAGGCTTATGATTGTGATTACTTTAAGGTCATGGATATAAAAAATTATTTATTTTAGTGCTGCAGAGTTATTTCAACTCAGAAAACCATTCTGAGAGCCTATAATTGTGCTCCCAGCTGCAGAGATATGAGCAAAGATGCAAGCCTTTTTTAGGATGACGCATTAAGCTGAATGCTTTCCTCTGATACAGAATATAACTGAGCCCAAAATACTGAAAGTATTCTCGGGGTGTACAACAGCATCACCATTTCAGCTTCAGAAAAGGCCCCTGACCTTCCCTTTCATACCTGTCACTTCCAGATTCTGAGAAACTGGCCTGAATGTTCTTCTAACCCCACGTATTCAGACTGTCTGCAGGATCAGGGTTGATACATTTGATACAATTGACAGAAAAAAATAAAACCTTTTTTCCACCAGATACTGCAAGAAAAATATGATACATCTCCTTGAAAGAAGTCTGTCAGTTCTGTTACAGGGCTTATCATCACAGAGCATCAGAAATAGATAAAAGGGATGGGTTTTGTCCCACAAAGGACGTGGCAGCATGGACCGAGGTGTGCACTGCCTTTTCCTGCTTTTCTCATCACAAAAGACAGGCAGATTTATTCATTCAGGGAGAACTTGAAAACAGTAAACACAAATTAGGATCCCAGCTAAAAGACAAGAGGAATAAAGACACAGGAGTTTCCATCTATTTGGAAACATATAAATCAAATACTAACAGAGAATATAAAGAACATCATCTTAATTTCCCAGGGTTTGGAAACTCAGAACCCTCTCCCTTTTCTACATTATAAATGCTACTTTTCCACATCCTTTTCACGGATGTGTAGAATAGGTGTCTTCTGTCTTTACGTTTAGTGGAATACAACCTCTCAAAACCCCCTTTGAGCCTTTTTTCTCTGATTGGTCCTACTTGAGGATTAAAGCTCCCTTAGTTGAAAAATTCGGTTGTTAAAGCATTCCACAATACAACTGTACCAAAGTGATAATTTTATTTTTAAGGTTTAACAGCAGTTCCTACATAACTGGAGTTTCAGTCTCCAGATGCTTCCACTCATTTAATTTCATGAATTTCAAATGGAGTCAACCTGGACATAATTTCCAATTAAAAGTAAAATAATAATGTGAATTTCATATTCACATAAGACCAGTGGAAAAGAAAAAAAAGCAACAAAACAAAACAGGAAAACCAGAATAAAACCAGGAAAGATGCTGCCACTGAAAACATCAAGATTTTTGCCTTACCTAGAAGTATTTTAAACATATGCATTCCATTTGATGTGTGCATCGAAGTATATTCAGTTCTACAGAATCTCTTTAAAGTTAGGATAAAACTTGGAACCGTTTTTAGGTTTCTGCACGCACAGGAAAATCTTTATACTCCTCTTCCTGCATTTGGCAGGGGAAGACTTCAAGAACTATGGTTTGGCAAAAATAAGAAAACTTCACCCAAATCACTGATGTTGTCAAAAAGGAAAAGAAAGGCCTAAACCAAAAAAGAATGGGCTGATGCATAAACACCAACATCAAACTGATTTTCCAAGGGCTACATGACAAGGCAGCTGGACAGAAGAGGCCACGTCTTTTGCTCCGTGGACTGAAATATGCAGTCTCTGTGTCACTGGAAAATCACTGGAGACTGTGACATTTCAAAAACTGCTCTTCTGCATAAACATCCTTTATAAGATTTGCAACACAGTTCTAAACTACTGCTTTTTTCCCTAGGACTTCTGTTGTGTCTCTAAACTCAACTGTCATTTTGGCTTTGTTTACCAATGCTTGACCCACAAATAAGCCTATACTTGAAGAGATCTACAAGAAATACTGTAAAGAATTTTAAAAACCTCACCACCGATATTTATATTTGCAGGATGGACAGCATTCAGGCACTTTGTACTTCAAAAATCAGATACGTCCATAACACGTGCTTACTTTCCCTAATACTAATGGGGTGTGTGTGTGTGTGTATACACACACATATATATATACACATATATAGACACATAAAATTTCTTGGAAATTTTGACAGTGTACAGCCACAACTCCTGTGAACTCATAATACGAAGATCACGTTGAACAAGTTAAGAGTCTGCAGCAAAGTACTTCCAAGAGATCGTTAAGGATTACCTCAGCATCACACTACATTGCACTGAAAACGCAGCCACCTCTGGGATAAACACAAATATCAATTAAAGAGTACACAGCCTGCAAAGCAGTTAAAAGAAGTTTCCAAAGTTGCAGTGACACAGCAGCAAACTGAGTTTAACTGCCCTACCATCTACATCCTTGCAAGCCTCAGCACTGATTAAGTGTGATAAATTTGTTTATAGGGCAGGTTCCTGGGACAGCAGAAACGAACTAAGTGATGGGTTCAGCTGTGGTTTCATCATGGAACACACGGACATGAACACTTCTGAAAGCACAAAGGACTGAAACCTCTGAGCACCCCCAGCTGTCAGTGGGATGCAGTTCACACCCAACCAGGGAGGATAATGTTGGCAGTGAGGGTATGGTTTGCCTGGTGACACTTGCCCCAAGACTTCAGAATGAATCCATAAATATCAGTGTCAGACACCTGAGGCATGCCCAGGGCACACTGAAGTGTAGAGGTCTGTGCAGAAATACTAGGGCTGGAAATAGGTATTTTATGACCCCTGTGTTATTACCCTAAAAACAAGCAAAAACCCCAAAGGTGGCCCATTCCCTTCTGCTACGCTGGGAAGCCACCAGCACCCAACACATGGCACATCACCACGCTAAATATTTACATAAAACTTCATTAGCAATTCAACGAATGCAAATTGTAAGATAATTTGTAAATGTTCCTCCCTAATTTTAAAGCACCACATAGCAGCACTATGAATTATATGGGTAAAGCTGCGCTATAGCTTAAGGAGAAAAGACAATATGTTTACATAATTCTGTTCAGATCAATAAGGCTTGAATAATAACTGAACCCATAAAGACATAACGAGACTTCAGGGAACCTACTTTTACTATTAAGGAACTGCCTCTGCACCTAATTTAAACATACAATAGACAAACTATTACATTCCTGGGATCCTTGTTAATTGTTTTGTTACATATTTAACATTTGTAACAGCTCTCACAAGTACAAAATTAATAATTGATTATCCATTAGTTGGAAAATAACCTAAAGTGTCTAAGATATGTATACTTTGCCCATACAGACGTATTTTCTTTTTAATAAAGTATTTTCTGAAGTACTATAGGAACACCTTAGTTTTCATGCTTGACATTCACTCTCCGCGAGATTAATAATAAAGCATTAAAATCAATAAGGTTAAAAATTTATAGATAGGTAATACCTCTTACACTGCTTCCTCATGTTAGCACTGTACTTTTAGCAGAGAAATGTATTCAAAGGGGTAGGTTACAAATAAAATAATTAAAATTAATCATCTTAATTGTTCAGTTACATATTCTATTAAGACCCCGTAAAGGACACTTATGTACAGCTGAATTAAACCTAAAACTCCATTCTGTTTTAACCACCCTATTTTTCAAGGTGAGTTTTTTTCTTAAAGTAGTGCCAGGGTTAATTTATAGAACAGGACTCAGAGAAAGACACTCGCCCCCTAAAAATCCCCAAACATTTGCTGCCACACCTGTTGTGTTCAAATTCTCCACAGCTCCTGCAACCACAGTCATAACTACCATTTTTACACATTATAAAGGTAAAAAGTTGCCAAGAAGTATGTTTTGAAAACTTGGCCGCTTCAGACATCTTGTTGGTTTTCTTCTCTTCCTAAAGATTCCAACTTTTACTCTTCCCCAGCTCAAATTCTGTATTTGCTTACAGCAATCTGTTTTCTTTTCCCTGCCTTTTATTGAGTTTTACCTCGCACTCCAGGCACTCACTCCTTCAGCACAAATCTGCTGGATTTGTGGCTGCACCTGGAGAGTCCTCCCATCCATCCCTCTCTCGCTGGGGTGTCTGTCCTGCCCACCCCAACACCAGCTCGTGGCAGGGCAGCAAAGAGCTCACCTGCTGCCCAAGCCAAGCACCTGGAGGGCTTTTTGGCAATCAGGCACTTGATAAGCCACATGCTGAGCTGGCTGTACTCGGTTTCTTAGAGAAAAAGCCTTGGGGCTTCCTTTGAAGCATCATCCCTCCAAGGACTGCTAAAGCTTTTAAAGCTCCCTAAATTGCCGACTGACAACATGCAAATATTTTCTTCCTATTTTCTTCACCAACCTTACTGCTGCTGTGACTGGGGGAGAAGGACACCCACTCCCTTCCAAGTCCTCCTCCAGCTCGTCTCACAAATGCCCACACAGACGGGATTCTTCCAGGGAACAGCAGCGGGAGGGAGCCCAAGGTGATTTCTGCCAGGTTTCCTCATGTTTACAGTTTTTAAGGTGCACTTTTCTGGTTGATTTTAACCGGAGAAAGTTTATGCCACAAGCAAAACCAAGCACTGCTTAGCAGAGCTGGCTCAGCCCATAGCAGAATTCCCAGATCCCAGGTGGAAGAGGAGCCTGCACAAGGAGCTGATGAGCGTTTGGGGTACAGCACCTCGGACACAAACCACCCTGCCCTGGGCAGTGGCACAGCACCATGCCGAACGCTCCCACGGGCCTGACCCTCAGCTCCTTCTACTTCTTGATAAGGAATCTCCTCAGAAAGGCTGCAAACTTCAATTGCCTGACATTTTGGAAGGATCCTGGCATGGCTCTAACTTCAGCCATGCTACATCTTGAAAAAAACCCCAATGAGCTATTGTGGTACCGCTCATCTGCGGATTGCAAAAGGAAACGCTGCACTGGATACACTCAATTTAAGTTAACATGTACATTTTTTCTGTTCAGCACCACGGGCTGCAAAATTCCTAACATTCAAAAAAATCTAGAAGCAGTTGTCAGATTATTCAGAGGATGTAGCAGAGCATGCCTTTTATATTTATTCTGCATAAACCTCCACAGACATAGCAGGCCATCACATTCCAGCAAAAATATCTCAGTACAAACAAGATTGAAACAAATAGTCAAAAGGAACATCAAAGAGCAAAGCAGCAAGAGCTTGCTCTTCTAAAGTTATCAGTTTTCATTACTGAAAGAGAGAAATGAGAGACAGGAGAGGAACTGCCAGATGCAGTCAAGTAAACCACAAACTGCAAGCTATGGATGTGGGAATGTAAGATGGCCAACAAATGCTGCAGCTCACAGAGAGACAAAGACTGCTGACTGAAACTTTAAATCTCTGTCTGCTTGCTGCTTTCACATTAAATATGGGTATTTACTCATGCTTACACCACTGCAGGTGGTTACAGGTTTATTCCAAAAAACCCAAAACCAAAAACTCCCCTTCCCCAGCACACAGTCAAGTGTTGAGACTGTGAAACGGATTTACCTGAACTTCAGTTAAGGGCTGATCAAAGAAGGCTTTATACAAAGAACGTTTTATATGCATTAACTTTCCTGCTTTGAATTTCATTGGTAAACAGAAACACAACCAAGGGGTCCAAAGTCGCCAATCAGTTCTTCACAAACAATTACACCATCCCATGAAATCAACACATACATTCACTACGAGCACAAGAATTATCACAGAGCACCCCAGGGTACCTTCTCCTCTAGTGCAATGTCATTATTTCAACATTAATTTTGTTATATATTATTAGTATCACAAGAGCACCAAAATGAGGGTCATATAAAACCTTAAGGAGAATTTCTCCTAATAAATGTAAAAGCTAAATTTTCCAGCATTCATAACAGACCTCTGGTTCATCATGCCAATGTGGAAACTCTAGTCTCCTAGCACCCCTACAGAGCTGGATCTCTGCTTCTGTTGTTGCCTAAATCAACATACCAAATGGTCTGCAAATTGCATTCAAATTTTTATGATCATTTTAAACAGTTCTCCCTCCTCCTTCCATTAAAGATGAAAGTATTTAAAATCTACCACACAGCTCTTCTCCTTAAACTATGTTCTTCTATAACCTAGGGCTGGCAAGATGAAGAAAAGCCTGCAGAAAGTGCAAAGTTATGACACATTTCCCTGTGAAGCCATTTAAAGGTTCAAATATAGCACTTCATCCATTTTAATAACTTCCTGAGAAAGCTGAAGTAAGAGGAAAAAAAACCCGGTGCAACTTTTAAAATTGAGTTCTCTCATAATATACAAAACATTACTATAAAACAGCTTTTTCCAAGAACCACTCCCTTTCTCCCTTTTCAACAACCTAAATAAAACCAAAAATAAGGATGAAAAAGAAAATACAACACTGACATACATTAAATTCCCTCACTTTTACCCTTTGATTCCCTTTTGTCCTTAGCGTATTACTACTGACTTTCTCATCTAAGAACAGCATTCTCTTGCCCTTAAAATGACTGTGTAATAATTATGTTAAATTTAAAGCTCCCTGAAACACAATTTTAGGTTTTCTTATACATTCATAGTACTGCTAAAATAACCTAGCAGGTCTGACTTTCCGCTGCATTTTAACGGGGAAACAATCTTTGAAGCAGGCAGATTAAAAGAAAGGTTCAGGGGAAATGCTGAGGGCAAACACTCGGGATGAATTTTGCCCTCAAAGCCGATGAAGCCGGGGGCTCCCCCACAGCCGAGCTGCCCGCACGCGGACGGGGAAACGCGGACGGGGAAACGCGGAGCGCCGGCTGCCCGCACACGGACAGCGACCTGCGGGCCCCGGCCCCTCGCTCGGAGCCCCGGGGCTGCTCCTGCCCAGGCTCCCAGCCCTCCTGCACACACCCGCAGCTCCTCAAGCCAAAAAGAGCAGGAAACGAGCGTGAGGACTCACCCGAGACCCTGCAGAGCAGGCCACCTTCATGAGGGTCCCCACACATGGCGGGAGAGGAAAAGTGCCCCGCCCGGGAGAGGGCTTGTATTCCCCAAGGAGCCCCACCTGTGGGTAACGGGCTGATGGGTTAATTGCCAATCACAGGAGCCCCACCTGTGGCTAATTGGCTGATCGGTTAATTGCCAATTAATTGCCTGCAGCTGGCACTGCCCGTTCGGAGCTGGACCAAAACCTCCAGGACCAAGGCTTTGTGTGGCACGGTTATTTCCACTGCAAACACCCGTGAATCCCAGAACACTTAATAGTAGTCCGTCCCAGAAAATAGGTGAGAAGAAATACTAAGAAAGCCAATTAATTCAATTAGCCCAAACCTCTTTGCTTCATTTACTGCCTCAGCGCTTTACAGCAAAGCCACCCTGAAGGTTCTTCCCGTAACAAAGCTGAGCCTTGTTGCCATTTCCAAGTGGGTAGGGGGTTAAACATCTTTTTTTCCCAACTGAAGAAGAACTAAGAATTCAGCATGTACATTTTGCAATATCCTCCACGTTTGATAGCCTGAAGGGGGAGGCTGGAAGTGCCTTAGGTAGGTGCTGGAGGCTGTGCATGATGTCAGCAATGCAGCACATGCCCGATTCCACCAGCCCCCGTGCTGGCTCTGAGGGGCCGTCCCCAAAAAACCTGCTCTGGGCACTCTGGGATGAACCAGCTTCTGAAAAGATCCCAGTGCTGTCATGGGAATGTAAGATAAAGGTTCTTAAACTGATTTATATTTCTGCTTGGATAAACCAAGCAGAGTGGCCCCCTTCACTTGAGAATTAAAGCACAACTGAAGACGTAGCTTGAGCCCTCTGAAACAAAGTGATTTCACAATAGAGAGGTCAGTATAGTCTGTGGATGGAACAATTTTATATATGGCTATAAACACTTAACAGCTCCCTGGAAGATTAAATTAATTTCTTACTCCTCAAATATCCATCTGTCACATACCTTTGGTCTACTCAAAAGAGAGACAAGTGTACTTTACAGCTTCCAGATAGGGCATACACTGGGATATTTTTCTTCATTTTTAGAACTGCAGTGAGCAAACATAAATTACCTTATTCAGGTTTCTTTGAAAAGAAGCCTGACTGTTTAAATAGTCTTTGTGGGTTTGATATTTTTAAATTTTTACACCTCAGTGAAATTTGTTGCGTGAGAGGAAAAAGCCCCACGAGATGGTCCCAGCTGGAATCATTTCACATCGTCACAGCAACACTTGGCTAAATGCGACAAACGAGTGAGCCCTGGGGGCACTTTTGACGGGGTCAGATGGCTGGCCGGCCAAGGCAGTGCTGTTGCTATATAAATGATCCTACAGGTGGATGTCATTATTTTTTTCATTTCTTCTTCCTGGGTGCTTGCCCTTTTGCGCACAGAATGAGTGTGACTTTGTTGCTGCGTTTGGGCACAGAAAAGGTTCAGCAGCTTCCTCAACCAACTCCTCCCAGCACTCCCCAGCTTCCATACACTTATAATCACCTCTGGGAGCAGCAGGGAATCTCAGATGTGTTCCTGGGGTTATCTGCAGGCAACAGGGGGCATTTGTAGGAAAGGCTCTTCAGTGGTTAAAGCAATACCTACAGATTTGTGCACCCCTTCCTTACTGTGGTAGTCAGAATGCAGCCAAGGGAAAAGCAGGAAAGACAATTCTCCTAACTTTTTTTTTCTATCAGAGCCCTAAAAAATACTCACTCTTGCTTTACAAATGTGCGGTTTTATACAAAGAGCAGTTGTGTACAGATACAATGTTCACCTTCCACTGCAGCTCTGCCTTTAATGATGGTTTAAAGATGGGTGGAGATAAATGCTTGCCTTTGCATTCATTGTGTACACTGACTAACAGAATTTAGCTTGAATACCAAGTTTAAAAAAGAAAACAAACCCTCTAAAATATACATGGCATCCTTCAGATGACAAATAAAGCAGTGTAGAAAGGCAGCAATTTCCAATGAATTGCCTATAAAGCAGACAGTTCTGGCACGTATGAAGGAACAAGGCCTCGGTCTCTGATGGAGCTTAATTTGCTTTTGCTTACTGCTAACTCAATTTTGTAGGAATGATTTATCCCACGCTCAGAAATGTTCTGTTGAGGAAAAAAACCCATGCCTTTTGGCATCTGAAAACATCAGAATATCTCATATATACAGACGCTCCTTCCTCACAATTCCGTATGCAAAGACTAGGTAACTCTTTCCTATGTATTGAGAAAAAGGCAGGTGCCTTTTCACAAGATAGAAAAACTTGCTTTTGCCCCTGCCTTAATTCAGACATGGAATCACAGAAATCACAGAATAGCGGACAGGACTGTTAACAGCCTCTTCAGAATATTTCTTGTTCCATCAGTGATCTCATCAGTGATGGTCAGGGGTTCAGGGTCAGGGCAGGGGAAGAGTTTGCCTCCCCCACCAGGACCCCCTGGCACACAGCACAGAGTGCTCAAGCAGAACCTGGGTGCTGCAGTTTAACCTGGCCATCCCACGTGAAAGGTGAAGCGATTCTTTGCTGACAATCATTATTTCCACGTTGTGGAAGATACAGAATGCTGCAATTCTAAGCTGCAATAAATAACTGCTCCTACTGTACTTCCCTGGGCTGGTGGCAGCATTCCAGGAGCTGTGTGTCACAGGAGCCTGTGCTCCCTGCACACAGAAAGCCCTGAGGACATTTGCCTTCGGGGGATCAGCCAGAGCGTGGCTGTGGCAGGGTTCTGACAGAACTTCCAACGGGGAAATCGCCGGAATGATTGGACAGCAATCCATCCATCCTGAGCTGCTAACACAGTGCTGTTGTGACTGCACCGCTCTGAATCGGGGCTGTATCCTCACCTTGGGCTAAGAAACAACACACACACTCCCCATACAAGTGGGAAAGCTGATAGGAGAAAATACTGATTTTATTTTAACCCTTGCTCCAGCTCATTTAGTGAGGAATAATGCTGTGCTGAACACATGCCCCAAACTTTGCTTTCCGGGTTCTACCTGTCTGAATTAATGTCCTGGGCACAGTGGCAGCTACACTGCTTAGATCAGGCCATGCAAACACACTTCACTCATTTAGGGTTCCCCACAGCCCTTTGCTTAAGGGCCTGCTCCCCTCTCCTATGGGTTGTAGAGGAAAGAAAACACAGGTCTTGTGGGGTACTGTGTGATGTAGGATTCTGCTGTACCTAGAGATTCCTGCCTTTTCATGCACTTACAACTCAAAATAAACATTGTCATTATTTTAATTTGGCTGAAGCAACTGAACTCATACCTTTAAAGTGAAAAAGGCATGGGGAAAAAACCAGATTCTTCAAATCTGTGTAGAGAAGCTAAAAAGTCACTTCAAAAGGCCCAGCCCATCTTTTGTAGCATTTGTTAAACTTGGATTCAATCTGTGATCAATTAGAGGAACTTTTCAGTCTGATGCTGGTTCAACATTGTCAAAAACAGCAAAAGGGAATAATTGACTTTCGTATGTTGTTGTTAAAGGATTAAGGAGTTAATTGTTGATGAGTTAATTAAGAAGAATATTAAATGTTTAAAGTTACAAGTCAAGTGATGGATTGTTTGGGGGCTTGCCCTAATTGTGATCTAGTTATGAGAGATTATAGTTACTTAATTAAGGCACAGCCCTAAAAAGGTGCCCGTTGGAAGGAATTCTATATTTTTGACAAAGTTGGGGAGGATTTTGGGTGGGTGATTACTGTTCCTTCTGGTTGTTATTTTGGATGGTTTTAGTTACCTTGAATGTTTGTCAAGTTTGAAAAAGAAACAGTTAAATATAGGGGTAAGATGGCCAACAAGGGCCACCGAGAACTGTTCTAGAAAGATCTCCAAACGTCAATCCAGGTGCCAGTCCAAAGGCACCCACGCCCAAACCACAAGGGAGCGTGCCCAGGAGGGAGGCTCTGGGGCAGAGCGCCTCAAACAGGGCAAAGGGGCGGCAAGGGAACGGCCAGTCCCGGGCTGGATAAATGTATCAGGACCCTTGACTGACTCGAGAGCATGAAAGCGGCTGTGCAAGCGCTGGCAGGCGCCTCTGGCCAGGCCAGCCACGCACCCAGCAATGTAGCTTCATGTTGTGGGCATCCCCTGTTGGTATTTTTCTTCCTTTAATAAATCTTTTATGAAATTTTTAACGTGAAGCTTCGTTCTTCACAACATGGTTTTGTTAGAAACATGACTGTAAACACAAAGGCTGAAATTTCCAAAGCCATAGAGCAACCTGGACTGAATATTTTAAAGCTACTTACTGTCCCTCAGGGTAAAATTCTTTCAGGAAGACAACAAGAGTTTTAATGCAATTAACTGCCTCTGGCTATGTTACTACTCCTGCAAATTAAAATGGTGAAATGTCATTTAAGCCTGTAAGATTTTGTGATTTCTGGCCTAAGATGGTCATACTAACAATGACTTGATTTTTCTGTGGTCAGTTCACAAATCATGACAAGAAGCATAACCTGAGATGGCACAAACACTAAAACCTTCACTAGAAACCTATTTATATTGAGTAGGTTAACTGAACCATTTTATCATGCATTAAATGTAATACATATTTCATAATATTATTCCTAGTAAAAAGTTTCAGGAAATGAAAGCAGATATCTGCATTTTTAATGACACTAATGTGCATTTCAGTTCTGCATGTCAGTGCACAATTAATTCAAAAGGGTCTACTAGAAGATACAAATAATAATCCAAAGACGAACAAAGTGGTACCTTAAATGAAGGCAGATAAACCATAATTTGGTTAACTGGACTGCCTATTTAGGCAGAAAACTTGTCTCTTCCCAGGCCTGTACCTTTATAAAACTGCTAGAGATCTCTCTGTGGACTAAGCACAGAATGGGGGGTAAAGATGCTTGGGAATGAATCCCTTCAGGAGTTATAAGAAAATGCCACAGGAAGCAGGAGATGTTGTTTGAGAGGCCTGGATATGTAGACTTCTGTTTTATCATCCATTGATTCTGCTTGGTTTGTAGCTGTCCATGAGTTACGCTGTATTTTTAAAAAGATGGTGTTTAAGGTGATTTGGCTGTTTGTCACAGGCTCCGGGACGCCTTAGTGACCGATGCTGTGATTTCCTGTGTTGTTACCTGGGAAACAGTGATGCAGCCTAGAAATTATGATGTTCCTGGGGTTTGTCTTAGAAGAGAAGTAGCATAGCCAAAACTTGAGGAAATCTAAGTCTTCTAAATCCACTATTCCTACAATTTGTCAATGAGAGGAGTGCAGGATCATGGGGTCAGTGTTCTGTAAGCCAAGTATTTTGATGATATTATGTTAAAAGATTTTTTTCCATGTGAAAAGTTGGTCTTATCAGATTTTATAAAACCTCATTCCATCTCCTTGTTATTCTATTAAAGGAATTTATCATTATTATTATTTTTGGGGGGAGGGTGGTACTTCAGCCAGTTTCCTACAGGGTATTTCAAGCATGTTCACTGGGATGTTAGAAAACACTGAATGGCTTATCCTAAAAATCTGCTCCAGGTGAAAGATGAAGTACTGGTGCCAGTTAGAAGCTGCTTCACAAACAGTCCAGCTCTTCCACTAGAACAGTGGAACCTGCCACTGCATAAAGACAAAAGGGAATTTAGATTCAGGTCCTAATTCATGGTCTACTTGAAGGCCTTCTGGCAGCCTAAAATCTTGTCAGTGTTAATACCTCCTAAATGGTCTCACTGCTAAAGTTCCTACATCTTCTGTTATCCTTCTTTGCTTTCAACTAATGTCCTCTTGTAAATGTCAGCCTGAACAAGAGCACAGCAGTGTAATACTCAATAAGATCTATATCAATAAAAACAAAACAAAAAACCCTTCACTTCATTTCAACAACAACAACCAAAAAACCAAACAAAAAAAAGGGAGATAGCAGTTTTCACAACTCTAATTAGAATGGTATCAATGCTTTATCTCTTCCCTCTATAATTTTCACTTCACCATTTTATTGCATCTTTCTATTCTGTTTGATTTTTTTTCCTAATTAAATTTATTTTCTGTTTTATCTTTCAGTTACATCTATAATTTACAATCTTTCATTCCAGAAGCACAACTTCTTTGCCTCTCTCTATTCTCTTCTGGCAGGTTTAGTATTAGAAATCATAAGAAAAGGGGAAGGAATATAATGACAATATCAGGCGGATAATTTATCATGAAGATTATGGGCTAATAGGCCATGTCAAAACCTGTAAGAAAATGTATGAAACACTCTCTGTGTTTTAGTGAGCTCCAAATGTTACATTAGAAAAATTATGACAGGTGATAATTGACAATATTAGTATGGTGATAAAACTAACTGGAAATAGGATGGCAGTGTCCTTAAAGGTTACACTCTAAAAGCCAGGATTCAGACAGAAAATAACCTGAGCTACTTGAGACTCGCAGTCAACGAGTCAAATTTTCCTTATTGTTACAGGTTTTTATTTTTTAACTCCGTCCTCTGTATTCAATGTGAAATAGGACAGGAAAAACATACAAGTTAGACTTCAGTGTGAAGTCTTTTAGTCTTTCAAACGATACAGGGAACTGCCAGCAGAAGCCTTTCTGAAAGATGTTCCTGTGAGGGAAAATCTCCTGTAATGCTTCAAACAGAGCTGAACCAGCCAATATCTCCAAGTCTCCTGCAATGGATTTTAAGTGGGATACAGAAACCTTTTATCCCTGAATATCATATTGCAGGTGTTTGGCCTTCATGCCTTGATCTTTCTGGTAATTCCTAATAAAGGATTATCTGTTCTATAAACCCAGCTACATGAACACTGAATGTGTGAGCAGCTGGAGAGCTTTTCAGTAGCTTTATTTAAAGATAATGTTGTCTCCGCAAAAGGAGAGGAATAGGGCGTCCAGGCAGAGTTATTGCTGCTGACATGCAGGGTGCCGTGTTCTGCTTCTTCATTTCTCTGGAGCACAAACTAAGAGTTCTACCAACGAAGTTTGCCTTGAGGAACATCTCACAGGCTCAAAAGCACCAGGTTAACAAGTCCAGCTCATCTCTCTAACGCCACATTCCGAGCTTTACCACTGTGACATCTATCAGAGCCCTGGGAAGAGAGCCGAGGAAGTTTCTCTTCCTCATCCTGCAGCATAGAACATTTTGTAAGGTCACACAGAAATGTCTCCCCTAAACACCAAGATCCAGTGCAGAAGCCCCAGGAGCTGTTAGCGAGCGCTCCAGGGCCTTTTTTCATGACCCATGCATGGCAATGTTCAGTTGAGCACCATCATCCCCAGCACAGGCACAGAAATGACCCAACAGAACCTCCAAGCTCAGTTTGTTTCTTCAGCTTCAGTCTCTGTGTCGTGCCAGAAACAGACTCCTGAGCTCATGGGAAGGGTACCTGGATGAGCCCTATGCAGTACTTTTTGAGAGGAAAAGAAACAAACCTTTGGTTAATGGTGCTCTGAAATCCACCCAGACGGGGGCAGTTACACAGTAACTGATTTAACTTTCAGCTACCTTAAAAACAGGTGACATAAAATGGAATATCATACAAGCCAGAAACATAAGTGGTGCAACTTATTTCTGGGACTCTAAAATGTTTCTACTCAATAAAGAAAGGCTGATATGCCTCATTTCTCTAAAGCACAGTAGTTCATCCTTTTTGCTGCTTTAATTTCAAGTATTGTTATTCTATCATTCAGTGGCCACTGCCCAGCCTAATGTAAAGTCATGAAATCTAAAAATATGGCAGAACCCATCAATCTTCTCACTTGTATTTTTATTAATTTTTGAATTTAAAATGAATTAAATACTCATATTAATTTAATGATCTCATAAAAGGGAATTTAATTCTTTTTTCCAAATTAATTAAACCCCACTGAACTCATCTGCTGCCATATCAGCAAGGCTTCAAAAATTCATAAAAGCAGCTGACAGTCTTTGTAAACAATAGCTGTTCCTCATAAGACCACATTAAGCTCTCTATTCCAGCGAATTAAGAAGCATAAAATAATTTTAATGAAAAAAGTTAATATTTAAACAGAATTATCATGCCAGCATTTTCTGTACCAGTAGACTCTCTCACTTAGCTTGTTTCTGTTCTTACAATCGGTCTAGCAAATTAAGGAGGATCCTGACATTCAAGAGATGTGATATTAAAGTATTTGGCTTAGCAGATATGAAGAACGTAGTAAAAAAATCAGTGGCAAACCTAAAAAATAGATTACAGAGAATTAGGTCTCAATAGTTGTTACAATATGGCATTCTAATGATAAAATGAAATATAGATCAACAGAATATATAACAATCACCATCTCTGCCATTTATTCTTTCAAAAGATATTTTAAAACTAGGAATTCATTGAATAAACAGGTTTGATGAAGAAGCAGCTAATTCTAGGGCTGCATTTAATTTTGGTAACATTGTAAAGTATGTCTATATGGAAATGTTTATATTAATGTACCCACGCTCTGCAGAAAGGCCATTAGAAGAAACAAAAATGTCAGGGAATGCATGGAATTGCTCACACTATTGTGATGTGTGGGTTGCCTGTGCTTCCCTAGGCCAAACACCATTTGGCCATGATCCCTCTGCATCCATAGAGAAACCCCAGGACTTGTGTTTTTATAAATGGTAAGAAGAGCACAAATGAAAAGGCAATCCTTAAATTCAGGAGTTTAAAAACTGCAAAACTACAGACAAAGCAAATAAGCTTTATTTATTGGAATTTTAAAAACCTGTGAAAAACAATTACTACAATTTTTAAATACTATGGGCTCACTGCTCTTGCCATGTTCTGAATCATACAGCACTTACTGGTTCTGAAGCACTTCTCATCAGGGAGCTGGTAGTCATCAGAATCTCATTACTCAACCAGCCAGCGTCCTGATTGCTATCATCCAACAATTTACTAAATCAGATATGAACATTCAGTGAACCACTATCATACAAGTGGGAGCCCTCAGGGGAAAGTATCCTTGCTATTTACTATAGACAGAAGAAATGCTGTTCTTTTTTTTTCCCTTGTATAAAATATGTAAAGGTTTCTGAGCCAGGGATTTATAACGCATTATAATTTATAAGCAACTGGGTTGGCTAGCAGCTGTCAGAAAGATTAGACACTAGCATAATCATAATGTAAATCTAATCAATTCTCCAACTAGTATCAATTAATTTCAGGGAGAGTTAAGAAAAACAGTAAATGTTAGCCAAAAAATATATCTAAAGTGTAAGAAAATGTAAAAGAATAGAAAATAGAACATAAAGAAAGGTATTATTTAAGTCTACTCATAAGAAATTCCTTTATCTACAGTTTAGAGGTAATTGCATGTCTGAATAAAGCACACCTATTCAAGTCAGGCTAACAGAGCTTGAACTATGATATTTAGCTACAGCCAATGAAAGGGTCAGGAAATAGCCACAATATCCTGAACAAGTTCTGAACCTGGACCTCATTTTGGTCAGAAAGTTTGTGTCCCTGGAAGTGGTTTCCAGGCTCCTCATGGCGCCAAGGAATTCACTGCTGTCCTTACTCTGAAGCCTTCACTGCGCTCTGGTTTGAAAATTACTCTGTTTTTTACCGTATTGCAGTAGATCTTTAATTGCTCGGTATTTTCCTTCCAAAAGCAGTTCAGTGCAACCTCAGCCAGCCCTTGTTCATCACTCTAGCTGTGCATTTCTCCTGGGTCAGCCACCACCCCTTACACATGTTCTGGTGCTTAGGGAAACACACACCTAAAGCAAACCCACCACAGCATTCAGAAACTTAACTCTAATCAAATGCTGTGATGTAAACCCCATTCTCTAGAGTCCAGATAAATTCCAGAATTGCCAGGTATTAATTGCCACCTTCGGGACTTTTGTCTTATTACTCCCCATCTTGAATCAAGCAGTGCAACTACTTGTGATTCTGGCAGGATCTGTTTGAACCTTGCTCTGTTCCTTACCAAGTCTCAGCACATACTCAGAAGGAATCAGCCTCCTCTACTTGGAGCCCAGAGATTTTCAACAACACACAGAAATTTGGGTTGTGTCTTTAAAAAACAAGCCCTCAGCCATCAAAAACCACCAGTTTTCAAAAGATTGATTGAAATGAAAACTGACACTGTGAGAAAGATCAAAATGTCCATGTACGTGTGGCCAGACATTGCCTGCACCTCCCTGCCCACTGCCTCATTGCTTGAAAAATTTTGCTTCTCAGGCAGGACTTGCAAATGCAATCCATTTTGTCATCAAATGATAGACACTTTGGTGACCAGAGCAAGAGACACCTATACTGCAACCCTGCCCAATTTAAGAGAGAAAATATAAGAGTAAATCGGAATTCAGGTGGACATATAAATGCCCTGATGTCAGGATGAGTTCTTTGGTATTGGCAGAAACTCTTCCATTTACATGGAGCATCATTCTTTATTGAACAAAAAGGAAAGGACAAATAAGGCTTTGCAGAATAAATGCCAAACATGGACTTGTCAACCCGAGGTGCTCACATTCAGTGCCATAACCCAGTGCCTCCTCTGGCAGAGAACTGTGTCACCCTACTCCTCAGAAAAAACACCTCCTAAACAACATGTGGAGACCCAGTGGAGCAGCAGCAAATGCAGCACCTTTCAAATAGGATACCGAGCTCTTCTCACTCTGGAAGGCCTAAAAATGAAGACACTTACAGATTCTGACATTTGAAAAATAAGCCCGGTGAAGTTGATGTGCTCAGTTATGCAGGGCACTAAGAGCACACCGTGCCAAAGATTTCTATTGCCAGAAGCCTCTCTCTGAATACTGATAAATTCCAGACCTTTCTCATCTCTAAAGACCTCAACAGATTTAACTGACAATGCCTGACAGTGATCTAAGGGTCCAGAGAAAACTGTATCTCACTCAAGAATTTGGGGGCATACCTGGGCTTTCCCCTCACACACAGAGCACTCACCAGCCACAGTTTTAATATCCAGGAAATAATAGTAAAATACCTGTAAGCACAATATTTACATTTGGAAAACCTACACAAAACTTAATGTTCAAGGTATGTACTGTGTTACTGAACATGCTTATGCTGATTCAGAGATTTTAACTTCGAAATTGCAAAGAAAAACACTGATATAACTTTTCTTTCCTATTTACTTTTCTATTTCATTAAAGTGTTCTGGGCAGTTTGTCTTCAAAACATGGGCTCCTCAAAATGACCAATTGCTCATCTTACAGAGTGACAAAACTAGAAAACATAACAAACAAAACAAAAGACAGTTACATTAAAATTAGATTACCCACTAAAGAAAAACAGTGCAGATGGAAATATTCATGACATTTTATAAACTTCTTAAACAGAAGAATACTATCCATCCTAAGGACAATCAATGAGATGCTAAAATATCCAAACAGTCTCTCTTAATGCTTTACATTTTTGGCTGTGTGTCATCTGGGAAACTGGAAACGAAACTGAGAGAAGGATGCAGTATTTATATAGGTTTTTTTCATTTCTTGTGATGTACTGACAACAGTTTTCCATTAGAAAAAAAACTTGTTAAAACAGTGAGACTTCAAACAGCTATTTCTATTCTTGACATGGAAATTGCATTGCTTGACACCACACCAGAGATTCCCTGCCATATAAGTTTAACCCTTTAATAGGATGAATGTCAAAATCCTTTATAAAATAACCAGAAGCAGGCTGGAAGGGCTAATAAGCAACAATTTACTCAATCTCTAAGAAAATATATTTCTAACCCAGACTTTTTTCAATATCTATTTAAAAGTTTCCAATAATAGAAGTGCCAAAAGTTCCTAATTCCTCTAGTCTATTACTTAATCATCTTTGGCATATCACAGGATTTTATAAAATAAAAATAGCAATGGATCCAGAAATTCTCTTACTGTACTTTCAAAGTACTACTCTTTGTTCTAGTCCTGGTAAGCAAAGAAGCATATTCCTGCCTTCCTCTTATCAACCCTTTCATGTACCTGAAAACGTCTTCCCTTCTTGGGGTCTCTGCCCATGCTTCTGTATAGCATGACAATGTGTGTATGTGTGTGTGTGTGTGTACACAGAAAATAGTAAATAATGGGCATAGCAAGAATTCAGGAATCCCTGTGCTTACACATACAAGGAAAAGTATAATAGCTGTAAAATCCTATTACTAAAAGCAGTCTTCTTATGTTTTATCTTCTTTGTGAAAATTATTTGAAGCAAGTCAGAAGTGAGAAAATTTGATCCTACAAGCCAAACTACATTTAATTCATTTAGAGCCCCTTTGAACAGCAGCAAAGGGACTTTTCCTTGGCCTAAGATCATCTAATCACAGGCAAGGATGGGAACAGGGAAGGTACAGCCAGTGGAATCAGTGGTTTGCACGAGGAGCAGCTCAGGCATTTGATAATTTATGATCTTGAAATCAGAGTTAATTTTCAGGAGCATGTAAGTTAGGCAAGAGGTGCATGGCAACAATGAGCAATGCTAGCCCTGAGATCCAAGTCCTGTGTGAACTCCAACAGGAGGCTTGCACCTCCAGGTCGTGTTCTGTACACTCCTCTCCATGAAATTCCTGGTAATTCAGTGAGATTGACGGAATCAGAATGTTTGATTGGTCATATGTGCTTGTCTTTAAAAGAAGATTTCCCTGATGACAAACACGAGCCTGCTCTGATTTGTTTTCGTGGGACACGTTGGCATTTCAGCAAGTGCCACGAAAGAGACGCACTATGGAGAACCTCTGCCATTTCTAGGCAGCATTTTGTTCTGGGAACAGTTCTTGCCACTTCCAGAACTCTTTGTGGGAAGATGTACTCATCAATAACACCTTACAGTGGTGACAATCCTCTCACCTGCGTTTGACTTCATTGCTTTTCCACTCCCACAAATTCATTTCAGAGACAAGTTTAAAGGAGGATTTTATGCACTGGTGTTTGCTCATAATTTAGGCAGCTGAGCAATTCCTAATTTATGCAGCTGTTGGAAAAACATTAACTCTGAAAGAACTGTATAAAAATGGGAATTGGATTTTATTTTCCAATAACAACCAAGTACCATTTTCACAGATTACTGTGACGGATTATTTTATAACCTGCTCATTTGCGGCCAACTATGAAATCCTTTGCAACCAGCATATTTTGGATTGAACTACAACCCTAGACATTTTAATACAATGTTTTGGACATTTAGACAGCAAAACAATTACAAAAGGAAACATCTGTTTAATACAAAAGGGATAAATTATTTTTGCAGAAGTATAAAAGAGTTCCTTGATTAAAAGTATTTTTATTAGGGATGATATAAATTCACCAATAGGAGGTCAAAACCTGCAAGTTTCTAACTGAACTCAGGAACCAAAAAATTGTTTCTGCATTGCTAAAATATGTCTAGAGTGTATTAATATTACAGCTATCAGTTCCTGAAAGGATGCGCAGTTATATACCTTTATTTTGTACTGAAGCACTTCATACTTGGAGAACTGACAAAATGGATTTACAATCCCTATTCCTTTTTGACATCTCTCATCCATATGGTTTATGTACAAATACTCAATGATATTGATTACTTAATGAAAGCCTTTATGTGAATGTTCAGAAATATCCTAGAGTTAAGGACCTCAGCTATACATTTCATGAAGATGAATGGGCTTAGTTGTAAATCCATCTGCATTGCTTCACACATTCAATAGATAAAGCTAAAATTATGAACCAATAAAGTCAATAAAATTTGCCATGTCAAATTTATAGCAAGAATGAATGCACACATTTAAACACTAATAATTCCTGCAAGCATTTTAAGCAAATAGGTATATAAAGGGCTAATACTGAGAGCTCCTAGAGAACCAAGTTCAAATAAGTGGAATTCATTTCATTCTCTGTATGCCTGAGAAGGTCAAGATAAGATTATATAAAGGTGCAAAGTTTATTGGCTGTGTGAATATGTTACTTTAAAACAAAAGAGAAAGAAAAGCAGTATGTTTAAAGAATTCTTCTCAGTACATTTCAAGAAATAAGGAACCTCAGCTTGCCAAACCCCTGAAAGGTCTCCAGGTAAAGAACTAGGAAGATCTAAGTATAGAAGCAAAGAAATCAGCATTTTAAGCTTTGGTATTTTTTAATTCCAGCAAAGTGATTCCAATCTGTTCTGAACATTTATTTATATATCTACATCAATATCAAAAAAACCAGAGGGACCAGCCTACAGCAGAGTTGAGATATAAAATGTCAGTAATTTCAGCTCAGATACTAAAAGAAAAATATGGTAGAGCAAAACTCAGAATGTTTAAAGCTTCTACTCTGTTTTAAGGCTTTTATTATTATTATACATTATTCACTGATTTCCAGCAGCATTGAATATCTTCAGGATCCTACTCCTTATTTAAACTAAGAATGCTAATCATACTGAATTTTGATTAATGCTTTTTAGGCTTTACTCTGCTGATGGTTATTTTCCTATGTTGGCAGCTTGATAGATATTACCATGCATACTTAAGTAAAATAATTAACTGAACTGATATTCCTCCCCTCTGGAAGTAATTTTGTTTATGTGCTTGCTCCCCCCAAATCATAGCCATAAATGGAAGCATTCCATTTATCAAAAAGATTGGCTACTATGAATTGTAAAATTAAATATTTAGACATCTTCATAGAATGGATTAAATGTCAACTATGTCATCTAATACCAGGAAATATCTATTAAAAATACATTTGATTGTAGATATTTTCTCATAACACTAAAAAGCTGAGAAACAAAAAATTCTTAGAGTATTGCCAAATTGACAACCATGCATAATTCAGCACTCAAATTGAATTTTAATCTTTTCATAATGCTTGGGGAAATATTTTATACTTATGAAAACTAAGGGAGATAAAGAACATTACAAACCAAGTAAGTGGTTTTATGTTCAGGCAGAAACGATACAATAGCCAACAGAAATAGGTTATTTGGAGCAGGGAGACAGACTGGAAGCACCCTGGACATTACAGATGCACATCCAAGTTCACAGGACTGTTGAAGGAAATTCAAAGATATGGTATGAGGAACTCAGGACACTTTTCATCAGAAAAGGGAATAGCGAACCCTGTAAGAATTTAAAAAGAGAAAAAGCTGAAGGAAGCAGCTGCCCATGACCCGACCGTGCTGCACGTGGCTCTGGTGCTCTTTAGATCCTTCCTCAGGACAATTCCCCTCCCTGCACAGGGGATTTTGCTGCCTCCCCGAGTGCCCTGAGCACCAGAGCTGCTCTCCAGGAAATGCTGGGTATCTTGCAGCCCCAGGATCATCACCACCACCGAAGCAATCAAACGTCATTGCAGTGTCAGCACCACGAAGAACCCAACAGACAGAGCCAGGACGGGCGTGTCATGCACGCTGAAAACACCGTGTTTCTGGAGGGATGTCATAACGCATCTGCTCCTCTGCAGTTCCCAGCTGCTGCCTCTGTAACATGAGGCAAACCACAGAACCATCCCAGGGCCTGTGTGAAGGACTAGCCGACTCTTCAGGAGTCCCTGAAGAGGATTGGGTCAATAGGTCTGCAAGAAGATGTTTGTAAAAGGAAAAAAACAAAAGCAGTTTCACTACCTCATCCCCTCAAAATCCTGAGAAAACACCTGCTCTACAGGACCTTCTGCTGTGCCTCCTCGACTTCCATAACTTGGAACAAATCTTTGTTCTCATTCCCTAGGTACTTCGCTGCTGATGTCTTGAGCTTCCCCCCGAAGCAATTCCTCAACACATGGGGTCAGTTTTCAGCAGCAGGGAACGGCATCTGCCCCTCCTTCTTCAGCTTTCTGGCCCAGGGCTTTTTGAGGTCTCTGATGTGCAGAAGAACTTTCTGTCCCCGCTGTGTCTTTGGGAAGAGCTGGGAACTGTGTCCCTGTGCCTCCCAGGGCACCTGAGGGTGAGAGGGCTGAGCGAAGCCCTGAACTGCTGGTTTGTAGTGAGCAGTGAACTTGCAGAGCACTCGAATTTGCAGTGTCTGAGATTCCCACACCATGTGGTGGCCACTCATCCTGATGGAAACCCCAGCTCAGAGTTTCTTGGATATCACTGCTGGCTTCAGCAGATGGTTGCACACTTAGAATTAGTAATTTGTTACGGTGTTAACAGAGAAGGAAACAACACGGAGTGGGGGAAAAAAAGTAATTTGTTTCTCTTTTACTATTGTTTTTGCTCATTTTCAGCTACACTGAAGAACCTGGTCTCCTATCAGTGATAAAGATTAGCTCTTTTTCTGCAACAGTTGATTCATTTTACTTTATAGGGAACTGGATTTTGTTTGATAGTCAATTTTTCAGTTCTTCAAGGGCTAGAAATTAGGAAGATAAGGTCCATCAGGAAAGTTAGTCCCTATTTGCTGAGCCCAGGAAGAAGGTTATGCATTAGAAATATACCATTTTTACAGAGGAGACTGGGAAAAAAGCCAAGGGACTGCTGTCAGCATTTCACTAGAAGAAATGAAAACTAGATCCAGGACTTGAGTCATCATTAACAGAGCAGTGGGTTCAAACAGCTCTTTAATATTTAATTCTGTATGTATAATTTTAAATCCATTACACTTTTGATATTTGCAGATCTAACAGTCATTTATTTGCTGCAATAACATGGCCATAATCATGGAAAAAAAGATGCAGTGCTCTTCCAAGAAAACTAGAGAGAGAGGGAAGGCGGTTGGGAGTTTTGGCTCAGACGGAATTTTTGGCTGTCTCTATTTCTCAGTAGCAGGTGGGATGGTCAGTTTTCCCCAAACAGCAATATTTTGTGTCACACACTTCACACAGACCAAAAGTGAACACTGACATATTTTATCATTATTTGGGATTACTCATTAGTGTTCCAAACCACTGAAGATTTTTATTTATCAGTGAAGCAATTGCTTCCCCTTGGAAAGCAGGGGACACATTATTTAAATCAGCCACAGAACAGAGCTATTGCAGCTGTCCTCTCTCTCAAGCAGTCAGATCTATTAACAAAAATAAATTTAAAAATACACATTTCTTACCCTTGTCTCTGGAGAAAAAAAGGATTCACTGACATCATAGAATGTAGCCTGTTATTCTTGTCAATTGTATAGTAAATATGAAGCCATTAAATAAATTAATTTTCTGATCATCAAAAATACCTTCAAAAGGGCTTTTTGAAACAACACCATTTTCCTGATTAGAAGGCAGAGTAAACTAGAAAAAACTATTGGGCCAGACCCATGTGTGTCTCATGGGGCCAGACTCATTGCCTTCAGTTTTTTTGTAGAGTAATGGTAACTCACTGTAGATGGAAATCTGACATTATCATTTCAAATTGATCGTGTCCATTTTCTTAATAAACCAGAGTTAATCTATTAAGTGCACAAATGGCCTCTGGACTATTCCAATGCCAAGAAAAAATGGAGTGTCTCCATGAAAAGCTTTTTATTTTTCCTTTCTGAGAAACGTTCAGAAAAAGGAAGCAACAGAAAGCAGCAACTGCCAACAGGTGCAACCCTGCCATGAGGAATCCTCTTCAGATGTGTCACTGCAAGGCAGAGGTTCTAATGGCAGTGATGAGATCACTATTAGATCACAAATCCTACGACAATTTCAGTATTGTGTGGCAAGAAAAAGAAAAAAACAGGAACCAGACCATAAATACACACACACATGTTTATTTGTGGCTTAACAGAAAAGGTAGCCTCCACTTAGCTTTAAAAGCCGACTAAATTAAATTAAAACTATATTTCCATTGCCTGTGATTAGGCATTAACATTACTTAGAAACAGACAAAAATAGAAAAAGCTTTTGTGCAAGACCTGGGCAGCAGTTAAATTGCACAAAAAATGGAGAGCTGAGAATTCTCTGTGCCCTGAAGGGCTCAGAGCCAGCACATGCAGCACTGCACTTTGCATTTTCTTGTCCTAATGGACTGATTATCTGGAATGATTTGATAGACAACAGCACATGAGAATTGTGTCTTTAAGTTCTATGTCAAGTGCAGACTGTGCTAAACAAAATGGCAAGAAATGTAAAATTAAATGCTTGTCAAGTGAGACAATTGAAAAACTTGCAATCAGCCGTGAGTGGCAAACAGCTCCCTTTCAGGACTGTCCTACCTTTTTGGAATGTCCACAGTAAATAAATTTAAACACTCTGGTGGTTTTAAACTGCCAGGAATTGTTTCTTTCTGTTTAAGGAGAGGAATACACACAGCCATACATCCTTTGCATACACATGGATGGAAAGGTGCTGTCTGCTGTGCTTTGACCAATTTGGACAGGGCGCTGAAACCGAAGCAAGCACACTTTTCGGAAATGGGAGAAGCCACATTTCAAAATTAAAAGGAAATGCAAGGCAGAAAAAGTTCAGGTAAATGTTGGAGTATCAAAGAGAAAGGATTGTATACATTACAGTCATCAGGTTTGTACAGGGAACATGAACAGCAGCAATTCTATTAATAACAGCCACTTATTTCAATAGATTCCTGCACTGATGTTCTCTGATGTTGGTGGACACCAAATAATGAATGGTAATCAACCTGGGCACTTAAGTGACTGTCTAAAATCTGTGTCAGATGAAAATAATTAAATTTTGATTTCTGAAGTCCTCTGGGCTCTAATTCCTTTTAAGAACAATTACAGATATATACCCTGTCTCAAAGAAGAAATTATAACCGTTTATAATTCTTAAATAAGAGCAAAATAAACTGAGTGTATGGGAAAACTGGCTGACAGGTGAGGTGGAAACACAAGCTATCAGATCCCAGCCTTTCTTGGTCAATTCAAGTATTTGTTGGCAGCTAATGGAAGAAAGGGAAGACTCCTCTCTTTCACTGCTTTTCTAAGTTGTTTCCATTGTCATCAGCAAATAGCATGAAGTGGCTTAAGTGCAGAATACTGAAATATTAATTCCTATGCCCTAGTTCTGTGCTCTGTGCACCCTCCTGAAGTGTGATAAGTTACTTATTTTGGTTGCCTGATAAAAAATTGATCCATTCTGACCAGGGCAAACCTCCTAAAAAGCCTGGTTTTACTCAAGTGTAAACTAAAGAGCCAGCACAATCAAAGCAGCTTTGGTGCATTCAGAAAGCAGAAAACCACACTGAAGTATCACAAACCCAACAGCATCTTCAATAAATCATAGTGAATGAGAGCAGTTCATTCTTTATATGCAAAATATTAAGTCTGAACCTTTCACAAGATGAAGACAAATTCGAAATAAGTGTTATGACTGCAGCATTCACACAACTACATGAAATGCTCAGCATGTCTCTCCTTCTGTGTATTCAGGCTTCTCTTTCCTAGAGTTTGTCTACTGATTTACCAATCTCAGAAATTAATTATAAGCCAACATCAGTACATCTTAATTCAGCACCTTAAATTATTTCCCATTACTTTTAGGAAACACAATGACTCAGTTTTCTCTTTTTTTATTCAAAGCTGAACTTTCATTTTTTTAAATCTACATTCACTTCTCTTCTAATGTTTGCATTTTTAAATCTTCATCACAGGAACAGAATTCAAAAGCTCACATTTCCATAATAAAATTATCCCAGAATGAATTAATTAAAAATTTACATTATTTATGTATGATTTAGACTTGCAATCTAAAGATAAGTCAGTATCTTCTATGATTCAGAGTCAGTTTCAAGGCTGAGTGTAAGAACTTACTTCATCTTCAGTACAGCAATTTCAAAACCTGGGGAATTGTATGCTATTTTAAATAGTGTGTTTATTTAAGCAAAGTAGCTGTACTTCAGTCCCTTCTTCTGGGTCACAGACCAATTCATACAGAAATTGCACTGTGGGCAGAACATTACTGAAAATCCAGATTAAGTTACATTGCAATGCGATGTTGACCACTACCTTAGCTGCACCATGGCAATGCTGTCGTAGAAGGGGATTGCTGAAAACCCCAAAATGGACACAGCCTGTGGCTCCAGGTGCTTCACCTATTTATCTAATACCCCTTTTTCAGAGTTACTTCAAACCTTTATGTGGTGAGGCAGCTTAAACTATGTCAAAAGAATTAACAACATCTTTTAGGATGGTCTATAGCTTTCTGACTTGTTAAGAATTTATTCACAACCTTTAAATATCTTTTCAGAGTTATTTAGGGTTTTTACTCTAAAAATTCTCTTTCTGTTCTGAGAAACTGTCCTTTTTTAATTTTTCATGTCTTAGGAAGTTAGGCCACCACATCTACACCTGCACAGTTACAGCACTGGGACAGACACATGGAAGTGTTCATCCCTGAGCAGTTCATTCCCTCTCTTCTGTGAAGATAACATGATATTGAAATAAAAACTCCAAAGTAAATCAGCACAAGGGGGGTTATTTCTAGATCTAATTCTACTCAACAAAGCCATTGTCATTGGCAAGAAAAATTCTCACCCAATTAACTTTTACCTATATGTAAAACTCACCAAGCAAACAAATTACAGGCGGACTCTGGAGAAAACTGTAATTTTTCTGCTGTGCTTTCTCATGCAGCAAATAAAAGCACTTTCCAGTAAAGAGTAGGCAGCGACTGCTACTTAAATCCTGCAGACTAAAGCACAGGGCTGTTTTGTTCTCAGCCCATCGGCTGCAGCTCAGCCCCACAGCCAGCAGCCTCTGGCTCCTCCAGTGACACCGATAATCTGCCATATGTGCCACATCCTATAGCAGCACCCCCCTGGAGAGGCTGGACCTGGATCAACACTGCTGTTTGGTGTAAAGGGCATCGAAAAGCTGACAGATGGCAACAGCTGGGGCAAATTCCATTCAAGGAAGGACTTTTTAATCAAAAATTTCATACAAAGCGTATGGGGCTTTTCATTGCACATGATTTCTCTTTCATTGCACATGATTTCTCTTTCATTGCACATGATTTCCATTGCCTTTCAGGCTGCTGCTCTAGCAGCCAGTTCCCACAAATAAGGACAGCAGAGGTAGCAGAAATGGGCCAGCATCCATTTGAGTCAACAGAGCTGCAGAGCTTTGCCCCTTGCTCTGTCCACCAATTTTAGTGAAACGCTGCCCAAGTGAAGGCCCGGGAGAAGAGGCCAGGCAGAAACACAGCTCGGCTCCAGGGCAGTTGCCAGTTGGGATGCAGAAGCTTTGCTGTCCTAAATAATGTATTCTAGTCCAAAAGCATCTAAAAGCTGATGCTAAATTACTGTCATCCTTTCAATTCTAGCATGCCTATTAATTACAGTGTTATATTGAATTTAATTTCTGCACTCTGGATTGCACATCAAATGCAACGTTCGCTGTTCCTGCCTCCATTCATGACTTTTTTCATTAGCACACCTGGAAGCTCTCCAAGGCAGGCAGCAGTAAGGAGCAATCTTGTCAGAAATATCCATTAAATCTGTCACATGCACTAACAAATCAATCGCGTACCAATGAGCCTTCAGAAATGTTTTGAGCAGCTGGTTAAAAAGGAACCCACCTGACTTGAAAACTTTTCAGCAACAACAAAACACACCAGGCTTGACATGTTGTACTTACTATATCCACTGCTGCAGAATCACAGCAGGGATTACTTTAATTTCTTTGTCATATGACAGGAATAAGTTAATTTTAAATGTTTGAATTAAATTTAAGTTTAATGAAATAATTTTAAAATAAATGAGTTAAATTTATATATAGTTTTCTTATGGAGACAAATTTCTATGATAGGTTGGCAATTGCTGTCCTTTGTTAATCCAAACTATTTTTCTGTTGTTCTAAAATTGATATAAAGGGCAAGTAAATTATAGTACATTATATATTTTAAAAATCAGGAAAAAATAAAAAATTTAAAAATCCAACTCATTTACCTTTTTAAAGGCAATATAAATTTGCTTTGCAGTCTGTTTGTATCACCATATTAATTGCACACCTACTAACTGGAGTCCCAGCCAATGAAGTGAGTAAACAACAATCACTTTCAAGAAGTAGTTATTTTTCTCACAATCTTTGCGTCATTTCCTAAACTCCACGTAGGAGACGCTGCTGTAAGTGAGGGCAGCTGAGCTGTGCTGTCTTTCTCCAGAGCAGTGCCTGGCTGGCACGTAAAGGAGCTGGGAGGAGACCCAGCCCCAGCTGAGCCAGACTGGGTGAGCAAGTGCATCGGGCATCACTTTATATTCCAATTCCATTATTCTTTTCCCTTCCTTTTCTGTTTTTCAAACTGTCTTTCTGTCAACCTCCAAATTCTACATTTGTTCCCTGATTCTCTCCCTGATCCCACCGAGGTGGGGGCATGAAGGAGGAGCTGTGTGGTGTTTAGCTGCCTGCTGCTTAAACCACAAGAGGATCGAGAGAATATAAAAAGGCCAGAAGGGATATCATGTGCAGTAAAAAGTCTGTTATATCTGGTAATAAAATCTTTCTTTGAAAAGCTCTTTTAAATCATGAGTAAATTAATATACTGCAATTAACCTGAAACAAAGACAGATGTCCAACAGCAGGACAAGTTTGAGTCCCCAGCAAGTCTCACAACCTCTCTGCCAAAATTTGCTCACAATTTTCTTAATTTTCTTCTTCACAAAACACAGCCCTCAAGAAATTATTTTTTATTATTTATTTTTATTATCAGGCTCAACATCCACATCAATCCCATTGTTACATCCCCTATAAACAGACCTATATCATAAATGGCTCTGGAACAGAAATCAGCTGAGAACAGCAAATGCTCCTGGTGCTGGTGCTGCACTCACAGATGCTCAGTGCTCCACAGTCATTGAGATAAAAGCACTTGAGAGATTTTCTTTTTTATAATCTAAACACACAGAAAAAAAGACAGTGGAGGAAACCACAGGCCAGGAGAACAAATTGGTTTGATCCATTTCACACAGCCAGAAACAGGAGGATTGAGCAGAAAATCGATGACCTAAACCACCCGTCCAGAGTTTGAATTCTTTATATTCGCCTTCCCCTTTTTGCTTCATAAAAGTAGCATCACATGCATTTTTCAGGTGGCCCTAGCAAGCAAAAGGATCAACAGCACTTTCAGGCTGTTGGGAGTGTTTGTTTTAGTCCAGAAAAATAAACTCTTTTCAGCTGTGAGTGGAAAGAAGCAGGTTTAAAGGAAAGTGGGGATTCTTATCTATTCTTTCCACAAGTGAACTGTTGACCAATAAGCACAAGGAGTTCTAAAGAATAAATAGTTACCTGTTTAGGCTGTTCTTTTTAAATGTTTTTAATATTTAGAAACCATTACATGCAAGTGACATGCCCCGCTGCTTTACACTAACTCAAGTAGTTCCATTCTGAGGAACACGTTTTAAAGCCTTTTGATTTTATATTGAAAGCAAGCTGGAATCCTGCAGTGCCAATTTTGTTGCAGTAAACTTTTAAGTTGTGAATATTCCAAGTCCCTTTGTTACATTACTAACACATCCTGGTGTTAGAAATTATTTTTCTAAGTCTGTATAAATAATGCCTTGTGCTTTTACAAGCAATCCTTCTAGATTTTCATCATCATTCACCTAAGAACATGACGACATGGAGCAGACATAGAAGGAAATATTTACCTAAAGGAAAGAGGTGTAATTGAATTAATGGGTGTACCAGAGATGGAAGGAAAGTGTGAAGAGAGATATTAGAGTGGAATTTGCATTATTTGACTCAGTTTATTCCTTCCTTTGAGTCCTCACACCACTCTTTCAGCCCACCCTCAGTGTCCTTTATGTTATTGCAGTGCTGGAAGTAAAGATTGGAGGAGATTTTGAATTCTCAGGTTGACACATGCTGGAGAGCAAAAATGAGCAGGTAAAGTTGACTACTTCTTGAATATCAAATAATAAAGAGAATCAAACTCCACAACAAGAGGAAATGCTTTTTCCTAGCTTCAAGTATTTCAGCATACTTAGGTTTAATAAAGTTTATCTCAACGCTCCCATTCATTATTGGTTTTATCTGTTGGAAGGAACTCACATTCACTCTCCTGCATTTAAGTCTCATTTTCTTCCTCCTGCAATGACAGCAGCCACTAAAAGTTCCACTAGAACAGCCTGAATCCTTGAACCTTTAGTCTTTTGGAGACATTGGTGCCATCTACTATTATTTCACAGCTGTAAAAATGACTAAGAAAGGCAATCAAACTCAATTGCAAAAACTTCAAGAACAAAAAATAACCAAAGCCTAAAGCTCTCAACCCCCTCATCTCTGAGCTTCAGGGACTAGCAGAGGTCACTGCCAGAGTGATTGGTTTTTTGGTGCATTCTAAATCTGAAACCTGAGCATGTTTATCACTCTCAGCTTTACTGGATGATGAGCGCCCTTCAGTCAAAAACAGCACCCCTAGAATTAATTGTGCTATTACCAATCTTTTATTTTACCTCCGATTAGGATCACTGTGAAGAGATTGGGGTTTTGCCTTTGAAGGCTAAAATCTTAACTAATTAAGCTACAGTAATAAATGTAAGCTTCAAAGATAAAAATTAAAAACCATTAGAAAATTGTTATAAACAACTGCAACAGTCCCTGGCTTCGCCTGCAGTTCATATTTTTTGATCATGCATCATTTCCACAGAGAAATATTTAACACCAATGAATTCTGGGCATCATAAACTGACTCATGTTCTAAGTCTGGCTGACAGTGAGTAGAAAGGATAATATTCAGAATGACAATTTTAAAATAACTTTCGTACTTTTAATGTTGTACCAAAAGGATAGTTGCTGTTATTAATGCCACTGCTTATCAATACAAACAAACAAACCAGGAGGCCGGACAGCTTCACAGTTTGAAGCAGAGAAATGGGATTTCATGTTCAGCCCCTGAGTGTCAGTGGACTGACAGCTACTGGATTTGCTGGGGTGCAGCTGAGAATACACACTCCTCTGAAGGCTAAAATAACCAAGGAGATTTGGGAGAGTTTGTGGCTGCAGTTTGTAGTTTAGTGAATATTCAGACATCCTCCTTGGCTGGTTTTATTGTCTCCTTATTCTTCACAGTGCTTTTAGCACAGCCGAAATACAGAGACTGGGAGTCCATGTGCCGAGGAAGCGTGATCTGGAACTGCTTCTGAGACACAGATCCCTTGGCTGGGGCAGCCAGACCTCTGGTCTTGCTAGGAAAGGCTCTCTGTAAATTTATCGAGAGCGTAAAAGTAGCTTGAGATGTAATGAGCCCAACTCTCTGTGGTCCAGTGATGCGGCTCAGCCTCACTGTGACACCCCAGTGAAGGTGTGCCAGCTGATGATGGGGACACAGGGACGCGTCTGGCCCTTGTCTCCCAAGCTGAGAAGGGCACCCATCATCTCATGGCTCTGAAAATCATCTCCTGTTTCTCTGCTCAGGGTCACACCACACACAGCAGAATCGCCCTCCATCCCGGGCTCTTTGAGGTGCTCACAGGGCTTTTAGGGAGTAACACAAAAGGCTGATCTGCAAAAAGAGAGTGGGAATAATCTTCTCTGCCCAGCCAGTGTGGATAGGACTAAAATTAATGAGCTAAAATCACTGTGCAGAAAGCTCAGACCAGGCATCATGAAAAAGCAGGAGTATGGTGAAGTGTGCAATAGATCGCCCAAGGAAGCTGTTGCATCTCTGTCACTCCAGATCTGTGAGATTAGCACAGAAAACTGTTTATCAGGAATGACAAGGGACCTGCCTTGGGCAGGAAGATGGACTGGAGACATCCTGAAGTTCCTTTCAGATCTATTTTTGCACAGCATTGCTGATGAAATGCAGTCGCTGTTATCGGAACGCAGACAGATGTCTTTTCCAAAAGCCTTCCCCAATCTCCCAGCATTTGGTGAGGGACAGAATCCTAGCACATGGATTCAGCAGATCCCACCTTGTTTCTAGCCAAACTACCCCTAAGGCTCAAAGTCAGATCCTTGCAGTGGTTACCAGCCTCCCCAGCAGAATGAGAGCTGACTGTGGCAGTCGGTGAAATTGAGTTCAAGTTAGATTCCTTCTTTTGGGTGCATTTTATTACATTCTTTTTAAGAGAGATTGCTCCCATGGATCTCCCTAAATGAACTAAGTCCACACTGCCCCTATGCAATGCTGTCCATTTCTTTGTGTTTTTTACAGGGGTTTATTTGTTTGGGGGTATTTTTTGGCCAAGGGGAGGGGAGGAGGGTCAGGGAATGCCTGGGATACCCTGCAAAAGACTCCAGGCTGCCATGGTGAGTTCAGATATTTTAAAGATCAGTTGTATCTCAACACCAGCCTGTGAAAATCCTTTCTGGGCCAGGACATGAAAAACTGAAATATGGAAAGCTGCTGATATTACTTCTCACGCTTACACGTTTATAGTAGTATTTTCACACTTTCCTTCAAAAGTAGGAGACAAAGTAATATAATGACATAAAAAAGAGAAAGTGAGGTGTGTTTACACCATGACAATTTTAAGAACCAGGACTTTACTTATACTTCAGTTATTCCCAATAAATTCATAAGATAAACAGACACCAAAAGCAATTCATTGCAATCTTGTGAAAGTCTCCATGCTCCAGTTATGAAATATGCTGATCACATTTGACAGGCAGCATTTTCACAGGCACATTTAGCCCTGTTAGTCCTTCCTGGAAGCACAGACCTGTTGGGAGGGTAACTACACATAAGATTCTGTTTTCCCCTGTCATCACCCTTGATGTTAAACATTAGACAGAAGTGGAAAAAAAGTGCAGATTACAGTAATTTTCTCCTGTGCTCACTCAGGTTTGACATGCACCATAGTGTGTGTACCCCTAGAAAAGGCTGACAGACTTACCTTAGTAGCCATGGTGATGAAAAACAGCAGAGGTATTAGGGAAAATGTTAAAGTTTCCATAAGTGAAAACAAAAATACCATTTGCAGTTCAGAGTAGGCCTGTGCCACGAGTAACATTTAAAGGAAAAAAATAAGAACATGAGAACAGGTGCAGAAAACAAACCAAAGCAGGAATGGCAAGTAAGAATCCCTGAAGAGCAAATGCCTCTTACTTGCTTAAAGTAAAACTTTAGTCTTACTACAGTTTGTTCAAGATGTAAGGAGACATTTCACATTTCAGCACAGATCAGAAACTGCCCTGATATATTCTGAATTGAGGCCCATTAGAAAACAGCCAACCAACCAACCAAGAAAAACTTTCCAAACACCTTGATTTTTTTCTTCTACAAAGTTGCAAAAAATACTGAAAATGTTAACAGGAGATAAAGGAACTGTTGGAGCTCTGATTCCGTGTTACAATTGAAGACTGATATATTATACTGTACAATAACCTTTCCACATTTAAACAAAATATGGCCATGAAAGATATTCCACATAACCACACTATTAAATGTACAGCTACTGAATATTCAGTATCTATTTCAGTTTTCTGCTACTAAATACATGATGCAAATTGAATTTTCCATAAAAGTTTTTAATGAATTAATGATATTATGAAACCAAATAAAAGTACATGATACTGAGGATAAAATTACAACAGAAATAATAAGTTCCTTCAACAATTAAAAAAGGCAAGAGTTTTATTAAAAAGTGCATTGAGGTTTTTCCAAAAACATAGGGAATCCAGGTACTTCAAGGGAATAAAGGATTCAATCAATGCTATAATATTATGCCTGGACTACAGATCATGAGGCCAAATATTATCAGGAAATGAACTATTAATATTAGGGAATACACAAAAAGTATTTTCCCTTGTAAGAAGTAGATACTCCTTACAATATAAATAATTCAAATCAATAAATGGAGAAGCTAAATTAAAACTACTGTCTAATGTAACCTTTAATGTAATCAGAAAAGCCAGTCTGAGTTCAGTATTTCAAAGGATGATTTTCTACATGAAAAGTAAATCACTATTTAATGAAAAACATGTTTATTCTCCCAATGTAAAAGCTGAAGAAAATATTTAGGCTAACAAATTCTCAGTCAGCAGAGTTTGCCAAGTGTCAGTTATTAACATCCCTGAAAGGATCCTAGGGGAATTGAAGCAAAGAACCAAATGTGAATGGAACACCTACAGCAGCAGAAAAATTAAAAAACAGAAAAAAAAGAAAAGGGCATCTTTCCACTAGAAATTGATCTTCCTGCAACCAAGAATCACTGGGCACCATGAGCACCAAAACAATTTTTATATTAAAATGGAGTACAATATACAAAAACCACTTGTGAACCCCTGTTTGGCAGGGTAGGAGTTGATGCCAGAATAAGCTTTTGGGGAAGGTGGCTGATAATTCTTTCAGGATGCTGTAAAATGATTTTTGGGACAAGCACTTGGATTTGTGTTTCCTGAACATGACTACACCACAAGGACAGGGATACTCACCTTTACCACTTTCTTTCCTCATAAAAGGTGAACATCCTGAGGCAATATCATCTGATTAACAACTGCATCTTTTTAGGATCTTCAGAACAGCTATGAAGCTTTCCTACTCTCCCTTTTCTTCAAAAAGTATTTTTAATGAAACAAGGAATTTAAGAGAAAACTTGCTTGACATGTGTAAATCCCATATTCTGCTTAAGGGACTCGTAATAGGACAGAAAAAGTGTCAGGAAAAAAAGACTCGATACAGATGAAAACTTCTATATGACATACATCTATCATACAGCAACGTGAGCAAAAAGTTTCAAACCTCCATTAAATTTTCTGTCCAAGTCTTGACAGTTATAAAGTACTCACACAGTGACACGCGATTTGAGCAACTTTAAATATTTGTCACACAGTTTGTCCATAGCCAGGGAGCAGAACAGGAAGAGAGAAAGCAGGGGCTGTCATTGCTGAACAAAACTAACTATGTATTATTACCTCAGGCAATTGTAATTATTCATTTCTACAAAAGCAAATTCCAATTTGATTGTATAAATATTGTGTTTTCATTAAAAATGTGTTGATAGCGGGTGCCTGCTGTATTATTCTGTTTATAATGCCTTCTGCTTCACAACAAATAGTCAAGGCCTGAGTACTCAGACACAGCCTTTACCTGTGTCCTTCAAATTGCACTGGAAATTCCTCCCTTACAAATGCTCATAAATTCGAAATGCACTCCATAGGCTCAAATGCTGCTGCTAATGTACATTCCTACCTGCAAAGGGAACAGGTGCATCTTTATCCAAAGCGACCAGGGGAGGATCCAAAATCACAGTGTCGTTGTTTTCTGTTATGATTCCATGGTACGATGTCTCAATCCAGGGTTTGTGTTTGTTCACTAGAAAAGAAAACACGCACGCCTGATTAATTTGGTTTGTGTTTCACATCCATTCAGCTCATTTTATCTACAAAGAGAAATTATTTAACATACTCCCAATATTCGTGGTATTACTCAGAAGCCACTAACAAAATCCCAATAATAAGCACTCAAATACAAAAGAAAGATGACATGCACATTGTACTGCACTGATGAGAAAACCAGCACTTACAGACATCCCTCCAATTAAGACACCAAAATAAAAAGGCAATTTGCAAAATATTCTCATCTGTCAGCATAAGTAGGTTCAGACACTTCTGAAGGAATTGCTTTCAGTTGCAAAGCTGTGGTGCAAGAGAAAGGACATCCAGAGAAACCCAGCTGGACAAGACACAAAGGGATGCTGAAGGGTGGGTGAGAACACTTGACTCTTGGTCAACTTCCCACTTTATATTTTCAGAACAATACTTAAAATTACTTTTGTGTTCTGTACATTGTAGACAAAACTTCAAGTTCTACATTTAAATCACTTTTATCAAAGTCTCCACCTCTTTTCTATTTAACCAGTTTTAGTTGTGCTTAAATGAGATCTGAAGATTTTCTGGAAAATTCTGTCCTTCAAATCCAGCTGTTGAAGATTTGGATATCTGGTCTTGAAGCACATGGGAAGATCACACAAAGAGACACTTTAAGGAGAAGATACACCACTTATCATCAGATTGCCTTACTCCTGAACCCTTTCCATCTCCATCCCTCTCACCATCCATCTCCTACTCACTGGAAAGTATGAAGACACAAAAAGAAAAGGGAGGGGGAAATGCAAGGCTTGCACAATAAATTGTGCTTTCTTGCTGCAGGCACAATCTCAGTGTTACATCACTGGAACTCCTACATCAGTAACACAAGGGCGACAGCTAAAGGAATTTCACTTTGAGGAATGCACTCCCCCAGGCAGGAGGGAGCACTGCACAAGAACAGCCACCACATCTGCAGCAAACTCAGATGAAAGGTAATTTCTATACCTGGTATTTAGCTGTGTGTACGAGATGCTGAGGAAAATACCTGGTGAGTTAACGGGAATCACCTCAAAGATGGAGAGTTGACACGTAAAGCAAAACCAAATTGAACCAGATGAGATTATTTAAAATAAAACAAAAATAGAAAACTAAACAAAATCCACAGATATAACCCTAAACTCTTTCCTGCCTTGTCTTCTGTAAAACTCCCAGACATCAATGAGATTCAAGTTTCTCCCTTTGTGAAGAAAGCAGCAAAAACCACCAAGGCAATGGAGAGAGCTCTGGCCACAGGTAAACCTGGGCAATTAAGAAATTTTTTTTTTCACTGGCTATTTGGAAAAAGCAAACAAATATATGTATGGCAAATTGAAGTTCATTCTTTTCCTTTCTTGCTTCTTTGTTTAGCCATTAGGAAATTGTGGACTCAGGAAGACTGATCCTTTTAAAGCTGAATTATTTCATATTCTAGCAGTAGTCTGGGAACTTTGAGTTCATTTCTATGTTGCAATATATCTTCTTTCAGAAGAAAGCATACTTATCTTCACAGTAGTTGGTTTTGCCTGGTTTTGCAATAACTAAGCAACAGGAAGATTAAAGTGGGGATGTGCCAGGGAAAGGTGAAATGGAAAATAGGGATCTCAAATCTCTTTATCTTGTAATGACTGTACAGCCAGAGGAGAGATTGGTGAGTTTATGTAATAGATGAAGGCCAAAAGTCTTGTCGATGTTGAAAAATGAGAAGTGATGGATGCAATTTCAGAGCTTTTTATGGCATTTGGGATTCTGGTTTGCAGAGCAGTTGAAGTATTCTGTATTTGTTATTCGAAGACGTGAACTGCCTGAACATGCAGCCACACAAATGTGCTCCCCTGGCACTCGGGTGGACTCAAGGCTCTGACTGACACCGGCTGCTCTGAGCCAAGGGTGATCTCTTGATGGAAGGCAGAGACAGTTTAACAATAATCAAACAGTAAACAGGAACTCACATGGAAAGGGAAGCCCTTATGCGACCAAAATTTAAAGCACCAAATACTTTTCATTCCTCCTGATTCTGTTAATTGTCTGAGCTCTTAAAAACCAACCAACCAACCAACCCCAAACAAGCAAACAAACAAAAGCCCCCAAAACTTTCCTCCTATGGATTCCTACAGAATAATTTTGATGGCACTTTTACTTAAGAAACAGCCTCAGATACAGTGACTGTGATTCTACCAGCCTCAGCCTTCTTCAGTTGGTGTGCAGTGAGCAATAACAGCAGGAAAATGAGTGACAGCAACATAATTCCTTAAATTACACTGGGGGGGAACAAAACAAAGTACATTACAAACAAATGCTGCAATTTAGACCTAGACCTTAGAGCCTGGTATTAGGAAGAAGAAAAGAACAATACAGCAAAATGAAAATAAAATTGGAAAATCTCCATCTTATCCTGGAGGTGTATCTTGGAGTACATCCCCAAATGTAAAATACATGACTGTATAAGCTTCACGTAACCTGTGGTGTGGAGGTTTTACCAATAACGGGAAACATCCACGCTTTGGGAGTGCAAAGCAATTCTTTTGCATCACACGGTCTATCACTTTGAAATATTCTCACATCATTGAAATTATTGATCCTTTTACACTGTTGCAGATACTTGCTTAAAATAAGAACTCTCTAATACGGAGATGAGTAATCGGTGCTCTGGCTGGGGGTGTTGTTTATATTCTCTCTGCTAAAGGCTGGTAAAATCTTAGCCTAGGATTGACTGCAGAAACCACTCTGTGGGCTTTCATAAGGCACTAGATTCTAAAAGAAAAACCTGCACATATCATTATCAATGAACGTTCTAAGTTTCTTACTCCAAGACAAAAGACAACTACAAAATATTAGACTGGTTCAAATCAGTATTTATCCACAGCTTAACACACCTCTCAAATCTCTGATATTTTCCTATCCCTATGCAGTGTCTCCAAAAGAAACAGAATTTTAAATATTAATTCAAAAGTGCTTCATCTTGTCTCAGTTCAGCTACTGGTTCAACTTCAAGATGCTGGAGTGAGATTTTAGGTTTCAAAAAAACACAGTAATACCACACTGCATTTATTTAAATACCAGAACAAAAAGTTTTACCATGCTATTTCAGGCTATATTAAACTGTAGGTTTAAAGAGAAAAGAAACACAAAATTCACATTATTAAAAAAGTTCCATAATTCTGATTACATACAGTGCTCATTAGACTGCTTTAAAGATTAACTTGTACCTTTTTGGAATTCTTATAATGCTTTAAATAAGATGGGAACTTTTCATTTTAACTTTAAAATGGAAAAGGCAGGAATGATTAAAAACTATTTCACTGCTTCTCAAGAATGCTTACAAATTAACAGCATCCTGTAAAATAAAGTGATAGGAAAACTACTTTTCTTTGGTTTGCATTTGCTAAAGATGATGGAAGAAATCGATACACAGATTGTATGTGAAGTTTCAGAAACTAAAAAAGCAGAGCCCTACATAGCAAGCTAAGCTCAAAAGAGCAAACAAGCTGGATAACCAGCAGATAAGAGCTCCATGAAAAAAATCTTTTCCATCTTAAAGCATATCAAGTTGTAGAACATTTATATTAGGTCTAAAACTAGGGAAAAAAAAGGTTTTGTCTTTTCTACAAAATAGCTCCTCTGGAAGCATTTCTTGTCTCCCTTTTCCTTGCCTTTGTCTAGCTGGGTGGGAGCTGAAATCAGTACAAGGCTTTCATGAATTCAAACACATTTAGTTAAGACATAAAGATGAAATATATCCATGCTGTGGGTTGTTTGTCCTTTTAAAACTTGCCTCCCTTCCTATAATTTATTAGTCATTCATATAAACCCATAATATAAATAATTTATAACATCTAGGCTAAGGCAATTAATCTTCTTCCTTTATTACAGTTCGAGGTCAATCCATTAGAATTGGTCTGCAGCATTTACAGAGCATTCTCCCGGCCGGTCCCACCAAAGGCTGTGATTACAAGGCTGCAGTTAAAGCACCGTGCCAGAACACGGCCGCTCCGCGCTCCCTCTGCCGCGCCCTGGCACGCAAAGCCAGCGAGCAGAACACGGAGACAGAAAACCAACCCTGTTCTGAAGAGTCTGCAGGAAACCTCATGCCCCCAGGATTGCTGTCTTCAGAGCCAGTTTAAGGACCGGCCCCGAAAGGAAACCAAGTGAATACAGAGCAAGGCCCAGATGATGTTTAGAACCCAAAAACACGCTGACCTCCTGCGCTGTATTTAAGGCTGCAAGACCTGCCCGGCCCTTTCCGAAGGCAGTCGCGGTCTGTACATTAAATCTCCCAAGTCTCAATGCCTGAGAGCAGCAGAGCTGCCGTTTATCAGTGCAGAGGCATTATTCTAACAGGACTACAATAAGGACAAAATGTATGAGGACATCATCTCATGTGGAGAGACAACATCTTTTCCCTAACCCAAGACAGACACTTGTTTGGGCGGGGGAGAGGGGGAGTGGGTGGCAAGCAGCACGTGCACAAGGGACACAGTACAATGGTATTTGCAAAATTCAGATGGTTTCTGACTCAAATCATTTGGAAAATGTCACTGATCCAAAAATAACACAGTGTAAAAGAATTATGAAAGGAAGAAAAGTGACTATTAGAAGGTTTAACTCCTGACACGAGGGCAGGTTCAACATTGTCAGTTGATTTAGCTGTTGATTTCTAAACTTCAGGCACCTAAAACCTGAGCAAATTAGGAGCAATTTAGGAGCAAATTATAATGGTGAAGAATTGCTTTATGAATACAAATGTTTTTTCTGTCTTTGTTTCCCCAAAATAGCACAATGGATTTGTTTTCCATTTAATTGTGCTGATAATGTGTTCCCTCATCTCTAGTTTAAAGAGATCGGCAATTCCAGTAAAACTGCCAGAAAATTTAGGCTTTCTTACCACTTATTTTAGCTCTAAGTCTTTTCATCTGCTAACTTCAATGGTCTTCAGCTCAGCCTGCTGGGATCCTGTGTGTGTCAAAGGCCTTGCCCTCAGAAGCAGCCCACTGAGGATGCTCGGGAAGCCTTTCAGACACAGGCAGGAAATCCCATTAACTCCTGGAGAGCACAGGAGGCGGAACTTCCTGCCTCGGGCACGCTGCAGGCGCGGAGCTCGCACAGCAAAGGGATCCTTCGGAGCCCCGTGCACAGCAAAGGGATCCTTCGGAGCCCTGTGCACAGCAAAGGGATCCTTCAGAGCCCTGTGCACAGCAAAGGGATCCTTCAGAGCCCTGTGCACAGCAAAGGGATCCTTCGGAGCCCTGTGAGGGCCGTGCACAGCAAGCACCCAAAGGGTGCACAGCGAGGCACGAGCCCGGCGCTGGAACGGCCCCCAGGCCCCAGCAGCGCTGCTCCTGCAGCCGCCCCTCCCGACGCTTGCCTGGGTAAAGGCCACATAGGGACCTGTGGCATCGGCAGCGGCCAGAGCACCGGCTCATTTTTCAGGTGTGTCAAAGGAAATGGCAACTCAAAATACAATCTGTTCATTGCTGAATTCCTGTGACCTGTTCTCTGGAGAGTTCTGACAGCCCTGGGCTCAGGCCCCAGATGGGGAAACCTTACAGAGAAGAGGGCGAGGTCAGAGGATGATTCTGACTCACAGGTGTGGCTTGTGCCATGCTCATTCCTTGATGGCCAAGAAAGAAGTTTTGGAAACTCATATCCTGAACAGAAATTTGCTGGAGATTCCAGTAACTCCAGTTTCTGCTAACTGAAATATTTCAAAGATTGTTTTACTACGCTCATATGGTTCATACATCTGAGCATGTGTTGTGCACATGTAACTTTGTGGCAGAGTAGGCCTTAATTCCTCCAAAGTATTTCTTGAGATAGAAACCTGGATTTCCAGAATGAGCTGGGAATAGAAACCAAAGATAGCAGCAAAATCCAAATTCTCATAAAGTAGCAGCTAAGAACAAAAATGTTCAAAAGATGGGCAGATTTGGGGACTTAGGTCGCTAAAGAAATGAGGATTGGCGCTTGAGAAAGAACTTAAGATTTCCTCTGGAAGGCAGAGAAAACAAGGACATGGATAAATGCATTTTTGGGGAAAAAAACAACTAAGCAAGAAGTGGAAACTGAAAATGGCTGGCAAGTAGAAGAAGTAAATGTATGTTTGCATTTTACAGGATTAAACCTTTCTCAGCGTTAGGGACAAAAGCCCCACTGAGTAGCTCTATCTGCAGAAACTGTGTTTCCATACCTACAAAAAACCCTGAAAACTTCCTGAGACTTTCACAAATAGAACACATTTTATATGCTTTGTCAAAGACAAATTGTAAGGAAGAAATTTATTCTGTCCCACACACTTTGTTGTCCCTGTGATGCCATTGCCTGAATTACTGGAATTCAGCCATTATGTTCTGACTTTATTTTTAGATAGAAAACTTTAAGCCATAATGTTTTGTGTGCTTTTACATAAAATAATAATGTGAAACTCCTGCCCCAATTAAGGCAATGCGAGTTTTGACATTAAGTTGAGTTAAAGCAGAATTTATTTGATTTATGATGTGTGATTATGAGATGTGAACTCTTTGGAGAACATTTTAACCAAGCAATCCATTATGGGCCGTGCATCTCAGCAATGTTAAATTACTCAGTGGAGCTCCTGTGGATACCTTGGCATTGGTGTTTTTGTGCTGCACAACAAAACCTGTTCTGCACCAAACCTGTTTCTGCACACAAAGATTTTCTGCCATAAACACATTTTCTGGCCCCCACGAGAAGGTTTCTCAATAATGACAGTTCCCATCACCAAAATTTGTTCTTATATTAAAAAAGGGGGAATGTTTGAAAAGGAAGATTCTTTTGTTGGTAGCCAGTTTTTATTACAAGCTAATTTGACCAAAAGCATCAAGTGACTTGTCTAATAGACTTGATAATATCAGTAATTACTCACCTGTTGGCTATTCCTAAAGTAAAACAACACACTCTGTACTCATTCTGACATAATGAGATGTTTATGCAGCTACAAATATGCTTAATTCTCTCATAAATCTGCTTGTTTGTTTTTTTTGGGGGGGTCTTTTGTGAGTGAGGGAGAGAAACTTCTTAGCACTGACCAAAGTAATATTAAACATTTAACAGGAACTTCTTAAATGTGCTGTTTAGGAAAAATAGTAACAAATTTTGTAAAACTCACGATATGGATATGTAAAAATTTCAGCAGCATTTTTTACTTTTGACCCTTATTTCCAAAAAGCACATTTTGGATTTTCATATGCATTTAAGAATTCACCTTTACCGTGTGTCTCTCTGCCATCTTTTAGGTAATGGACCACATAGTTGTGGTCTCTGGGCCCTGCAGTGGCTTTAAGCTTACAGGTTACTTTTATTAACACAAAAGACATTTCACCTCCTTCCTCAAGATGTCCTTATAAATTTATCTATCAATAATGGCCGTAACAAACGGACTGCAGGGAATGCAAAGCTGAATTCCGAGCTACCACAGTTTGCAGGCCTCAGTATTAAGACCAGGAAGCAGCACATGCACCATATCTAAGGAATAAAGTTGGAATTAGAGGATGAGTCTGTCCCACAGCCATCCATGGGAACTTTAACAGCACCTATTACTGATTACATCATCAGACATGAAGTTATACAGTTACAAATCTTGGGGGAAGTATCTAATGTTAAATACAATATTTTCATCGTGTCACAAGGGCACAAAAAATCACAGACGAGGTGTGTTTTCCTATGCACTTAGTTGTACTCAAAAAGCATTTCATTTATCTTGCTTACCAATGCTGATCTTTAATTCAACATTAATTTCTCATGAACAGCTTCATTCTCATTTAAAAATACACAAAAGCTTGAGATGCCCAATATTTAACCCTTCTATCATTTAATTTAACTTCAATATTTAATAACTCCATGCTCACTGTATGAAGCTGCCCCAGCCTTACCCACTTTATCTCTTTTGTTTGGACTGAAAGTTGTTCAGAACATGGATTTATTTTTCCATTAGCAGCATTAAGAGCATGCATTTTAAATTAACCTGACTCTAGTCCGCATTCCTTAAATAAAGAAGAATGGAGTGTCCCCTGCAGGGTTCAGTCAGATCCGAACAGGGCTTCCAGCAGCTGCTTCACTGACTGGATCCCAATGCCTTGCAAATACTCCAGGTATTTCAAGTAATGCCGAGGAACATGCAGATCTCGAATAAACATTTTTATCAAGACTGTGTTTTCATAGGAAGCAAAAAAAAAATAAAAATTCAATGGTTATGCAGAAAAGCAAGAGCAGCCCCCTAACAGCAGCAAAGACAGACCTCACTGAGGAGCCAGAGCCCTGCAGGATGCCCTGTTTCACTAAAGAACACATTTGCATCTATAATACCCCTCTTATTGCCTGAAACACCAAAACCAGGGGATTCCAATTGCTGCTATTTCTTCCTATGAATGTCTCAATTATGACATCTCTAAAGTGAACATTGCAGCTACTACAGAACTCTAGACATTCTAACACTGGCTGAGCAGCTTTTCAAAGGTTTTTCAGCACCTTATCATTCAGATTAGCAGGTTTTTCTTTGTAAATAGTACCTTGAGTTGAAGTGTTTTAAAAGGATATTAAATTAACTTAGGTTTTAGACAATTATGTCTCCAGAGTTTCAGCAATGCTCTGCAGCTGAGAACAGTATTTTGAAAAATTCCAAGTTAAAGTCCCTATTAGATTATGAGGATAAAATAAATGAAAAAAAATCTTTAAAAATTGTAGCCTTTATTAAATTTCATGCCATGTTATTTTGATAGCACAGACTCAAGTGCTATCACCAATTTAATCTTACTGAAATCCTATGCTCCTACATATAAGCCTACACATTTGGAAATCTTGGGAAATGAGATAAATCCTAATGCCATGGATTTTAAAGGACTAAGTAGTTTCTTTAAAAAAAAAATAGAAGAAAGTATTGATGTTCATCTTTTCACTATTTGTGAAGGATAGGGCTGAAGGATATTCCAGTGGAGAGAAGCTGATCATGTAAAGGACAGGTATTGCTTCAAATTACCTGTCCTTGACTTCATCCAGAGAGATGGGGAGCCAGGATATCCTGAAAGAATGTAGTGATCTTTTTCTTTTTTTATGGCCACCACTCTTTCCAATTTAATTAACCCTGTTGGTATTGAAATAGTGACTGCATTGTTGAAGAGATTCCCAGATGGAAACCAAGCAACTCAAATTCTTAGAGAGGGAATAACAGGAAGAGTGCAAGAAACTGAGAGAGATTGATAAATTCCAAACACGTTTATGTGGGCAAAGGCTCATGAAGCTGAAAGGTTAAGGGAGAGATGTGAGAATGCACAGAAGTGCAGAGCTGGGGCACAAGAACCTTGAGAGTACATGTGCTCTGGGTGTTGTGTGCCGTTTGAGGGTTTCAGGAAAGCCACAGGTGCACTGCAGGTGTCACATTCACTGCTGGCCGCACGTGCGCTCCGGCAGGGTGGCACCTCTGCTCCACACAGGTCACAGCTTCGTCACAACTGCCCAACAGACTGAACCACGAAGTGTAAAAATAACCCCCAGCAGTGTCGGCAGAACGGCACTACAGAGAAACACAAAATTAAGTCCACTTGAAAGTATTTACCTATTTGGTGTTCAGATGTCTCTTAAATCAAAATGTACCTCAAGATAAATACATGAACTGACTTTCCATCTTCATCCCAAACCTCTCAGAATATGCCTTTAAATATTGGCATTTATTCCGTGGTCCCGTACATCAATAAAATAACAATTATACAAGTTTTACTCCCATCAGTGCACAAGGCAGAGGGCAGTTGATGGTGTTGCCCTTCTCAGTCACAGCAGAAAGCAGGAATGCAGTAAATCACACACAGGGAGGATAAAGATAACACTGGACTTCTGCTTTGGTACAATTCAGGGGAGTTCTCTCCATGCTGGTCATTTCTTACAGACTCTCTATTGTCTCCTGAAGAACAACAGTTTTTTGGGACAGAGTCCAACTTCTTTTCGCTTTTATACAATGTCTCTTATTAGTTTGTGGTCCTGACTGAAATTTCTATGCACTCCAAAACAAATAATGATCTGTCTTCCCCCCAAGAAATCAATAGGCATGTGGGTGTTCCAGAAATTCTGAGTGAAGATCTGTGTGTTTCAGCTCTCCAAGGCAGAACACACTCGATTACGTGGGCTATACAATCCATATGGTGAACACACCGACATCCTCATTTTCATAACAACACTGCATTCTTCAGACCTATTCTAGCTACACTTTAATTTTTTCTACTTCATTTGTTTTCTTTTAACAGCTTAGTCTAGACCTGGGAACTGCCTGAAATAAATATGTTTTTAAGCTTTGATGCTGTTTCTGATTATAAGCAGCTCTTGACTTAATAACACAATGTTTCATTTAATTGTCTTTTATGCACCTCCTCATTATCAATGCAGTCCTTATTTCTTCCGAGGCAATCTTTTCTCTCAGTACATTTTCTACAAATTTAAACCTAAAATTATCACTGATCCTCTTTGAATGGTTTATTCTTCCCTTTAAAACTCCCTCACCTCTTTTTTGCGTTTCAACCTGGAAACAGGCTCTTATTTTTCTTTCTTCCCTCAACATCCTCAAGTGTCTCCTAATTGCTGAGTGTTTTGAAACATATCAGTCTATTTACATAGAAATTATACTGCCAACAGCCAAGTTTTAAAATGCAGTTCTTACATTAGCAAGTACTCCTTCCTCATATCCACATTTACGCATTTAAATGACAAATGTTGAGTACAGGTGGTACTGGGAGTGAAAGCTGCCAGAATTCGCCTGCACCAGGAGTCAGAGTTACCAGAGCTCCAGCCAGAGCTGGACCAGGACCCTGCCCCAAGAAATAACACATTCTTGTCCCCAGATGGCTCCAACAACAGCCCCAAGATGCTTTTTGTATTTCGGCCTCTTTAGGAATGAGAACAAACTACCAAATTCCACAACAACCTAAGACAGCTTTCCAGCTCTCTTAAACCTTGACTCTGAATCTTGAGTCCAAGAAACTCCCCTGTACAGCTCTCCCTCTCGTTTTAGCCTGGTCAGACAAACAGGAGAGGAAGGAGATATCCAAGTACAGGAAAGTAAACCTGGAGATCACCCGAACGTGTGGGTTACCTTTTCCCTCCCTCTGTCATTGAACATAACTGACACCAGGCTTCTGGTGTCTGCATTGCCTTCCATCAGACACCAACACAAATACTACTCCGAGGTTTCTTTGGAGGTTTTTCCTTCTTCAAAATTTTTTAGTTCCTGCCTGCGTTTCTGCCGTACTCAGGCAATGCCTGAGGCATTGAGACTTGGGGCACACTTAATATAGATCAACTTATATATATATGCTTATATATATTGACTGACAGGGGACCCCAGAGGAAACAAAAAGCTGTGGCGAGACTGACCAGTCTTCCTGACCATATAAAACCACACGGTGAAACCTCCTGGTCCTCATTAAAAACCACAGCAAGTGCACAACGGGGTCACACGTGGGAGATGCCACTGCAGCAGGCTCCTCTGCTCCGCTGTGGGATGGAGCCCGTCACTCACGGCACGGCAACCAGGGCAATCTGCCGCAGTGATTGCCAACAGGCATGGGGATCCAGCACCTCCTCCGTTCCCAGCGCAGCCCTGCTGCCTGTCAGGTGACACTCACAGCCTGGGAACGGCCGTGAGCCCCACGGAGTCACATGTGGCTCATGAGTTATGACAGCCAGCGGGGCTGCTGACAGCACCGAGGAAAGTGAGGGAAAATCAAACGGGGATGGCAAACTGCTGGTTTGGATCCCGATGTCAAACATCACGTTGTGTTCCAGGCTAGCAAGCAGACAAATGAGTGAAATAATCAATGGTCAGCCAGACGGAGCTCCCGCCCTCGGGCACCACGACCCCAAGGAACGCTCGCTGGTAAGGAGGTGACGGCTTAGATGCATTTCTTCTCCAAAAATGAAAACACATTTGGAGAAAAACCTCATTTTGAGAAACTCTGGAACACCAGATGCAATCAGTACTTTTTTCCTCGAAAAGGCCCTATATAATACCAGAATAATTAGTTGCTCACAAGAGCTTGATACAAGGACTTGCATAGGATACATTCTTTATGTCTGTGAATTCGCCCATTTCTGTCTGTCTAATCCTAAAAACAGCTAAGTTTCCATTCACTACTTATTAGTATTCCCTGATAATTAAACAGATAATTTCCTAATTACTGCAGTCTGCTGTAAAAGGAGTTTCCAGGGCTCCGGCCAGTACAGAAAAACTTGTTGGTCAAACAAAAGCCAGAGTAATAGAAGAAAACTGAAATTGCATCTTCTACACATTTTTTTAGGGGGTTTTTTTTTGTTAATTAAGTCTCATGACTAAGTATCAAACTATTTTCCCTTTTTAGTTAATTAAGCCTCATGACTAAGTATCAAACTATTTTCCCAAGCTTCCTCACTTGGCCCCTAATTATCAACCACCTCCATGAATTGTAATACGAATGATTTTGACCCGTGACATCTCAGCTTTTGTCCTACAGTATTGCAGATGGGACACATTTTATTGCAAATTTCATTTCATGCTTTTTATTGTGAAAGGTATGGAACACTGAATGATAATTATATATTTTACAGTTCATTCATTTCAAACTGATCATTTCATATTCATTACTCCAGTGACAGACATGTCCCGTCAGTTTTACCCCTCATTATGCACATAATATCTGCATTTGAGCAAGCAACAGAATTTTGAAAGGAGATTGCAACCAAGTTTCCATTTAAAAAAAAACCACCAAAATTCAGAAAAGCTCTGCCAGTGTACCTTGTTACATTAACTTCAGGGGCTGCTGTCAAAGGAACAGCTGACTAAAATCACATTTCTGATATTTTTTTTACAACCTGTTTAAAAAAAACCTAGGCTTGGGCATAAAAACATACAACTATATAAATCATTCTTATGAAATCTAAAGAAAAGGTTAAGGCTCCTGGACATATTTTCAAGAAATTAACTTGGCCTTCAATCTTTCCCAATATTTCAGATCTCAGAAACAAATTATTATTTTTTTGTATTTCAAAAAGTCACCCTGGTGATAGCCAGTGATTACTTGAAAATGTATGTAACATAAAGGACAATTTTTCTTCTGTGCTTCCTAAAGCAACTACTCAGCCAATTTCTGTGTACCAATTTTAAGCAAGAGCTCTCTGGATACTCTTCTTTTGAGGCTCCTTTCATCAGAAATAATTGCTGATAATCATAATCTCTTCATCCATTGATTGCATGTTCAATGGTCTATTCAAAGGACACTCTGCTCTCACAAAATTTGGGTTGCTAATAGAAAATTGTTCTGCTCTTCCATTCAACATCCCCAAGAAGAGGTTCTGGCTCCAAATGTATATGCACTTTTCAGGGGGCAGCATTGACAGTTGTTTATTACCTGATTTAGAGAGACCAGCATTTAAAAAGGATGAAAGAAGGAATAAATTAAATCACAGTTATAGGCTTTATATATTTATTTGCATTTTGCAAATAAATAAAAGTCCTAAAGAGCTCACCCAGCCTGTATTACTCGCTGTGCCACAGCAGAAAGGTCTGACCGTGTCATGTCCTCAGCTGAACCGTACAACACATTCACAAGTTGTATCTGAACTAAAGGCACACTTGTAACTGTCCAGTCTCTTGTGGATAAAACCCAAAATAAACCCTAAACACAAAAGCCACACAACTCCAGGTTTTTTGTGACTTTGAAACTTCATTCATTCAAGATCCTCACACAGTAACTTGACATTCACACTTAAAAATACTGAAATTGTTATATATTAAAATGCAACAGGAAACAGCAGAGTTCCTTCAATGTTTGGATCACGCTTGGGAGGCCAGGAAAGTGCCTGCAGCTACATAAATGAGGAAATGACACCCATAATCATGTAAACATGAATTTAACAAGGCTGACACAGGGATTTGGCAATTGGCTGTGTTTATATCAGCACATCTTCAACACTGCTCATCAACCTTTACTGTTACAGCAGAGATTAAAAGAGGCAGGGGGGAAAAAAACCCACACCTAAAAATCCAGACTAACTTGCCTTTAGAAAAAAAATATATTTTCTGCCATTTGTGTCAGGAATAGAATCCCAAGCTCAATTAACTAAAGTCGCCTGCCTGGCAAGGGTCAGAGGACTGCTCTGCTTCAGCAAGAACAGGCAAAGGGGGAACTTCTGTTTGACTGCTCTCATCCCTGGGTAGTCCCCAAACACAAAGGAGGGAAAACCCTGCTGTCAGAAGGGACATGTAATCGAGCAGGGCTTGGTAACCCTTCAAAAGTATCTTCCTCCCAAAGCAGCGCTTCGAGTGCCTTCACACCGAGGATGCCAACCCGAATCCCCCGGCAGCAGCCGCTCCGCGCTCCCAGCCCCGGCGGGTTCGACCCGAGCCCGGCGGCGGAGGGCGAGCGGCAGAGGCCATGCAGAGAGCGGCACGGCCCCGGGAGCCTGTCCCGGACACACAGCACACACCCCTGTCTGTCTGCGTGTTCGTACATTTTAACAAGGTGCGCGTGGCACAGGGAAATGATGACAAGCAAGCTGCCCTAACAAATGCTGCACATATTTTCGTCAGTCTTACCATTGATACGACACTGCACATTTGCATAACAAAGTGGAAAAACACGCGGGCCTCGTGCTTATATCATTGTAAGGGGGAGCCTGGAAAGAAAATCACTGAATTTGCTTGGTGTGGCCCTTGTTAGTTAACAATACCACAAAAAAGAGCCATGCTAACCAAATAATTTACGTGCTCTCTCCTATCTCACACCAGCAATAAGTCTTCCTTTTGCTGTTCCTTGCTAAAATTACAACTGAATAAAAAAGAGAATGCTAAGATTATCATGCAGATTACATTCTCACTGGTGCAACAAGTCAAACAAGAATTTAAGCAACTGATTTCAGGGTAACAAATATACAACCACTACGAGCTGCAAGGTTTGCCATTCTTGCCGGGCTGGAGTAGACTTGCATGGCTCAAAGTCCCCTGCTCTGCCTTTTGCCCCATGTTTTTGACAGAAAACTCTGCTCCCCCGAGGCTGGGACTTGGCATCCCACTGGTAATCGGCTGCTGAACTACTCCAGACTTTCAGTTCAGCGCATCAATTCAGAGAGGATCTCCCTCCAAAGTGACAGCTCAGCTGCATCCCACAGACCTCTGCTGGCCCACGGCCCATCACCAGAACCCAGAGCCACCAGCTTTCTGCAGTCTAGGAGGGCACTGAAGGAAGAGGGAGCTGGTGGAGTTCTTTTCCTCCTCCATGGATGAAAGCTGTAGTGGTTGGTTTGCTGGTTTGTTAAGCACTGCTTTTAGGAACAGAGCCTGTTCAGAGAGCTCAACAGAGCAGAAGCACTTTGAGCAGTCCCGTCCTTCAGTGGTGCCTGGTGCACTTGCAGGGAAAGCACTGCCAGGGGAAGTTTTCTCCTTTTGTTACAGTATAATGCAATGCCAGCACTTGTATCGCGCAGGCAGCACGGCACAGAGGTCCTGCCTTTCTGTGGGACAGAGCTGCCAGGTACCTGCAAAATCAGAGGGAAAAGGGAGCTCATCTCTGCACTAGCAGTTTCTAGTCTTTGCCACTGAATGAAGGACACTGTCAAAAAAAAGAGTTTAAAGAAAGAAAACTAATGCCATATCAAATATATTGTAACCATTGAATTTAAGAAGGGGGGAAGTATTTGTCTGCAAAAATTACTCATGGCAGTTGTTCTATTTGCTTTGGTTTTTTTAAAATCAGTAATATTCTATAGAGAAATGCTGTGGCCAGGCTCATTATATTTTTCTCAGAAGCAGGAAGACTAAACCTGTGCAGGTCATAATTTGATGGACACTTGAAATCAGTGTCAGTCAGCTCTACTCCAACAGCTTCACTGGATCCTGCGTTTCTGTGACCGTTCTCATACCAGCATCACCTCCAGACAAAGAAAACCAAAACAATTTATAACAATTAAATCCTCCCACACCCCCACACACTCCTCTCGCAAAGGCAGGAAATTGACTTCTTTTGGAGAATGTAACAAATATCTGGAGAATTGTGCAGATTCAGAAAGGTTCTGTGCAACAAACACTGCCACAAAATTCCACATCACAACTGCTCAGAGCAATCTGAAATAGTATCACAGACTTCAATGAGATTATTCCAGTTTTAGGCTAATAACCTGCCTTGGTCATGTTTGCACACAGCTAAGAGATAGGATTGAAGAATTTTTGCTGAATTAATCCCAGTAACACCCGAAGACTGTAAATATATTAACTTTTCAATGTGTATTCTTCCAGCTTCTGATACTACTGGGTTTATTCTACAGTCATCTTGCACTGTTTGCAACAGAAAGAACATTATGGAAAAAGAAAAGTTCAAATCATTAGTTTGAAATGCAGCGGTCTGAAGCTCTCCCCGTGACAGCTGAAGCATCAGCATGAACCAAAATGTGTGACCGGGTTTCGTTCTGAGCCAAACAAGGTTCAAACGAAAGCCCTTTCCACACAGGAGATGATGAGTGATGGCACATGGCTGGGACAGGGTTCAGCTCCAAAGAAAGTGTTCACAGTGTCATTTACAGCAGAACTCTGCCAGGACACAGGAAAATATCACCCCCACAATGAGCCTGACGGGACTGAGCGTGCACCGCAGAGCCGCAGTCACCTCTGCTACTCACCGCTGCTTACACAAAGCAATTCCACAGCCAGTTAAAAATCTAGTAAGGTTCACAGGTTGGGGCTTTTTTTGCTTGGTTTCTTTTTTTTTTTTCTTCTGTTGCCTTAAACTTTTAGATGGTAAAGGCAGTGAACTTTATTCCTGTACATCTGTCAGTGTTTGTATTCACTTATCCTTGTCTGTTTCTGGTATCGACCACAGTGTATTTACTTTTTTCTTTCTTACTTTTTACATCAGAATTTCAGTAATTTCTTTTTTTAAAGCACTTTTAGCATCATTTTATGTAACGGCCACAATATATTGATACAAATTTCTCCCTCCCAAGGAATGGTGCACATTCAGATGGATCAGGCACATTCAGGGCTACACAGAAAAAGAAAATGGATGGGCAGTAGTTATGAGTACACTTTCAAGAAGCTTCATCTGAAGCAGCAGTTGCTACCAGGGGCCACATGCAGACAGAACAGCCCTTTTTCCAGGCCTTTCCCTCATCATTTCTTTCAGGACATTTCTCAGAAGGTGGGATTATAACTGTTCTACACCAAACTCAGCTCTAACACTCCAAGCACTCTCATGGCAACACTGAAGTGAACAAAGCGTTTATGAATAAATATGCTTCTAAATTACGAAAATTGAGAGTATATTGCAATCTTCAGACTACAATACACAATCCTCAAGGTTTTAAAGAAATCACTTGAGCTGTGATTTCTGAATATGAATTTATGAATGCTCCAAGCTGTTCCAGAACAAAGCCAAAGCTTTATGAAATCACGAGCACTCATGGGGTCATTTATGCCTCAGCAGGGAAGCTGCAACCACAAGTGAAGGCAGAAATTTCTGAGCCACATCCCAGCTTTCAGAGACCCAGTTTCAGCAGCTGACAGAACCAGCACAGACTGCAGCCCTTCAGAACAAGGCAATCTCTCTAAACTCAGCAGACACCAGCATAAAAGTGACCACACCAAATGCTTCTGCCTGATGTGGGGATCTGACCACAGAATGCAATTTGGCAGCCAACCCTAGCCCTGAAACACGAGTGCAATTCTTCATGTGGCCTCAGATTTCACCTATTTCTGTTATCAAATGGGTAAAATCTGAACAAGAGAAGAAAAATCTGCAAGAAAAGCAAACCTGAGGTGGTTCAGAGGACTCAGCTGAGGGCAGCCCGAGGTGGTTGTCACATCCCACACAGGTACCCAACAAGCACGTGCCTTTGGTCTTGTTTTTAGAACTATTTAACCACTCACAGGTGTTCTCAAACTCTAGACCAGGCCTCTCGAAATTCCAAAGCAGCATGAAAAATGTATGAATTACATTTCAGTGGCATGATACAAATATTTTGGCTGAACAGTGACTGGAGCTCAAACTTTGGAATCTCCACTTACAAAAGCAAACACCAAAGAACTGATCCATTCCTCACAACCTCTTTGCTTGCCCCACTTTCAAGTGTCCAGTTTAACCTCTACAGAAATACCTCCACAGCAGCACTTCAATGTATAATAAGAAAAAGATTAAAATGAATCCATCCCAATTCATTACTCATCATTTCCTTCCTAAAGTGACCTGCTGCAAAAGCTCCCACAGGCAGCAGCAGTGGGCTTGCTGCTGGGAATGCACCTCTCCTCTTTCCACAGAGCACTGAACAGTCCCCAGGGGAAAGGCTCTTCCTCCTTTTCTCTCCCTCACTTTGGACTCCTGTTTTTCCAAACATGACTTGCAGGTGCACCCATTCCAAGCCCTGAAGAAGCTGAATGCTCCATTTTTGTGAACAATAAAAAGGCAGGCACCAGTAGGCTTCAGGAGTGTTTGGCTGTGGGGCTGCCCTGGGCTGGACATGGTAATGGCTTTGTTTGGGTTTCTTTAAAACAGTTTAAAATAAGCAAATTGAGACTATAAATCCATTTTAAAAATTATTCTTTCTCTGCATAGCCACCCTATTTCAAGACAAATATGTTGTCCTTACTCTTTTGTTAGAAGACAGCACAAACACCTTTGTGGCTGTTTGTAGTTCCTGCCATTCTCCTCAGAAATTTGCACATCTCCTCACCTCCCTGTAATTTAAACATTACTCTTTACACCTCTTATAACAACAAAAGCAGAATTCTGAGCAACATGGCGAGGTGTGCACTCAGTAGCCCTCAAATACCGCTGTAAAACTATTTTGTTCAAACAGCATATTTTTTACAGCTTTTATTTGTACTCCTAATTCTGTTCCTTTAAGTAGTATTATCTCCTTGACTTCCCTGCAGGTGTTAACAAATGAGATTTTGAAAAGTTAGGAATACAATGCCAGTCAGCTTCATAAGACCTGTAAGTCTTAATTCTATGGAAATATATGGTGTTTATAAATTATTCTTTTAATGGTCTAACTGCTTTGTTATGTTGAGCAGAAGCAAAACCTAATTCTATTACTATTTATTCTAACAGTGGCATGGATCTTCTTTTCCTGAGATGTGGAAGATTAAAAGTATAGAGACTTGTCCACTTGTGTGTTGTTTTTACCAACATGAAAGAGTAGAGCTGTGTCACTAGTGAGGAAAATCCCTATTAAGTTGTCAGTTATGATATAATTTGCTTTAATAATGTGTAGCAGCTGCAAGCTCAAAAAGTGACAGATAACGCAAAGACATGTCACAGACGTGAAATACAGAATAGCAATTAGCGTGGAATGAAAGAGCACGGGGAGGAAAATGAGGAGAGGGATCAAATCCCTCACCTCGAGTACAGCTGGATACCGTGTGTGCCCAGGGGACAAACACGGACCATTCTGTGCCAGGGCTTTGCCAGCTGATTGCTCTGCCTGCTTGGATTGTGCCGTGCACAAAGCCCTGCCTTTGGGGTTCTCGGGCCACTGCTGCCTCACGTTGTTATGATGGTGCTATTTTCATTCCTTCTGTAGCAGGGAACACACGGGAACTGGACAGACACTGGGCATTTGCTCCTGGAGAAGCCCAGGCATGTTTCCCACGGAAAAAGAAAATGTTTGTAGGTGACACCACACACTGAAGTCTCATATACAATGATTTCTGGATGACAGTGTCCTTTCTTTCCACCTGGTTTTCAGGTGGAGGAAGGAAGCTGTTTTTCATATGCAAAGTGACAGTCAAGTGAAAGTACTCACAGTAGGAGCCTCTGCTTTCACAACTAACAAGATTATGCAACACACAAGTGTGCAAATACTATTATCTCTATTAGTCTCATTGTAATAACATTTTTGAAATGTGTGAGTGACGAATAAAAGCAGTAACTTGCAGGAATTTTTAATTGAAGTTAAGGGGCAAGGATAGCAGTCTGTCAGTATTAGGTCTTACCAGCCTCTAAGCTACATCTTTCTTTAGAAAACATGACTGAAGTGGAATGAAATGTTGAACTGACAAAAAGATCTGGCATCCCTTTTATAACAGAGGAAAGAATTCAGTCAGAAGAAGAGATGACCACAGCATCTACTATATAGTGAAACTAAAGTAACAAATGTAACAGTCACAATAATTTCAAATTATTAAAAGCAATGACACTTTAATTATTTAATGGTGTTTTTTAGCTTCAAACTAATACTTTGAAAATTAGATCCATGCCATGTGGAGTAATAGTAAGACAATAGGACAAGTGCCATCTCTGGTACACACTCCCAACTGAACAGACAAAACAGCAACAGTTAGAAATAAAATAAAGAGAATATCAGATCTTACCTAGATTTCATACAATATGGATTAGATACAGTTAATTAAAGGGATGCGTGTTCAAGCAGTGCTGGCCAAAGAGGGCAGAGCACGCTCAGCAGTGAAAGTTCCAGTCTGAAGTGTTTAAGATGAGTTAATTGACTTATGGCTATCCACCTGTATATTTCCAGCATATTAAGACAGATGTATTTGCCGGAGCAGGATCTGCATGGATTATCTGCCACGTCAAGTGCCAAGCTGCCAAAGGCAGAAGAGACGCCTGTCAGAAGCAGCTCCCACCGCATCAGGAGCAGATACAGAAGTGTCATTTGGAATGAGTCCTTCCTACAGGCTACCCTTCCTACTAGATTGTTTCTTGGGTGGTTTTTATCCACAAGTCTGCACACAGTACACTGGGGTAACTCTTCAAATGGAGAGGAGAGGTGCATACAAAAGCACAGGCACTGAGTATGTATTTGAACTGCAGAAAGAATCCTGTAAAAATCAAAATAATTCAGTAATTCTTCTTCATCTGCTAAATTATGGAGAGTCACACCCCACACCTGCAGCTGGCCAAATAGCAACACAAAAACAAACAAACAAAATACCCAGAAATTAATACTCACAGTACAATCTATGCATTGGTTACTTCAGTTCTCTCCAATGCACTAACTGCTCTGATCTCAACATACCAGATGGGATTTTAATGATGTACCAATACAAAAAATTACCACAGCCACATTAAAATCTATTTCCATGCACTATTATCTGAGTAGGTTTACAGAAAATACTTAATTTTAAGAAGGAAGTTATCTTCTCTTCACTAACAAGCTACCCCTCTGATAGCAGTCACCTTCAGAAATGAATTCAATTATCCATTCAATTATTCAGTTAGTCACAGTCACACTTTCCTATTTTTCCTCAAGCAGAGGGGTGTTAACTTTGACTAAATCTACCCCACATTCACACATATTTTCCACAGGGACAGAATTGGGTACATATGGCACTCACTGCTTGCTTCCCCCTACAGGGAACCATCATTGCATCATGCTGTGAGGTCACATTGTAATAGGATCATTTAAATTCCCTCAGGACCAAAATAATTCTTCACTAAAACAAACAACAACAACAAAAAAAAAAATAGAAGACTGAGAGAAAAAGTTTTACTTTTTACCCACGGGATTTTGGAATCATCTGGAGAGCATAATTTTATGCGTGGAATTTGTGAAACCAGACCAGATATATTGTTCAAGAAAAATGGATATTAAATAAAGCTGGGCAGAAAAAATTCAAAACCAGTCCAGCACTGTTACAATAACCCCACAGCAAAATGAGGACAGTACAGGAATGAAAGGCAGGAGCAGGAAGTACTCGCTCACAACAAAAACTTTCTTAAGCTTTCCTACTGATAAAAACATGTTACAGAATTATTTCTTCAGTGTCTGTTGTGCCCTTTCCCCCCACCCTGAAGCCCCCTTTATATTCAGTGTGACAATAACAGATTGCCACAGCCTGAAGCTTTTTAACCTCACACTGACTGCAGAATGCCCAGGTCACCCTCTCCCAGCCCAGCCTGGAGCACAGCTCCTGCACCAGCACCAACCTGCACCTCCTTTCAGCCCTACTCAGCCCTCCAGGGAGAGCTGCTGACACAACTCTTTTTTCAAAAAGAATGAAAATATAGATCTACTGCAGAGCTACGAGTAAGCTCCAGAACAGAGAGCCCAAATGGATTATAGCAATTACTAATTTCAACATACACCTTATGCATTAGAGGTAATAATAAACTCGATCAGTTACAGTTTCATAACTAATTTAATGCCTGCGATGTTTTTACTCAAAGGAGCCAGAAACACAAGTCTGTAGACTCCCACACCACCTTGTCCATGCACCTATCTGCAACAAGTGCCTTTAATGAAAACACCTTTAGCTGATCAGTCTGAGGGAAACACCTCCCTCTCAAATCCCCACTCCTTTACTATCGTGAATAATTTTCTCTAAAATATCAACTCTGATGCTTTCCCTTGCTCAGGCTGGCTGAGATGTAATTTGCCACTGCAGACACTGCTACAGCCCATAAAATTCTGTGCCCCTGTTCATATTACTAAGCCTTAATGCCTACATGCCAAAGCCACAAACACCCAGTGCTCTGGGATTACCTGTATCTAAGAGCAGTCCTTCAAAATAATGGATGCTGTACATCACCCCAATGAAAAATCCATAAGGAACTGTCATTCAGAGGAGCACTTAATCTGAGGGGATAGAGATTTACTCTCCTCGGGTTTGAGGCACCGCTTCCCATGTTGGCCCTGTTTGCCATGAAGCCTGGTTTTCATGCTGGTTTTATTGTTTCCAGGGGGGGACGGGAGTGTCAGACAAGGCCCTTGCCCCTGGTGGCAGGGGGACAGTCTGGGCAGCCCTGGGCACACGGAACAGGGGACACAACCCCTGGCTCTCCTCCACAGCTGTGGGAGGACAAAGGAAACCAGGCATTGCAGCAACAGCAAACGATACAAGAGCCGGATAAAGATGGCAAAGAAACAGTTAACAGACTAAGAAAAACACTAAAAAAAATTTTCTATTTTTTACCACTAGAAAATCAAAGCATTTCAAGATTTGCTAAAAAAACAAAATGCAAAACCAGAAAGCAAGACAACAGTGCAGACGACATCAGGAAGACAGCTTTAGCATGAAGGCAACTCCAAAATAATCAGTTGGGATATGAACAACTCACATGAGACTCCAGATCCCACATATGAGGCTAATATATTAATCCCTAGTCTATGGGTTTCTCTTGGGGATTTCTCTTTCAAGTTATCACTTTCATCAGAGACCTGAGGAAATACTCCACAAAAGGCTCATCAAGGCTGGCATATTTCCCTGTAAAATTTCACAGTCAATAAATCAGTGTTCCTGATAAAGCATACTGTGCTGAAAAAATTATCACCTTCTCTTATATCCTTCTAAAGAATAACTTGTTTCTGCAGTAATGGGCTTGCTCTGGAAGGGAGAGCAGTTTCATTAAAACTTTGTTTTCATCAGTGCTGCAAGGTGCTAAAAAGCTATGAGGTGTTGTGCCTGCCACTGGCAGAGCACAAAACCATCTTAAGGGTCATGAAGTGAAAAACAATGTATTCAAAATTCTGAATATTCAAACTCAAAATGCATATGAAATTATTCAAGCACATGACAGACAGAGATAATACAGTTTTCCAGGCCCACAACAACCTGACAGGTCCCCACTGTCACCACCACACTGTGGCAGATGTACCCTGCAAGGACTGAGCTCCGCTTGGACACCATCCCCACCTCTCCTTGAGCCCACAATCCACAGCAGCCACCACAAAGCCCCAAAGCAGCACAACGTGTCTGAGTTATGGCCCCCCTGCCCACTCTTGATTAATGGCACCGCCACAACAGTTAAAAACTGACAATGGAAAGAGCTACGTGAAAATTGCAAGTGATAGTAAAAATGTTTCCTAAGAAAGGAGGCTGTGTTTGCAAACAGGTAATTTAATTTCCTGGCACTGCTTTGTAAACTGAAGTTTGTGAAATTAAAGTGAGATTTGTTTTCATGCTAAAATCCACTGGGAGGCTGATTATGCTGAAACACACTTCACCAAGTGTTGAAGGAACAAAGAGGAATGCAAAGAATGTTTCGATATATGGAAACTGCATATTAAGTAACTCCTTGATTTTTCTAAATGAATACACTAAAATGAAAAAATAAATTCTTATAGAGCCAAATTAAGATTTACCACAGAGTAATGAGTAACTGCAAGTGAAATGATAGCTCTTTAGCCAGCTCACTTTATGTTAATTTCATTGCTAAATACTTTGAGGAGAATTTCTTATGCAAAAATTGTGTTGCTCTCCTTCCATAAGGCAGGTGCAGGTAAACTCATGCTGTGGATCTGCCCAAGTCCCAGATAAATTCTGGTCCTCATTGCCACAATGATTTGACATTATCTTCACATCCCAGTCGCTCATTTTTCCACCAGTTTCATAATTTCATCCCCATATATATATATGTGTGTATATATATATATATATATACATGTGTGTATATATCTATAGATACAGATATATACACACTATCAATATATACATATATACACACTATCAATACATTAGACAAACCAGAACAAGAAAGTTCATTTGACTCCAAGACTTTATTCATCATCACACTAAGAAACAAGTTGTTCTACTTGTAGGTATCAATCATCGGGGATCAAAATTATGGCAGAAATTCCTGAACGTACACAATGACACATCAATATTGAAATGATTCAGTTCTGGAGATTTTTTCTCATTTGAACATCAAAGAAAACCAAGAAAGGGATACAGAAGAAGCAGCAAAACCTGCATGTTTCACTTGAGCTAGGGCATTCAGTACTGTAGAGGTACAACATATTAAACACTTTAATAGCAGTGCATCTTCACCTGTAACCCGTGTGGAACATTTATTTTAAAATTCTGATCAGAGTCCCTTTCCCATCCCTCCCTCTCTCATTCAATTATAGACCATCTCTGCTGATGTCATGAGCATATCTCAAAATGACACCCAAACCAAGGTGCATGCATAATAATCTCACATGATATCAAAGTTGTTCAGGAATGAAAATTTCAGCAAATATTTTTGGTAAATTTCTATAATTGTGAAGCTTTAGGTTTAGTTTTAAAGCAGTACTTTTTAAAATACTTCTCTTGGAAAATGAGAAAAAGGAAAGTTGCTGGGTGGTTCAAGTCACAAAACATCAGGGATGTCTCACCCTCACACTTGCAAGAGTTTCAGCTGAGGTATTTCCTTTCAGAAGTTTTCAAAATCTCAAATGAATTAGCAGGAAAATGGTGCAGGCATTAACCCACTGGAATTCTGCACTGCCTGGGTGCTTCCACCAAGCCTTCAAAGACTGCCCTTAGGAATCTTATCATAGCAGATGGATTTCACTCAAATGGCCCCATCTGTCATTTCTCATTCGTGTGGCTGCAGCTTGAACTCCGAGAACACCTAGGGCACATTTTCATCAAAATGCCTGGCTAAGCAATCCAAGAGATGAAAGAGATAAAGAAGATAATGCTCCAAATCTTACACTGAGCAGAGATCCTGACCCAAACAAAATGAAATTCTGCCAGATTCGTTCAAGTTAAAAGATGGGAACAGAATATTCCCCCCTGCTCCCTTCACCCAATGAGCTGCAGAGGTATTTGGCAGAGGGAATTTTCTCCTTCCTGTCATTTCCTATTTTCCAGGGTTTGGCCATCTGTCCACTATTAGGTCCCTTTGAATGAGAAACCAGTTTAGAAGCACCAAGTCATTTTCACAACTGTTCTCTTGCAGGGCAGATAAGGATAGAAAGGGATGATTAAAGCTTTTGCTGGCTAACAATAAAATAAAGCAGGAGGAGGAAAAAAGAGCTGATCTGAGTCTTGTGAGACAGAAGATGGTTTCAAACTACTGCCGCCCATAATTAGCTTGTCTGGAGGAATGGAATCCACCCCACACTTGGCAGCTCCATTTTAAATTTAAAGTACCTGTGTCTATTAAAATGCTGTCATTTCAAGCACATCCAGTCAGATGCAGACGTTCAATTTCCAGTAAAGAAGGTGAATAATACAGATGGTGCACACAGCTCCAGAGGACAAACCTCCAGCTTTTCACAAAGGGGCACTTGGTACTCATCTCTCCCACAGAGTTCTCCTCTTTCACAGGCAATTCAATGTGCTGGCACCTAGTACACACTATTTTTTTCCTTTTCCTTTCTTTTCTTTTTTCTCCTGAGAGTGTCATCAATATCAGTAGAGATGGTTATCAAATGCAGCAGTAGGGAAGGATAACACAAGTTTTCTGATAAGGCAGTATTGTCTGGATCAGGATGGTCTCTGGATCACAGTGTATTGTATTTAATGAAAAAAAGAACAGATTTCATTTGACTAGAACAAAGAGCTGTGTTTTTCAAAAACACGTTAAAAACGTGAAGCACCAAAACCTGATCAAAAAGCAGTGCTTTTCAGAAACATGTAATTAATTTAAAGTAAATCTGTAAGGTGCCAGACAAAACCCAACCAGTTACCTGACCAGCCTTTATGTCACTATGAATTTCGGTAAACATCTGTTGTCTGGTAAGTGGCACGGCAATTCTGCAAGATTTGTAAGCAGATCAAGAGTTCGGAAGTGCAGGCAGTCACTCGGGAAGGGAGCTGGCCCTGAAGGAGCCCAGGTGAAGAAGGAGGCGAGGAGCCTGCGCTGCTGGGAGCTCAGCAGAGCAGGGAGCAGTCTCCTACTGATCAGGGACTGCTGGGACACAGCACATCACCGTTCACTCCTCCTTGCGTGGCTCAACAAACTCCAAACAGCACCCACATCTCCAAGTCACACCAAAGCACCTTTTTTTCTCAGGAAAGAACTATACTCAGATTCAAAGCACATTTTGACACCGGTCTCTGACACTCTTTTTCCTTGACCCTCTAGACTGGCACGCTAATCACCCCCTCAGACTTGAATCTACACATCACAAAATGTGTGTTTCTTAATAGCAGCGGGATGATGCAAATATAACTTCAGCATTTGTGCCATGCTGAAACTCCAAGGCTGTAAGAAAGTTGCATCCTGACGAGAACACGATGGAAAGAAGTGTGTAAGAACTCTCAGTGGAACAATACCCTCACAAAAAGCAATTCCAAATGCTCTGCATTAATGCAGAGAATTGCTACCAATAATGGCATTTCTGTTGGCATTTTAAAGCTATTTTATATGTAGAACATTTTATACCAACAGATATTAGACTATAATCAAGCCAATGCCAGGAACACTTTAGTGTGACAAGATCAATCACAGGAATCCAATAGCTGGGGTAATCATTCTGTTAACTCCAAAGAATTGGCAGAACTCAGTGCTTGTGCTTTCCCCCAACTTTTTACCACTAAGCCACAACATGATACAAAGCACCTTGTGATGCAGAGTGAAAATCACTTTTATAAAGATGAGAGAAGCAAGATGAAAAATAGGTAGAGCAAGAAATTATGCAGTAAGATCATCAAGAACTGTTGGAACTACACAGAGAGCTGGCAAAGCATTTGTCTGCAGTAGGCCTAATCCCAGTTAGCAATTTTTATTTTATGAATAGTAAATTTCCCTCACACTTAAATAAAATATTTATAGTAATCGATTAAAAATGTAACTATACAATGTCTCTCAATGTACACATATATTCTATATGCATCTAAAGAGACTGCTGGTGACAGAGACACGAGATTCACAACACTGAGGTGAATCACTTTACAAAATGTACTTGTGAAAGCTCAAGAGGGAATACCTCGAGTGGTGGGTAATTGCTTGTTCCCTCAATAGGGCTGAATTTAGAAATGAACAGTAGTAATGATATTCATAATGAAAATCCCTTAACTCTTTAGAGACCGCTACTCTGCATACTATTCACTAACTACTGTACTAGTGACTTTTCATAGGACAGGGAATGTCAGTGTAATTTTTGTTAGAAATGCCCCAGTATTTGTTCACTTAATGGCTACTTTCATGCCCTCTAAGTAGTCAAATGAGCCTGGGGTGAAAAGTTCATACAGGAAAGTTACAATAATCACACAAATTCATTCACCATTCATTTTGGCAGCATTCTCTCACACCTAGAGGAACTCTCAAGAGCCCAGTAGGAAAAGACAAATCAAACAGCTGAGAAGTCTGGGCCACTACCAAAGTCACTGGGCAGACTTAAGGTAACACACTGAGACAAGGAGAACAAAGCTAATTAAATCAGCTGTACCTCATCTCATTATTTCATTCTCCCACTTTTTGTTTTAAGCATGAATTTTTCTGTACGTTAAACTCAACACAGTTAAAAGGACATTGTAATGGCTTTCGTCATTCAGTAGAATAAAAAAGTATAACTTAGAAATAATATGTTTCTCAGAATCAACTGCACAAGAATTTCACCATCATGTATGAAAATGACTGTAATTTTGTAATTAAAAAAATTAAAATTCCATGGAAAATACTATTAATGGCAGCCCAAAACATTATTTTAGCACACAACAGAATCTCTGTGTGTTGCATAGGTGCAATAGAGGGCTGCCCAGTGATCAGGCCGCAGTTGAACCAGATACAGGAAAGATGGTAAAAATTGAATTCTCTCTCATAGTCCTGCTATTGTCCACTGAAAAAGCCATTTTTGCACAGAATGATAATGAGGCCAGACCTTTTAATCTTCCTGTTATATTAAAAAAATTAAGTAAGCTTTACTGGGCTATTTTAAACACAGAAAAAATGTGACAAGTGTACCCATTAAAGGTCAACACCGTTAATTACAGATCCAAGAGCCATATGAATTAGGAGTGGACCCTGGTAGCACAAATTTGTCCTGCTCACACCTGACTCTTTGGGTCGGGGTGTCAGGACTAAGCTGGGGTGAATTTAGGGCTTCCTGGCTCTCAGTGCCGCCCTTCGTGCCCGAGGTGCCACTCAGAGACACAGGGGTCTGGGCAAGCAGCAGATCAGCACAGCAGGCATTGGGAGGTGACATCTGTTCCCAGGCTTTGTGCCCGGCCTCACTTTGAATCTTCTCTTCTTACTTTGCCTGGTGTTTGAAGCCAAAACAGGAGTTCCAGGTAAGCCAAGGCTCCGTGTGTGCACACCGAAAGGAGTCTGCAGCCGGACCCAGCAGGACACAAAATCTGTCGTTCAGGACGAGCTGTACACAGTGACATATTGCTATTTCCTTTTTCATACTTTGAAAACCCCCATTTCGGTGTCTCGTGTAAATGTGTTTTGATCCCCAGTTATCAACGGCAGCAGTGTCCTCTTCTGCTGAGCCGAGCCGAGCCGAGCTGAGCCGAGCCGAGCCGAGCCGAGCCGAGCCGAGCCGAGCCGAGCCGAGCCGAGCCGAGCCGAGCCGAGCCGAGCCGAGCCGAGCCGAGCCGAGCCGAGCCGAGCCGAGCCGAGCCGAGCCGAGCCGAGCCGAGCCGAGCCGAGCCGAGCCGAGCCGAGCCGAGCCGAGCCGAGCCGAGCCGAGCCGAGCCGAGCCGAGCCGAGCCGAGCCGAGCCGAGCCGAGCCGAGCCGAGCCGAGCCGAGCCGAGCCGAGCCGAGCCGAGCCGAGCCGAGCCGAGCCGAGCCGAGCCGAGCCGAGCCGAGCCGAGCCGAGCCGAGCCGAGCCGAGCCGAGCCGAGCCGAGCCGAGCCGAGCCGAGCCGAGCCGAGCCGAGCCGAGCCGAGCCGAGCCGAGCCGAGCCGAGCCGAGCCGAGCCGAGCCGAGCCGAGCCGAGCCGAGCCGAGCCGAGCCGAGCCGAGCCGAGCCGAGCCGAGCCGAGCCGAGCCGAGCCGAGCCGAGCCGAGCCGAGCCGAGCCGAGCCGAGCCGAGCCGAGCCGAGCCGAGCCGAGCCGAGCCGAGCCGAGCCGAGCCGAGCCGAGCCGAGCCGAGCCGAGCCGAGCCGAGCCGAGCCGAGCCGAGCCGAGCCGAGCCGAGCCGAGCCGAGCCGAGCCGAGCCGAGCCGAGCCGAGCCGAGCCGAGCCGAGCCGAGCTGAGCCGAGCTGAGCCGAGCCGCCCCACGCGCAGGGGGTGTCAGCTTCCCCCACAGCACAAGAGCAGCCAAGCTGCACACCCCAACAGACCTGATCCAAGGGGGATACAGGGCTCACCTCTGGCGTTATCAACACAAGGCTCTGAGATTGCATAAACGGATAATTTTGCTTATACAGTTTGTTTTCCCCTTTTTAAGGACAAGATCTAGAAGAAAAGATTAATTGGAACAGAAATGGCAGGGTGCTGATTAACAAAAACTTTATCTAATTTTGAAGCAGATGTAATTTCAAATACTTTGGGATAGAGGTCTAAGTCTGATATAAGTTTTTCTGTGTAAATAAAAGTAATACTGGGATTTCAATAGCCAATACAGAATATACTGAAATGAATTTCATTAGCACAGTACTAAGCTGCTATCAATACATTTTTTCAGCAAACATCTCTTTCATGTTCAGCCTTTCCATCTTAGAGGCACTGAGATAATTTTCTTCAATAAAACAATTTAATTTAAAGGATTTTATCCACATTTCACAGTCTGCTCATGACCTACTTCTTTGTATTTGAACTAAAACTAATCATATTTCCCATGCATTTTACAGAATAATAAGATCAGGAACTGAATATTGGAGAGAATGGAAAAATACCAAAAAGATGCTTCCACACTGCTTCAAACAACCTTGAAAGCTCCATCTCCAAGTCTGAAACACAAAGTTTCTGCTTTGGAGGCATCAATAGCTTGAGTTTGGAAAATCTGCATGGCTAATTAACACAGAACCCGGCCTAAGCAAAGCCCAGCAGCCAGAGAAGAGTGGGAATCGTTTTGCAAAAATCATTCCTGCAATCCCCATGAAGGCAGCACAGCCCTGCCAGCCTTGTCCAGTCCTGCACCTCTGACCAGCCCCCTCCCGCTCCTGGCTTCCCAAAACTCCTGGCTCCGGCAGGAGCTCCCCAGCAGCACCAGCCCCAGCTCTCTGCCCCCATTCCAGTGCCCAGCACCAGGGTGCCCAAGAGATGCAGCCACGTAAGCATGGCTGATTACCATTTGGGAAAGACTCAGCGGACAATTAGCATTCCTGATCAAGCTGAGAGGTCTAAACAAAAAAATTTGCAGGTTTTGATGTTCTTTCATTTTCCAAAGGGCTTGCTAGTTAGGAAATTTGATGGGGTTGCAGCCTGTTAAACAGACAATTTGAGATGAAAATCTTGCAAGGTATGAAACAGCATTTTCTGGTAGGGTATGCTGTAACAGCAGCTCCACTGTTAAAAATTTAAGTAAAATAAATTATGCAAGTTTGCTAGAAAAAGTAGAAAATATGAGAAATGTAGTTTACGACCCAGGGTTTTTCCCAAAGATAATTCCAGTGAGCAAGGCCAACTGAGCACCTTCGTTTCAGCAGTATCAACAGACAGCAGAGGTATAAATGACACACTCAGAACTTTCTGGTATCTCATTATCTGATAAATAAGATAGTGGGGTTTTTGAAGCATGCCTTTGTTTCTTTAAAGTAGACACAATGGCCATCTTGACATTTCAGATACAGCCTTTGCCAAGGTGATCAGAGAAAATGCCCAGTTTGTTGATTAGTTCCTGGTTTTCACGGATGATCTGAAAGGCTGATGATTTGTATGTGCTGAACCCTTACTGAAAGGCTCCCCAAACTTCAGACCTCTTATCATCGTTAAAAAGAACTTTCAGGCATTTATTCATCATCGCTTATATTCTGCAGACCAAAATGCAGGGATGCTGGGTTCTTTAAAACTTTCTTCTCCTGCCAAGTCAGACGATTAGCCTTTCAGAGCACCGTGGTGATACAAAATGCTGTGCATTACCACAGTGGACTGAATGATTTATTCATACCTCAGGCTCTCTTTTTTTTGCCCTGTATCAAGCCACAACAGAATCTATACTGGATTGCAAATCACAATGACCTATGACCAAAACCCAAGGGCAAACCTGCCACTTTTATAGATACATAAATGATTAATAACTGGAAAAGGAGAGAAATGCATGTATTATTTGCTATATTAAATCATCTTTCTAAAGTGTGTTGTATTTCAGGTTGCAACAAGTGAAATTACAGAGGAATACAAAAATCTGAGCCCACTATTTCTGCAAATGAAACAGAGAATAAGAGCCTATGGACCAGCAGATTCCACATCACCCCTCATGTTCCCATTTTCACCGTACCGAAAGAACAAATCCTTCACACTCCTTCAAGCCTTCTCTTTAGCCTTCTCCAAAGAAAAATTTTAACAGCAAAAATAACAATCGGCTCAACAAGAAATTAAGTATTTAATGAAGTAAAGCGAAGATTGTCTTAAATTGGATAAGTCACCTTTTGGTAATGCAAAAATACGCAATTCTCTCCATCTCTCTATTAGCTTTACCAGTACATGAGCCTGAATTTGTCAGGAAAAGTACTTGATGTTCTCTGTCTGAGGCACAAGGAGCAGCACTTGCCATTGCAGACCTGTACAGACAGGTCAACTGCACCACTGGAAGAACTTACCCCAGGAGCAGGTGGTCATCATCTCCCTGCACGTCATTTCCCAGCAGATCATACTGCATCAGTATAAAATAGCATATTCAAATAATTTTTAAAATTTCATCGTGCTCACCATTATCTGTAAATTATTCATTGTTTGCTACAGTCAATACACGCAGGAAGTTCAAAGAGAACACCACAGAGCTCCATTAGTAGGATTTTATCCTGTGGTGTGCTATGATGCCTACAAAGCCCTACTAAAAGCTTTATACTAAAAACTTGAGCTTTTGATCCAAACGGGCAAGTTCCAGCGTTTCAAAACCACACAGTCTCCATGAAAGCACGACTGGTACAAAACCAGGAGCAGCTTTCATTTTTAATCAGTTCTGTTTGGCTGATAACTTCCAGCAGCCTTTACCACCACTGCAGCTGATAACAGAGCGCTTGCTGAGCTCCCTCATTACAGATTTCTCCAAACTCAGCACAGCTTCCCCTGGCACCAGAATGCAGGAATCACATCCCACTGCTCGCAGGCAGGGATGGGGGAGCAGCAGTCACATGGAGCACAAGATTCATGAGCTGTCTCTCCACTAATCAGTGCAGGAACATCATATTAATCAAAATACCAGCACCAAGGCAAATCATCAGACCAGGATCCAGATGGTAACTCCGCAAAAATTCCGAAATGCGTTACCTGTTTACAGGGTGGCACTGCAATGTTGTGCTCAGAGAAGATGGGTCTATAATTCTCTGCCAAGATAGGTTAAAAACCCCAGTATTTCAGGGAAAATTCTTCTTTTCCCTGAAAATAGAAGGATGCACATGCAGAACAGTGGATTTGTACTTGCCAGTCCTCATCTTTCTTGCACACTAGCCCCAGTCATCCTACTCTGGGGAAAAAAAAGAACCAATTTGATCATTCTGTGTGCCCTCACCAATGAAGTACTAAGACATGAAAGCTGTCAAATACCTTCGTTTTCTAAAAGAGCGTCATCATCTCTCCATATTAATTAACCTCATTCCCAACTGTAATCCCAAACCAGCAAGCGAAGCTAAGAAATACAGAAAAATGTGAGGAACGTGGCACAGGAGGAAACGAGTAGAGAAATGCAAGTATAAATCCCGAACAACCTATTCTCAATCACCTCTCACTTTTTAGAGTGTCATTGAAGGGATAATGATAAAAAGGAAAACAAGGGGGGAAATCCCTACCCAGCCATGTGACTCCAGGAGTTTTTCCCCCAAGGCACCAGGCAGGCGGGATGTATCCCACCCTCATCAAATGAAAGATGTTGGCCTTTGCACGCCCTGCAACCATCGAGGGAAAAATTACCACTGTAAGATTCTGCCTCCTGTAAAATTCCACCTGGCAGTGGCAATCACCTCAGAAACACTCTGCAAAGCTGTTATTACTTTTTCAGTAGCTGGCACGAGTTTACACCTGAGCAGCAGCTCCACCTGAAGCTGCCTCTGCTTTGAGCTTTGTTCAGAAGCCTCTTCCTGTTCCTCAAGGGGTTTTTCAGTTAATCCCACCTCATGCAGAGGGACCACGCTCACCTTCTGCAGCCCTCACTTCCTCAGGTAGCGATAATCCATCAAAAGCAGACGGTTTGGATTTCAAAGCACTCACATTTCAAAGTGCTGGCCGAAGTCTGCCAAATTCAGTCCGAGGGAATACAACCAAGCTGAGCCAAACTGGGAAGTTAAACTGCCAATCTTTCCCCTGCTCTGCTGGGAAACAGGTCACGGTTAAGTCCTATTACCTTGAAATTGCCCGGGTTCTATTTCAGACACTAATATTTATAGGTCTACAACACAAGTTGAGTTTAATGTTTACTTAAAATACATGCATTTTAGTTTTTCTAAGTCTCCCATTCTCTCTTTGTATTTCTAACTCTCAAGGAGTCCAAATACTGCTTCTGAATTTCTAATCCTTTACAATTCAAACCATGTAGAGTGTGCCAGTCACAAAATTAGTCTGTCATTTGCAAAGGAGGCTCAGCTCAAAAGTTAAAAAAAAGCAGCATGTGCAATGATTACTTCATTTAGAGAGGAGGTGGGCAGAAATGAAAGTTACCACAAGATCAGAGAACCTTTCATATTGATTAGAGTTTAAAAGGATAACAAGACTAAAGAAGCCTGTGAAGAGTTATTAGTACAGGGTAATCACCACTAATGAGTTATCGTTAGAAAATGCATTCTAATGGCGTGAGGGATCTCAAGCACAGAACTCCAAGCACAGGAGGAAGGAGGATTTATGGAATATGGGTGTTCATAGGAATGGGGAAGTTTACCCACCTCAGTACTGGATCCCTCTCTGTGGAATAATTAGGTAATTTCCATTTCTTTTTTTACCTTCAGTCTTACATTTCTGAAATTGTTTTACCACAGCTACTCTCACAAAACCCCAGTAAACAGAAGCACGTGCCTTTGCAAGTTCTACCATTAATTAGCTTTTACACATCGTTACGATTTCAGCACACTAAGCAATTGCTGCCAACTTTGTGCAAAGCAGATCAATGTTGCCTTAAGGCAGAAATAACTGATCAGCTCCAAAATCTGCATTGAGTTGCAATGCAAGGCAAGCAGCTTTTATGCAGTGTCCTTTAGATTGTGTGATGCCCTGGGAGGCTCGGATGTCAAAACACACTTGGGTTAATTAAAACCAAGGTCAAATTAACAGTGTTTCTAGTTTATTTTATAACTAGGTATTACATCAAATTTCCTAATATCAGCAAATTGGGTTCTAAATTAGTTCTAAACTTCAGATAATTTAATAAGGGTCATGGAGAGGTTAATATCTATTTAAAAGAAGAAAGTAATAGTGGGTGCTACACTTTCTACTGAACCTCCTATACTACATCTGAGGTTCCTCAGCTTCCTTAGCACATTACTCTTTTTCTTTCCTTTGTAGCAAGAATTTCAAAAAATTAACAGGAAAAACCAATTTATAGAAAACAGTGCCATGTGCACAGACCAGAGGTAAAATATTTATTTTGCTACTATTGCAATAATTACTAGAAGGAGGAAAGGAATGAGTGCTAAAGGACGTAAAATACAATGTAAAATACAATTCCTGGCTTATTTTCCTTGCCAGGAATGCTTCAGAATGCGGTAAGCCTGGCTGTATTTCTTATCGTGACAATAAGAACCTGCAACACAATTGAAGGTCTGCAAAGCTCTTAAATGGTCTGATTGCTGTGGGCATCGCGCCAGGGGAGACTCACCCTCCTACAGAAAATGTTGAATGGACCACAGAACTAATGACCTTCAGAATTTGGGGAAAAAAAGCTTTCCCTGAATAGATTTTACTTAATAAAAGGATTTTACATTCCACAGACACATCCATTCAAATCTCAGGTTTGCTGTGGATGTGCCCCAAATCACAACAGTTTTGACAGGCTTGTAGCTTCCTGATGGGATTTGGTGCAATTCTGAAAGCTTGATCCGAGCAGTATTTGCAGAGTACATTCACTGCTCTCCTGGCATTACTCACGTTAGTCACCTCCAGTCAAAATCTCAGGAGTGGCTGCAGTTACACAGATTTGAGTAAAACAGGCTTGAAGTTTTCTGAGAACTCTGAATATAGAAGGGACTTTAAAAACTACTTCCACTCAAATTACAAACTCAGTTAGGGAAGGGAAGGGATGATAGTCTGTGCTCCTTTTCTAACTGAGGCTTGGTTTATTAGCATTAACGAAGGATACTTAGCCCAGGTATCCACAGAGAGATAAAACCAGTGTATTTTTCTCAGAAAGGATGCCCTTTAGTGACCTGCAGTGGACAGATCTGCAGATCTTTAACTTAAAATCTGCAATTATAAAAATAATGGTCCTTCAAGGTCTAAAAACTTGACAATTCATTCCATTTGTCTTAAGAAAATGCCCATAATACATTAAAAACTCATAGCACAAAACAACCCTGGAGCAGCACCCACACAAACCGTGGGAGGTCACAGGATCTGTGATTTCAGGGAATGCTGAAGACACTCTCACTTCTTTCATCACTTCACCACCACCAAAGGCTGCTCTGGAAGGAGGGTCAGGTTCTCCTACACCCGATTTTGGGGTGGTGCTGCCCTGGGATCCCACAGAGATTGGGTCGCTCACCAGTCTTCCAACCTGGGATGTTTGTGACTGATGGATTTCTACCCTCACATCCACCTCAATCCCCTTCCTTTCTTCCTGTTTGAAAAGTTATAACGTAACTTGATGTCTCTTTAATTTTGTTTTGGGGCTGGCTTTTTAAAAAACTCCCTCCTTTCAATCCTAAACAAAACAAGAAAAAAAACAAACCAAAAAACCTAACCTCCATAAACCCGACACCAGAACAAAGTCCCCAAACACTCCCACCTGCCAACTCTTCCGTGCCTTCGTTCTCCCTTGCACCCCAAAGGTGATGTCTTGGTTTTGAGCCGCTATTCCTGCTTTCATATTCTTTACAAAAGCAAGTATTTCTGTCATCATTCAGCAGAATCTACCTTTCCTACGTTTACAGTCCATGGCAGAAATGTCACACGAATGTTCTGCCAATTTGTTTTTCAAACTGAAGTTCATCACTCCCGGTCTCATCCTGAAGCCCTCATTCAATTAACGCCTCTTCATTGACTTCAGGTAGACCAGTACTGATCCTGTTTCCTCCCTCACAATCCTGCCATAATCTGGTTACTTCACACTGCAGCCATCATATTTCTCTTGTAAGTACTTAATCCAACCGAAAACTTTAAATATTTATAACACGCAGACTAAGCAGTTACCCAGCTGTGGGAAAAGGCGTGGAAGAAAATCACGGCATTGCCTGTTCTGAGCAGATGCACAGAAGCTCAGAGCCCCATTGTCCCTCTGGTTTCCACAGGTGTCATGTTTACCACGCTCTTCTCCCAGAGTTAAAACCAGGTCACTCCAGTGGCCATCCCCCACTTCAAGGTCTCAGCTACACCGACCCCCCCCTCAGGAACAAAGGCTCCTTTCTTACAGCGTATTTCCCACTGCTGTCCCAATTGCAGTTGGAATGTTTCAGGTGATGACGCTTCCCCTGAGAAGCTCCTCAGCAGCACTAAAAGCATCTATTTACAACTTTTTTTTCCCCTTGGTGTTTGTATTAATGATACCCCTTTACTGCCCTGCTCACTGCTGAACATGAAAGAAAAGTTGAGTTCTTTATCTGTGCTTACAGAGAAATAATGTATTGACAATTAATTATATTATACATATTCTGCTTTTCATAGTTCATTTTCCTTCTACTCCTCAAAATTTAACCCTTCCTTTATTCCATTTTCTGTATTTTTTCACTCATTTTTGCTGTAAATCTGCAATTGAATGTAGCATTCCCATTGTGGAATCAGAACTGCCCATAATCTCATCTCTAAGGTAAACTTGTGGTGCATTGCACCTACCAGTTCCTTGAATGCTTCCCTCAGAAATCCCCACCTTTCCCTTTCTTCTGTTTTACCTGCTCACACATGTATCCCTTCAGTCCTACAAGCTGTTCTTATCCATCAATCACTTTTTACCCTGAATTTTCCATAGATCTATTTGGTATTCTGTTTTTCCAAGTGGCGAATAATTTTGATTTCTACTCCTATAACACACACTGTGATTTACATTCACTGCAAGATTTGTACTGTGACACACATTCCTTCTTCCAGACGCTTCATAAACTTATGAAGTGAGAAACCACCTCATTGAGCAGCTCACAAGACATTCCTGAAACCGCACCAAAGCACCTCCCTCCGTTTGTAATCTGTCATCTGGCTTTCCAGAACTGAGGCTGCCAAGTATTGGATGAGAACAAGAGCCAGAGCACACCCACAGCCTCGAGAGGCTCAGAGACCAAAGGCAGCAAAAAGACTGGTTTTGAGACTAGGAGTAGGAATCAGCAGCAAATACTGACAGCTTCACCAAAAAAGCACAGAGATTTTGCATGGATTTCCAAATGTGGAAAAGAACAATGCAGGTGAAAAGGGGATAACATTTTTTCAAAGTTATTTTTACTTATGGTGCAGCAATAATTAAGCTTTCCTGCTCTTTAATGCTGTGAGCAAAACTGGACTTTAGAGCTTCAAATTGCTACTCCTCCTTCAATGGATTTACTCTACATGTTTATAAACTGCTGGAAAGCCAGCAGTAGAGAGAAATTTCTAATAAAATATAAGCCTCATCTCAATTATTCCAGCAATTAGAGCAATTCTAACCAGCTGTCACCCTTTAATGAGTAAGTGATCACAGAGTAAAAGCTGTCAGGGTGCACGGTGACCTGTCCCAGCCCCTCTGCCTGGGGAGGGGCTGGGGATGTGACCCCCTGGATGGGTGGAGTTTGCTGATGGATTATCCCTGCCTGAAGCCAGCCGAGAGCAGCTCCAGCCCGGGCTGAGAGCAGGTGCCCCCAGGAGACACCTCCACAGCTCCTGACCCCAATCCCTTGGCTCGAACTTGCTGCTGCGATCAGCCACGGTGCTCAGCAGCATGCTCGTCAAGCCAGGAAACAGGAGTTAGAACGGATTTACTATTAATTAATAGAAACGTGTCACAAAGCAGCCCTCAGAAGCCCTGCAAAAACATCTATTTGCAAATTAACTGATGGAAGTGAAAGGAATAAGGGAGTGTCTTTACAAACAAATGGCTGGTAAGGATAAGACCTGAGTCTGCTGGTAAGGTAACTTTGATAC
>VZTX01031054.1:193867-277781 GCA_013400915.1 Pardalotus punctatus | reverse complement strand
TATATATATGTATATGTGTATATATATATATGATCTCCACTTGTCCTTAATAAAAAATTAAGAACTCTATAAAAGCAAACACAACCATCTCAGATCATCCACTTTCCTCATAAAGCTTCCTACTTACTGAGTTAAATGCACAACAAATTGATTTATAAACTAATCAAAGGGTAGCAGTGGAAGAGAGAAGATAAATAAGCCCTGACAGCTTTTTTTATTTTTTCACCCTGGCAGTTCCTGTTTCTCTGCAATGACCCACCCATCCCAGCACATGTGCTGCAGACTGCCTGACCAAGATGAACTTCAGTATCCACAAGTCATCATGCAACTTAACCACCAAAGTGATGCCTGACGATTTTTGCTCTTACTTTTTTATATACCCTATTATACATTTTATATACCCTTTATATATTCTTTGTACCCTTAGCCTACAAGCTTGTAATTTTTGTAGGCTGATATTCCAGCTTCGTTTTGGAGTTCTGCAAGGCAGGAAGACCAAACATCCCCAGTAGGACGCTGGTGAGCCCTAGGCTATCAAACACTCGAGCTTTCAACCTTGAAATCTTCTCTCTGGAACATATTTTGTAAACTGGGCTCTAGCCTCATCTGAGAGGGGATTTCTTTAGAGCAGGGGGAAACTACTTCATTTATTAAGCTTCTTATTGGGAGATCCTAGACAGAGATGCTAATTTGCAAGGTCTATAAGAATTGTATATGCATTATACAGAGTGTGCATCTCAGCGTGTTCCACCTTTGAAGAGCTGTGCACCTCGGATCCTATTAAAATACCGAGGTAAAACCCTTTTATCCCTTTAACCCTGTCTGACTCATAATTCTAAGACCAGCAAAAGACAACAAAAGCACGGCCCCTTAATTCTTGTTAGGACCTCGTGTGTGAGCTGGAGCTTTCTGATCAGCTGTGATCCACCGGTAAGAGGTTTGATCTGCCCACAAGCCACATTCCTGCAATGAGATTTGCTGATGGCCATTCCACACCGGCACAGGTACACCATTATCGCAGCACCGTGCCCACCCTGCCGTTGTTCCCCCCGGAGCATTCCAGGAGCCCTGTGTATAATCCCGGCGTGAGCGCTGGCGCTGGCTGTCACACGGCTCGGCTCTCAGGTTAACCCCGTTAACCCCGCTTTCGGCGTTACCGCAGCGCCGGCCGGGCACCCACAGCGTCAGAGCCGACCTGCGGGCGCTGCCGCTCCGAGCCGCCCGCCGGGCTCCGGCTCTTCCCCGGGAGAGCGGCTCGGAAGGAACACTGCGGGCTGAGGCCCTGGCTGTGCCAGAGGGTTTGTCAGGATGAAAGATGCAGCTGAGTGGGCAGATGGCCGCTAGCAGAGTCCAGGCAGAGCGCTCTGCGCTAAGGCACCTTCCCAGGGCATTGACGGGGCTTAACTTCGGCACAGAAGAACTTACTCAAAGGGAAAACTGAACAAAGTGGGGAGAGTTTGGAGCTAGATGGATTCAGTTCAGCGCAGGCAGAATTCAGGACAGAAATGACAGAACCCCTCTGTGACAAAAGAGATTTGAAAACATTGATGGACATTTTCATCAACAGAACTTACTGCTGTCACTCGGCTCCAGATGTGCTAAAACATCCTGACAGTTAAAATGTGGACTTCAGGAAAACACAATTTTAAAATGAAAAGTACTTAGATCCATTTCTGTAATCTTTAAAATGCAAAACTTTCGTGTGTTGAAGAAAGTTAAATGCCTTTATTTCACCCCAGGCTAATAATACACAGTCTGTCAATGATCACAAAAAAACCCAAAAAACAAACAAAAAAGCCCAAAACAAACAAACAAAAAACCAAACAAAAAAACCCCACAAAAACAAACAAGCAAACAAAAAACAAAACAAAAAAAAAAAAAAAAAAACAAAACAAAAAAAATATCAAAAACAAACAAAAACCCAACCAAAACAACAACAACAACAACAACAAAACTTCTGAGGAAATTTCAGAACGTAGCAATGTAACAGAATCTCTATAACTCCTACAAATCCTCATTTTTATTGACTCTTGCAGCAATATCTTTGAAGTACTGCCCCAGAAAGGTGCAAAGAAAGCTGAGATTCCTTATACTTTGCAGCTAGAATTGGGAATTTTCTAAACACACTGTATTTACCCACAGGGGCTACAAGGAAAATCAAGCCAATGGTCTGCCATGAGGTGTCCCTGCACTCTCAGACAAACACCGGTGGTGGCAGAACCAAAGGCAGAGCAGAATCAAGACTGAATTATAAGGGCAGAGAAGTTTTCACGTCAGTGTTTCATTCACAAACTAATCACACTGCAGGCTCTTCATTGCTGGGAAAAGGAATGATGCCACATCATCTCCCTCCTAAAAGGCACTCCTGTGCAATTTATTCTCCAAGGTAAACAAAAAACCAAACCAAAAATAAAATTAAAAAACCACCACCACATGAAAAAGAAAAAAGCTTCAAGGAAAAACAAAAATCAGCCGTGTCATGCCCCCTCACAAAGAACAATTCATCACATTTCAGTAAATTATGGCCTTGAGACCACTGACGAAGTCATGGAATTACCAGGCTATGTTTATTCTCCCCATTTATGAAATGGAGGCAATGCTGCAGCACAGAAGGGCTTTTCTGTTCAAGGCTTTGTTACATTATTAACAAATAAATGCTGGGTTTGCATTTGGAATTTGATAAAGATTACCTGTGTAATTTCCCAGGTTTCCAGTGACACGTTCAAGAAAACTGTTTAACAGGGAACTAAGCTGGCATTGGGCTTGCAAAGCCTTTGAACTAGCGAGTACATTAATTCCACTGTAAACATCCTGAGCCCACAAAGGCTTATGCTATTGTTCCTGAATTATCCACAAGCTTTGAATTAGCACACGAGAGACCTCCCAGAGGGTCACACACCATTGATTCTGCCCAGACGAGTCTCGAGCATGCTGATCAATAAGAGACATAATTGGAAGGTCTCGAATAATTGGAAATTTCAAAGGACTGCTGCAACCTCTACAACACACAACTGGTGCAGAAGCATATAAAAATACCAGAGTCTGAAGGGACTTTAAAACAATGCTCTAGCTTCAGTTTTTAGAGACTTTGCCCATTCAGAAGCATCTTGCTTCATCATTAGTAGCTGGCAATTCCACCCACCATTTTCTGAACAAAATTACTCTAGGTTATGAACATTTGGGATTTGAAAATTCTCTTCTAACTTAACTGGAATAACACTGTCAAACTTCTGGTGGAGAAAACAGAAATAGCAAATATGCTTTAAGGACTTTTTTCTTTTTCATGGATCTGGCAAACTTCAAAGTAAAAGTAAATCCATATAAATGAGATTACACATTTCATACAAGATTTAGAGTACATCCTGCTCTTACTGAAGTATAAAAGTTCTAAGAGTAATAATTTTCCCTGTCCCTGCTCTGCCAACAGAAGTTTATCTGAGCTTTGAGCTCAGATGACATCTGGGATATGCGGGCGGTGCCGGAGAAAGCACAGGACCGGAATTCCCCCATCATCATAGACCATTACAAAAGTGCAAGAACATCAATATCAGGTGGGTTTGGTGGGGAAAAAAACGAGCTGCTGATGAGGCGTTACCTAATTTCGAAATAAACTTCAAAGGTTCCACCAATAGTGTGGAATGACCTACTACTCGATCTTTTTATATAGAGATATTTCTACAAAAAGAAGGAAAAAAGCAAAGGGCTTGACTGCTCAGTTCTGGACTTTTTACTGCCAGCAGTTTTGATAGGAATGATCTCTCCTGCCCCACTTCTAACATGCCGCTCTTCAGAACGTTTTTGGTTTTGTTGTGAAAGCCTCAATTCTTCCTCAAGAAGATCAGGCAACTGCTCATCATCTGCTTGAATGCAGATCTTCACGTGAAGTAGGGATTAATTGCCAAGGAAAACACTGCACTTAAAGATGGCTCATTTCAAGCTGAAGTAGTCTGATAGGAGAAAGAAAAAATTACCAGCAGAGAGCTGAGCAGAGGTCAGATCAGCCACAGAATAACCAGTCTCCAGCGCAGGTCTTATGATTTGTCACGCCGACCAATGAATATTTCATTCAGCCTGGGGGTGCCATCAGGAGCCAGAGTGCTCAAAAGATACAAAACACTTCTGTCCTAGAAAACTCCCTGTCCAGGCTGCTGCCGCTGGAAACCCAGGCTGGCAGGAGCAGGCGTGTGAGGCACCTGGGGCAGCCACGCCGGGCAGTGCCAGCCCTGCTGCCTTTTCAGCTGCTCTTAGAAATAAGAGGCAGAGACGGTCAAAGCGGGTAAAAGGGTTTTACCTCGGTATTTTAATAGGATCTGAGGTGCACAGCTCGTCAAAGATGGAACACGCTGAGATGCACAATCTCGTATAACACGTATACAATTGTATGCACTTTGCAAATTACCGTATCTATCTAAAATCTCTCAATAAGAAACTTAATAAATGAAGTAAGGCCCCTCTATTTAAGGATCTTCCCCTAAATGAGGCCAGAGTCCAGTTTACAAAATATGTTCCAGAAAGGAGGTTTCAACACGGTTGAAACCTTGAGTTTTGAGATATCATAGGGCTCTCTGGCTTTCTGCTGTGAATGTTTGGTCTTTCTGCCTTGCAGAACTTCAAAACTAAGCTGGAATATCAGACTACAAAGATTACAAGCATGTAGGTTAAGGGTACAAAGAGTGTACAAAAGGTACAGAAAATATAAAGAGAGTATAAAAATGTATAAAAGGGTATATAAAAGGCACAGAATCATCAGGCATCAATCAGCCCGACCTCCCTGCCTGGGCTCTGGGTGCATTTAAGCGTGGGAAGGAAAAACCCTTTTCCCCTGCACTGGGAGGACAGGGACTGGAGCAGGGAGGGGACTCAGGAAGTCTGCAGGGACCCGAATGTGCTCCCTTCTGTGATTTACACCTGAACAAGCCCTGGGCAGGCTCTGCCCCGGCTCTAGGGGCAGCACAGTGACCTGTGCAGAACGTGGAGCTGGACACCGTCCCAAGGCTCTCCCCCGGCTGCCGCCGCAAGCACTGGAGAGCTCGGGTTCATCCAGCTTTGGAATAAGAGTGCTCTCACGTAAGAACGGCAGAAAGGAGATTCAGCTCCCCACACAACGAGAGCACAGGGTGGAAAGGCTGTGCCCCACGGGGCAGTGGCTCAAGGCCCTCAGAAATAAAGCTTTCTCCAGAGTCAGTGGAGGGCAAACCCCGCTCCGAGCTCTGAGACACAAAGGCCGTGTCCTCACTCCACTCCCCCACCAGCTCGGGACTTTCTTCTCACTCACAGCCCACAATGAACTGCGCCCTCAATATCATACACATCACATATAACCACGTTATACTGGAGAGTGTTCATCTACTTTGCAGCAAATATGTGTCCTTGTTTAATAAAATACATGAGAGATTACATTGGTTAAATATTATATTCCACCCCATTCTAGCAATAGGGCTCCAAGGGAAAAACAGACAAGCACTTCCAAAACCCTCAGAGAGAAGAAAAACAATTAATCTTCTGGAAAGTTCCTAAATACTGTGTTCAACTGCATTTTTTGCTGAACTATCCCCTCTGGAAATCGCATTTCAAAGGACTGAGAGGATACCTAAAATGAAGAGCTTAAAATACAAATCTTGAAACTCAGCGTTTCTCCATGTTTAACCATCATAAATTCATCCTAAAATATGAATCAGTCAATAATGCAAAGCAAGTCAGTTGTGTAACAGGGAGGAAAAGAGAACTGGAAACAAGGCCCAGAAAAATCAAAGAAGTACCATATTTTTAATGTGACTGTGATGCATTTTAAAATATTGAAAGGTAGGTAAAAAAATAGCCGAGTTGTAATTAATTGTCTTTGAAACTATAACCATGTAATTTTTACACTTTTCCTAACAAACCTTTTATTTAGCCATTGGCGTCATTTTGCAGCTTCTCTCTCTGATAAGTTTTAATACCCAGCATTTCACTGTGACAGCTGGCAAGAAATCAGCTGTGAGTTTTCTCATTAAAAGTAAAGCTGTGTTAGTAGCCAAATACTTCAAAATGTAAAATGTTAAAATTTAACGATGGGGAAAAGACTTGTTCCAACTTTACAAAAAACTCAGAACTTGAAGTTTGTCAGAAACAGCAGTTTGCTGTTATTTGAAAGGAAAAAGTTGTAGGGGTTTAAAGGTTTATCAGGAGTTTAACAAATTGCCAAGAAGTTGAGGGTAAAAGGTCAAAAAAACCCCTAAAAAGAATTATACAATCACCATTTGCAGGACATCTCTAGGTTGTGAAAAATCACTGGCATTTGCAAACTTCAAATACTTTCTTCTGAGCAGAGACTTTTCTCCTGTGGCCTCTTACGGTACAATTTGTTGTTCCTATTTTCCTTATGTTGGTTTTGTCTGGCCATCTCACGTGGGGTTTCGCAGTGAGCCAGCAGCTGTAAAAGCACACAGAGCACGGGCACAGCCCAGCACGGTTTATTCCCGTGACCGAGGGACAAACCGCACTCCAGCCGGGCAGGAGCAGGCTTTGTGCTCAGCACAGCAGCAACAGACAGCTCTTCACGCACACAGCAGGCTCCAAACAGGGATTTTTTCCCTCGGAGGGAAACCAAGCCTCGGAGCAGCGGCCCAGAAGGGCTGGGGAGCCTCCTGCCTTGGAAGTTTCCCGAGCCACCAGGACAGAGCCCTGCCCGAGCTGAAGCCAGAGCGGAACCTGCTGAGCGCAGCCCTCGTGTCCTCTCCAGCGCGAAGGACCCCGCGGCCACGGTCCATGGCACAAGCGCAAATTTGGGAGCAACGCTGGATGCTGAGGAGTCAGCTGGAGCTCTTGGGAAGAATCTGACCTTCTTGAGGCCCCTCAATGCACAAGAAATGCCTGTCCATCATGGAGAGGGCAGCTCAACGTGCGCTTATTGGTGACCCCTACCCTCCCTCAGGGACGTGGAGCCACAGTTTCCCATTCAACCTTCACATCAGCACTTCCAGGTCAAAGCATTGAAAGAATTCTCCATCACAACAGCTCCATTTCCCCCCCTAATTGATAACTTTCCTTTACCATTTTCAGTTTGTTCCAGCGACATATTCAATTCCTTTCACGGACTTAATGCTAACATTCTAGAGAGCCAATTAAAAGAGACAAACAAAAACTTAATTATTTTGCTTTAAATGTGGTGTGAAATATTTTAGTCTCCTGGAAACATTCTAGAACAAGCTTAGTTTTATAAAAATTAACCTTATTTTTCCCCTGAACACAGCAAGATATTTAGTTTGGTTTTTTTTAAAAAGACCTTTTTATGTATTGAAGAGCTCAATTAGAGAGATTTTTTTTTTGTTTAATTCAGCTGGCCATTCAGTACTGAAAACTGCTCAATAAATGAAAGAATCCCTCTCCACCAAGGTCCAGAGATGGGACCACGACACAGAAACCCAAGGGAATGTGAGGATAAAGGAGGGGGATCAGCTGGGCTGCAGTTCTCAAACGCAGTAATGTCAATTAATTAGGGAGAAAAAGTAACCCACATGGCAGTTCTCCAGGAATTAAAATTCTAGTAAGTGAAACAAGCATCTTGAACAGGCTACTGCAGAAAGGGAAAAACACCGAAACATCCAAAGAAGTGAAGCTGATCTCTCATAGAACACAACATCCCGGTTAGCCACTATCTCCCTCTCCATTTTCAAGAATCTTTGATCAGACATAATCAAGGAATAAGCAGCATTTGCATTCTGATATTTATTTCTGAAAATAAACTGTCTTCGGAGAACTTTTCAAGTCTTATATTCTGAGTAGACAGGAGGGCTGAGGTCAAACAGGATCAAGATTAGAAAAGCAGGATTCTGAGAAAAATGTCGAAAGAGATAGACTACAGTTTATATGGTATAAAAATACAAAAGATCTTCAAGGATTTGCTCTGTAAAATACTTGTGAGTTCAAGTGCTCCTGGAACTACCTATTAGCAGAAGATATCCCATTCTAATGGACATTCACTAAATCTTTCACTCCTAATGGAAAACATTGCCTTTGGGGGACATGCTTTTACTTCTTCAGAAATAAAACTCACCTCATTCTTCCTTCAACAAAGCAATTTTACTTGTGCCTGGTTTTCTTTGGGCGAAAAAGAATAAAAGGCTACTAAAATATTCCAATCACCAGAAGTGCACAGTGCAAGAAGTGCTGATCAGGCACACCCCGAGCCATGCCACATTCCAGTTCTTCCCAACACAAATGCAATTGCCCTGTATTAACCACCACAATTAAGTCTTTACACAGGTTATACATTTGGTCAAGTTTTATGGAGCCCAAACTGACGTTTTATAACAATAAATTATAATTTCATGTCGCTTCTGCCTCTTGCATCTGATACTAAGAAAGCAAGCATTAAGGAGAAGCAGGATAGAGTTCAGAGACATTAATTCAGGTGACAGAATCAATAGATAATATTTACTGGTCAGCAGAGTATCAGCCTGAGCTTTACGACCAAAATCAAAATTATTGACAACAGCAATTCAAATAACTTCACCCCTCCCAAGTGTTAGTGGAACTTGCTCTCCTTTGGCATTAATTTCTTTAATGGGAGCTTTGGGAGTTCTCAAATCAAGATGGCTTATTCAGGTGTTTAATTTTAGGCACCTGCACTTGCTGTGATCCAGGCTTTGACAAAGATTTGTGTTTGCCCCAGTTCACTGAGTAGGGAGCAGAATACTCTGCAGCAAATGTTTAAGGAACAAGCTCCAATACTAATATTCTTATTCTAATTATGATTTCTGGCTCAACACGCTCTGCTCACATAGATGTTATCGCTCTTGGTTTAAGAACAGGAGTGCTGGGGGGGTTTCACCACCAGCAAGCCCTTCAGACCATGCTCAGACATCACAGCCTCAAGGAGTTCCTGAGGCACAGGATTTCAGCAAATCCATACAAAAGTCACCTTTCATTTTCCACTGTCCCTAACTGTATCTACTCCAGCTACATCCCTGAAATCAGATGATTGATGTTCCTGCTTTCTTCCCTCCCCTTCTCTGGGCACCCTTGCTGGGTACTGCCCTGCTCACATCGCCTCCTGTTGGCAGGGCTATCCCTGCCTGTATTCCAGATAACAGAGCATTCCCTCAGAAACATTCCACCTTCAGCTGCAGGCACGGTGCCACAAACCGGGAAGTGAAGTCTCTACAATATTTCCTGAAAGGGACAAGGTTTATTCCACATTTGTGTTTCTCAACACAAGCTTTACTACACTGCTCTGTGTGGTGCCTCTCCACAGAAAGATAAATGCAGTATTTAAGAATAACGCAAAATACATTTTTCTTTTATTCACAAATAGATTTTCTAGAATATTACTTATTTTCAGCTAGAACAGTATTTTCCTATTTTGTCTGTGAAATGGTTTTTAGCTATGGAAAACAACTCATAACAACTCCAGGTAGGTTTTAAACAAAACTCTACCATCAGCCACAGCCTGGTGTCCTGCAGCTTTCCCAGCCTCTACCAGCGGGGTTATCTAAGCAGCAGAACGATGAAATCACCCCAGCACATCTCAAACATCTCCTCTGCTGCAGGAGGCACAGCTCAGAAGGAGCACAGCTCGTGCAAACTTAGTCATCGAGATTTGTCTGGCACAGTGCTTTGCTCATATCTGGCATTAACTCAGATTTCTTCTTTTTTAAATCCAAATGCAAAGTCATGATTTTTTTGTCTGGATAATACAAAGTATTCAAGAAATTGTGTGGTTTTATTAAAGGGGTATTTTATACTCCAGATCAAAACCTCAAGAAGTTACTGTGAATAAGCTGATCCCTGGCAAATTAATTGCACAACTTTTTAACTTGCAACAAATGTGAGGTCAAATGGCTCACCAAGAAACTACAATGCCCTTGCTGTGAAAGTTGACACAAGTCTTGAGAAAGGAAATATTTATCTTGAAGAAATAATCTTGTTCTTCAGACATTCTACAGCGTTCTTTCCCTCCCAGCACATCCCTTTTCCAAGCACTTTCAGGTAACGGTGTCCTCCCCACCTTTCTCACCATTACAGACACAAGTTAGAGCACACATGTCAATACACACATATTTAACCAGTTAGCTTTTGCCAAGTAGTTTTTTGGTTTAAGATTTCAATCTACTTCAAGTTGTACATGAATGAATGCTAACTATAGATTTTACATTATATTATCCCCATTAAAATCCTACTTAATGTATTGAGACATCCCTAGTTCGTTAGCATCATTGTTATCTGTGTTCAAATGTTCACAAAACACAACACTTCCCAGAGGAATAGAGAGAATATAACCCAAATTTTAAATCCGTTGCTATTTACCAGTGTAGATTTAAGCTAAATATCATTTGGACCAACAAAAGCTGTTTTGTGCTGTGTGGGAAGTCTTGCCCTGTACTGATGAGTCAGGTAAAACTAAGGTAACCAGAAATACATAATTTTCCAGGATCAGGCTCTTAATTCCCTTATTTTTTTGTAAGAAATATCTATGATGGGGATATTCCTCTGCCTTCAGGAGATCCATATCCTCACTGTCACCTTAACTTTCCTTAGGTCATTCCAGCCCCCAGTTTGGGGTTGGGCCATACTCCACTTCTCCTGAGGTTCCATATTTCCCCACTAGAGAGAGGTGGACAGGGTGAAAAAGAAAATGGGACTATAGCTGTTCTTCCTGGGAGGACACATGGATCAGACTGGGACCCCTGGGTCCTGGACTTTGTCTGTGAAGTGAACTGGCCACTGACCACATGAACGCAGGAAGAGCAGCTGTGACTTACAAGTGAAAAAAAGTAATGAAAGTGTTCCTTGTAAGAAAAAAAAAACAAAAAAACAAAGTATTGCAAGTACCAGAGTAACAGAATCGAAGTGCCCAACACTCCGATCCCCAGCTCAGCCTTCAGAGTCCTCAAAAGAAGCTTTGGATGCTCAGCCAGCCTAGAAAGCCACTCGGAAAGCACCTGGTTTAAAGCAGGACACACGTTTCTGCTGGAGAAAGTCACAGGACCTGGATTTCTAACCTCGAATTTTAACTATGAAAGAACAGTTATTCCTCAGGACACAGCGCCACAGTTGCTGCTGCTTCTGCTCATGACTTGCAAGTGTTTTCTTATTGTTAAATTACACAGTTTGCAGGGTGCCAAATGTGTGCACATGGCAATGCAGAGTTTCCAGCAGCTCAGTCCGCACAATTATGACAGGAAGCGTTTTTATGTTTTACTGCAATTGCTTTTTCCAGAAAACGCCTCAGCAAACTGCAGAGGTGCCATTACAGTATGTTGATGATCAAGGCTTTCACACCATCCCAGTGTTTTAGGAAGTTTCACCCATTTTTATCTATTCTGTTAGGAAATATGTGAGCAATGTCATTGTTTAGCCTCCTTCTGTCACTTCAATCTCAAATTAACTGTTTACCCCGAAGAGAATACTAGTCTGGACATCTTTTCTGTTTTCCCACTCTTCAACTTTGTCAGCCCAGACTGAATAAAGGCATGGGAGTTCCCAAAGGCATTTTCTTCAAAATCAGCAAACCACCTCAGCCAATAAAATTTATTCTGGTTTCACTAAAGTGTTATGACTTTGATCTTGTCAGTTTTTAATGTAAACGGCAAGGTACAACTAATGCACCACCTTACAGCCAAGCCAGTTTTGAAAGTAAAATACACTTGCTGCTGGAAGTATTTTTATACATAGGAACATGGAGTCATGGAATAAATTAAGGCATAAAGAACCCTCCAAGGCCATCTGCTGAAGCCACCTCCTCAAATCAGGACCAAATCTGAAATAAATACACTTGCTCAGGGCCTCACATGCCCTGTTTTGAGCATCTCCAAGGATGGAGATTCCACACCCTCTTTTCCCTCATCTCTCTTGTAGGGAGAGAGGGAATCTCAAGGGATCTCAATGTGCATCCCCCCTTAGGCTTTCCTTTCCAATTTTATATTCAATTTAGACACAAAAAATAAGTTTTTGGGTATTATGTTTGGGTATTTGGCCTAGAGCCACGTCAGAAACTCACAAAATGTATGAAACTGCTTTGAAAAGACACTTTATTTTCAGAAACAGTTTCTATTCACTGGGGCAGTGCATTAATGATGACTGGAAAGCGGGAAGAGGGACAATTCTGCCCACAGCTTCACCATGCCCCATCATCTTCACAATGGAAACACTGTGCTGTGCTTGTGGAAGGATCGGGCTTCTCTCTAGGAAGCTCTGGGATCTTGGCATCTCTCAGTTCCATGAGGTGAACATTTCCTCCCTGAACAGAAGGGTGGAGGAAAGTTACCTGCAGGGTTAGGGGTGAAGGATGCAGGAAATATCTGGGATTTTAAGCCCTAAAACAGAATTTTAAAACCCACAAGATCCAGACATGGTCTTTTTATTTTGATGTTATTGATTCCAGAAGCTTGAGAACAGAGTCTTGAAAACAAACAAAAAAAAAAGCACCTAGGTGTGATTAAGATAAGCCTCTATCAGGTAGCAATCCTTCTTCATTCCTACCACATCCCAGAACTTCATTTTATGGCACCCACTAATTCAATTGTATTAAAATTTCATTTAAAAAAATCTATAAAGCAGTTATTTACAGATGACATAACAGTTTGAGATGCAAAAATTTCACCTTTTCCTGAAGGATACTGAAGTAAAAAAAAAAAATCCCAAGCCAATAACAAGAGATCTGCATTGGTTTTCGTTTCCTTCTTTCTCTTCTCCAAGGTTTCCCAAGCACACAGCCCCCCTTCCTCCCCATGGAGACTTCACAGCCAGCCCTTTCATCAGCTCTGTGAGGAAATCTGGCTGCTCTGCCCCACTGCAAACCCCCCGTCCTTGAGGGTGGCGTGCAGGTGACACATCCTTCATGGCAAAGCTCCAAGAACACCCTGACTGTACCCCATCCCTTTCAAAGGGCTTTCTTTTTCCGTGTCCTGCCTCTTCTTGCCACTGGGTGAGCTCACAAAATCTGAATCATGTGCATGAGGTCAGTTTTAAGCTGCTCCACATTTTGAATTTGCAATTTCACTTGAATCCTTTCGCTGATTCGGAGGTGAAGGACAAGATAATTGGATCGGGTTTGGTTGGAATCAAGTTCTAATTTTATTTTTTGTCCATTAATGTGTCAGCAAACACTAAGATTAGATGTCAATTCAAACGCTCATTTTTAAAGAACAAACGGCAAGCCAATCAGAATCCTTGAGATTTTCAGTTCTGCGTTGAATATTGTCCCTTTTTACTTTTCAAAACCACCTAGCTCAGCTAAACTCAAAATGTATATATACATTATAACCATGTTATATATTGATTGATCACAGCTGAAGTTTTATATCCAACCACAAACACTCAAAACCTTTTTTAACCTCTTCTCCATACATAAAATTCCAGCATCTGCATCACAATTCCACCATAATGAAACTTTTAGGAGTTACATGCAAAGCCAGCAGCTTCCTTCATTACACCTCAGTTTGCAAAAAATCCTGACAATTTTTCTAAAGTATTTCTCAGTAAAACAGCAACAGCAAACAGCACCTAAAATTAATTTGTAAAACCATCATTCCATTCAAAGCTATGAAATAAAATGACTGGAATTCTTCACATGCATAGTTTTAGATTTAAAAAGGCAATAATCCATTTCCTTTTCTCTTGTCACCACCAGAACCAGGACGAATGTTTTCAGAGAGATGTTAATAGAGGGCCACATTAGAAAAGTTCTTTTCTTTTTTCACAAAAAATTATTTTTAAAGTTCTAAGTAATAGAGAAAAAAAACCGCCAAACTGTAAAAATACTTCAATCGTCCTCCAACTAATGTTTAGGTGTAGACTGGTATGATAACAAATCACTAAAATCTCAGCTGACGCAATTTCTAGTTTGAAAAAACCTTGGAACATAAGTGAATCACCTTCATGATGCAGTTGTACCAGGATTTCATACATTTGGAGCTCATTTATTGCAAAGGATGAGGTTCTTCAGAGTCAGTCTTGCACAAGTCATCATTTCTATACATCATATACTCCCTCATGTCAGGAACAACCATCCATGACATATTTGTCTGAATTATTTGGAGCCATTATGAGAAGAATTCCTGTTACACCTGCTTAGGAATACTTTTCCAGGCCATATGCTCTCAAAATAGCGTCTTCTGTGTCGAGACGAGTACAGCATAATGATTCAGGAGAAAGGTGAAACAATGGCTGCTTGAAATTTGTCGTGCAAATGTCCTCAGACCATCAGAACCTCATTATGTTTGGATACATTAATTCATCTCAGTTTTGTATTTGGGGCAACAGTGGCCAGAAAAGTCTCTTTTGACCCAAGCTGTTTGAAATTTAGAAAATTTATATAGATGTTTTCCTTCATGTAATTTCATACACAAAGTATAGATTATTGCTGTTCATACATCCACAAGAAAAAACAGCAAGTCTAGTCAATCATTCACGACTTCTAAATCCCAAGGACTGTGCTTGGTTTGGCTAAGAAAATACTACACAGAACATCATCTTCAAACATTTCATTCTGGCAGCACATGGAGATGTAGACAAAAAAGAGAACAAATAAAAAAAGCCAAACCCAAACACACACAACTTCAACAAAAGGCTTTCTGAAGCTGTTGATCATCAGGGTTTGTTACACTATCACTTCTCCAGCCTTCGAAAATGAACAAAATGACAAATAACACAATTCTTCAAGTGCAAAGGGTGATGTCTAAAATAGATCATTCTCCTTTTTATTTGAATGGGTTCTGCAATCGCTCAGTGCTGGAAACAGGCAGGTAACATCTGCAGCACTGATTCAGACTTCCCAAAAATTCAAATACCAGGCATTCATTGGATTGTTTGTTAGCGGATTTTTCATCACTACTGCAGTGATGTTTACTTGGCAAAAGCCAAGATTTAGAAGAACAAGTCATATTTGTTTGTCAACTCTGTCAAGTGCGCTCCCAGTGAGAAATACTGGATTAAAACTCACAGGGTCAGTTTACTTGCCTGTAAACTTTCATTTTAAAAGAAAAGCCAGATTGCTACTTATTAAAATTCATTTCAGCTATGTAATAAATACAGTTTATTTGCTCTTGCAAAAAAATAAAAATTATCTGAGGTGGTTTTGCAGTCAAGATGATAAATACACACACAGAGGGTGGCAATATTTGCAATAGTATCTTTGTGGCTGCTGAGCACATGGCAGATGTTGGAGAGCACAAGTTGGAGGCAGCACAGACTCTTCCAGCTAACATGAAATCAGAGAGGATTCCTGATATTCGGGGAGCAGAGAAGCATTTCCATGGCTGTCAGCACCTCTATCCCACAACAATCCAAGAGATCCCACACCTGGGTTTGGTTTGTGGTTCTGCCACAGAACAGAAATCATCAGGTTTTTCCCCACTTCTGGGTGTGAGAAATCCCATAATATGAAAGCACAAGTGAGAAACCATACAATCATCTCTTTTAGTACTCCTGTAACTTTAGGGTACCACTGCATCTCGTTTGTGTAGTACTCCTGTACAGGAAATCTCACTGAAAACACTGCCAGTGATTCTATGGAGGGAGAGAGGGCTTTGCCACCTCACTGCCCATTTTTAGCTTCCTTAAGGCCAAGGATTAATTCAGCAGTATAAAGAGAAAACATGAGATTCAGGGTGAAAGGAGAGCTTGGTTTAATCCATACCTAATGCTCTGCGTGGTGCTTTTCAGAACTTTAAAAGATGAAAGGTCTAAAAGATTTCTATAAGAAAACAAGAAATTTAACTTACTAGAAGTATTGCCTTCTGGATGAGGAGGTGTAAAGTGTCTTAAAATTATGGTATTTTATTGTCCCAAACTACCTATTGCTGGATTATGCAGAAGCAGAACACTTCCCTGCCCAAGCAGTCAGTTGTATACATGGGTAATCGAGGGCATACAATGCAAACTGCTGCACTGCATCCCCTTTATGCTCTTATTTATTGTACCTAAATATCACCTCCATTTTTACTGTTCCACAAGACAAACAGTTCTGAAGAGCACTGGCACACCCTGGAATAACAGATCAATATTCTTCAGCCTTGATGGCACTATTCCCATCAGAGTCAGGTACATCAGCTAATTATCCCCGGATGTGGCAGGGATGGAGTTAATGTCATCCCCGCTGGTGGGCCTGGCTGCTGTGTCTGATTTGTCACTAAGCCAGCCTGACACCACGTGAGACTTGGAGCTGTTACTGAGCAGTCCCTGCACATCACCAGGGCTGTTTTCCCTTTTTCCCCCTCTGCCCCACGGGTGCAGGGAGCGCACCCAGCCTGGAGAGGTGACCTGGCCACCCTGATTACACCATTCCAACTCCCTAACGCAGCTCTCTCTGCTGCATCTGCGCCTCGCACAAGACACCCAGAGCACAGAGCGTGTTCCAGTGAACACCACAGCTCCACACCAGTGCTCCATCCCTAACCCAGCGGGTGCGGGTGGCCAGACCGAGCTGCACGCTCCCACCCACGCTCAGGCACTGCTGCCGGCGGGGAGCACAGAGAGCTTCCCCAGAGGAGCAATTCTGGGGGGCTGCCTGCTAAAGAACGGTGACACAGCCACCACAGCAGGGACAAAAGACATGAAAGGAAAGGCAGCAGCTTCAATGCTTGCAGGGCAGCTCTCAACACTGGTACAGTCTCACTTTCCAGAAAGGTTTGAAAGAAAAAAAGGGGATAAAAAAAGTCTCGGAAGACAGCCTGTTCTTTTGCAACCCTGCACTTTCTTCTTAAAGACAGGGGCAGGAAGAAAGGTTTTCTCCCCCAATATCCCACAAGTACAGCATCTTTATCACATATTTCTTCTTTCCCTTTTTCTACCGTGCAAGTGAAGTCCTTGCTCCCAGCAGTCCTGAGAGCAAAAGGAAATGGGAATTAGTGACTACACTGCAGTGTCTCACTCCTCCCCTCCACCAACCAGCCAGTAACACAGGCGCTGTTCTCTCTCTCAGGAAAGCCAAGGGCCAAACCCTCTCTTCAATTCAAACACCTGAACTGGTTGTGACTCAGCAACACCAGAAGGAATTTTCAGGTTCATACTGTCTTTAACACAAAGTTATATCTTGGTATTACAGTAACTTCCATAAATACTTGGTAGATTATGCTACAGGAGGGTGACATTTGCCACCACTAACCTCCCCACTGTAATAAATCTTAATTTGAATTTACATTAAATTTGCATTTATAGTTGAAAAATCCCCCCTTCATCTTCATGTAGAATTTCTTTCTTAGATAAAATATTCCACGAATATGCATTATTGAAAGATTGCTATTTGCAAATTTCAGAAGACAGAGCACAGATTACAATACCTTGAATATTTTCTGTAATGACTTAGCACATTCTTAAACATAGAACTTAAGCTCAAAATGAGAAGAAGTATAATCTTCAAGGGAAAAAACATAATTATAATTTATATAAAGAACTTTTAAAAAAAATTTTAAAAATTAAAAAAAAAAAGTCCCATACATACTAAGCCTGTAATTTTGAATCTGCTAAGTACTAAAAACACTTTTTCTACTACTATGACTTTCATGGTACATTTTCATAATTCTCCATTTTAAAGAAATACTGAAATGTTTGTTTTAGAAAGTGCAGTGCAGCGGAATAGGTTTCCAACTCCCTAATTTTGCTGTGTGTCCCCTTGGTGAGGCCCAGGTCCGTCACTGCGCTTGGCTCCCAGCTCCCTTTCCCGTGGGGAGCTGCTGCTGGACAAAGCCCTTGGAGCAGGGAGCAAACTCCTCTTTCTCTGGAGAGTCAGCCTGGACAGAAGGCTCACGGCAAAGCAAAGCCACAGCTTCTGAAAATCCCGGGCCCTGGAAGCCAGGGCAGCTCCTCTGAGGCTTGAGAGGCTCTGATAACACTGCAGTCCAAGCCCAAGTCACTAAAACAGATTATATTAAATGGTGCATACATGACCTGACCAGGCCATTAAACCAGGAGGGGATTTTAACTTACTTTGCATCAGCTCAGGAAGCATTTAATTTCTAAACCCCAGAATTGTTTTTTGCATTAAAAAAAGAATCAGACTAAACCAAAAACTATTATGTATATACGAAGGTTATATGAATATAAATTTCCTCCCCATCATCTTGGATTCGGAGGTCAGCCATTGGTATCCACCCATTCCTGACTCATTTCAAAGAGAACTTAGTGATTTATTCCCAGACCTCCCAAAGTGAAGAGGAACTGGCTGACCTTATACGGCCAGAATGTGATTAGGCATGTTTGCTTTTCCCTCTTCCCAGCCTCATTGCTTGAAGGAGAAGACAAGGAACAGAGGAGAGGAATAATATCTTTAATGCAGAGTCCTCTCTCTATGGAGAGACACCTTTGAGGTGTCAGAAGAAAATGACAAGCAAGCCAAGGGCAGTCTCAATACATGTTAATGAGGGAGAATTCATGAGCATTAATACACTGCAAAATAATTTTAAGTATCTGCAGGAATCTGGAACCTGTTTTTTTGTCTGGTAATAGTATTAGTCTCTGATCTGGACCATCCCCGCAGCAGAAATTATTTCTACAACCAGTAAATAATTAGAAATATATATGGACCTTGGCTCAAAAATATCAAGGCACTTGAAAAAACAAGCTAATATGAAACCAGGAGACAGGGGAAACCACAACAAAATCAATAGGAAAACCAAGCTAACTTTGATGTCCATATTTTTAATTCTAAGATAAACCAGTGCATCTTGACCAACCACCACTCATCTAACAACAGCCAAAACACATAGCTATTACTACCTAACTACTTATTTTCAGCAGATCCTAAAGAAAATATTTCCCTAACCGTGTTTTTGTTTGTCTCAGTGTTTTCCTGCAAGACAATCTTTAGCAGTATGTTTGCACAAACTCCAAGTGTAACCCTGATTTTTGGGTTAGAATACACACAGATAGTACCTGGGGGGGGAAAAAAAAATACTCCCAGCACACAGCAAAGCCAAAAGAACAATAAAACTGGGGTACATGTTGCCTCTACAGTGTGAAAAAAAGTTACTTTTAGAAGGCACTCCAGTTAAACAGGATAAATTACTTAAAATCCAGTTTGATCCCAGTAATTATATGGGAGGTATATTTTGCATTTGAGAATTAGTTTGTAACTGCAATGATAATTAGACCCTTCATTATCCTTGTACAGATAATTTTTAAGAGGTGCTTTGAATGCACTCCAACGAAGACTGTGCTCTTTAATAAGTTGCTGAAGATGAAAACTGTAACACAGGAGAACTACCAAATAAATTTTCCTCCAAATGTCCAATTAAGAAAGAAATGTAAATATGAGTAATGCGGTCATTAAAGCACAAAATGAAAGCACAGTGCAGTTATCCCTGCGATGTGCAACTGGAACACAGGGATCCCTCACCCCGAGCTCGAACGTGACAGGAAAATCATCATTTACTGACCTCTGCAGCCTCCACAGAGGACTTGTGGCCCGCTCAGTAAATGAAAGCACCTCATTCTCATTCCTCTTTTTCCAAATGATCTGTCCCCTCACAACAAACTTGTGTGTTTTCCAAAGCAGCCGACAGATACACTGAGACTTCAACCAGAGAACGTTGCAGGTATGCACATCCCAAAGGCATTTTTTCCTGTTCTGAGAAATGAACACCCATTTTTCAATTCTTCCTGGAGATGTGAAAAACAAACAGTTCTACAAATGACAGCAATAAGCCTGTAGTCTCTTGAATTAATATCAAGGTTCTTTTTCAGTTATTACATTTTGATTTGTGTGTGGGGAATAAAGATATTCTTAATTTACATGTCTGTATTTGTCTGGGCAGCTGTTCCTGCACCAGAATGCTGCTCCCTTACAGAGGAAACACCAATCTTGTTTTCACATTCACATGAAATTTGTTACAAATACTGCAGTTCTTTAAACAGTGCCTTCAAAATAGTTTTGATTAAATTTCTCCAGAGACCAGAACAGGATTACAGACTACTTCACAACTCATTTATCTGTCATTTAAACAGATCTACACTGAAATAGGTTCTGACACAATACAAACAGACAAAAACCACATAATTTGAACAGTATTTCTGGCAAAACATTTATTTAGTGTTTGCCCTGTTCCTTCAGGTGTTTTTTATTGATTAGAAGAACTGTTTTAACTGCTGTGGATGAAGGGAAGATGTGAAATATGCTACGTGAATAAAGTTCTGGGTTGGACATGCACCACACCAGTCTCAACTCCAGCTGTGAAAATAGAGATGCTCAACATCACTGCCGTGAAACTATGAAATGATATGACACACCCAGAGACATGGGAGGAAAAGGAGGAGATTGGTGATACTGCAAAACGTTTTCATCTTATAATACAACCAGGAAATTAATTCAAATCTGGTTTTGTGGATTTTTTAAATATGCTGTTTGAAAACAGGTCTATATGCAGGCAGCACAGTAAATTATTCTGAGTGGTTTCCTGCCTTTGAGCACATCTGCCATACTGTCAAGCACAAGGATCCTTCTGTGGCAACAGGCACGCAAAGACAAAATGTAAAAAAAAAAAAGGCAGGCAAGCACATGTGCCCTTGCCTGGTGGAGGAGGCTGCAGATTGCACACAACAGAAAGCCTGAGTTTCAAAGTACAAGGTGACTTTTGGCAATTATTCAGAAGAATTACGTCCTATGGAGGGATCTAATCACTTCTCTAAATATTACTGGAACCTCCTTCACCTTACACATTAGTCACAGGTGCAGAAATTCATCTGATGTCTTGACAGAGTAAAGGGCTCGAAGAGCAGGCAGCTGAGGCAGGCAGGCTGAGAGTCAGCCTTGAAAAAGTTCCAAGAGTGTGTAGACATTACAGAGGCACAGGGAGCAATTAGGCTGAACTACCCACTCCAAGGGTGTTAATAACCCTGGAGAAGCGGTCTGAACACAAAGGTGACAAAACCTACATCTCCTTTATGCCTGGGAGGCCACACACAGCCTCTCCTAGCAGAGAGAGCAGGAGCTGGTGCCAAACGCGAGCAGCCCTGAGCTCACTGCTCCAAGCGCTCCCGGGCTCCCAGCCCCGGCTCTGCTCCGCAGCGCTAACGCCGCACCCCAGCCTGGCTGCCGGGACGGAAAATGGGGTGGGAAAACATCACCTGACATTTTCCTACAGAAAAATCCTAATGAACAAGTCCTTATTGCAGCTTTAGCAAAGAAACCAAAGCTCTGTACAAATCATAATACTAAAACATGCTTTAGCAGCTTGCAGTTTGTTCCAATAGCTGCTCACCTTGCTGATCTGTCACTGGGGATTCTGACGTGCAAGAGCTGCCAAACGGGGGAAATGCCCATCCAAAGAGGAAGCTGAATTTTACAGAAAAAGTGCTCTGTAGGGTTGGACTTGGCTGTTGACTTTGCAGAAACGTGTCCCCAGCAGAACTGTTCACCAAGCGTTCAAAGCAGGGTGTTTTGTCAAAGCAGTGCAAGATATGTTTAGGCACTGTGGTAGGGCAGGCTGGGGACAACTGGAGTGAGCAAACAGAAGTGAGAGATTAAATCTATCCGATTTCAATTGATTTAGGATGGCACAAAGCCTCACCTTAACCACAGTTCTTAACAGGCCCCTAGGTACTAGAAATGGCTAGGAACCAAGGCATTGGAAACCTTAAGAAATCTAACAAATTCTGAGATTCTAGTCAAGGCAAGCGATGAAAAACCATGCAACTTAAAAAAAAGAACACCCCAAAAACCTAAGAACTGGCATCTGTTCCTTCCCTGGTGCTCCTGTTCTCTCTGCTGGGAGCTTTCTGCAGAGCTGCCTGTCCCACTTGTGTCCAGAAGCTGCTGCAGAGCCCCACATTTCTTCTGGCACACACAAAGGGAAGCTTTTCAGATGCTCACCACGTACTGCCAGGGACCACCTGACCATACATACATCAAATACTCGTATTTATCAGCTCATATTCTCTAGCAAAATCTAATTTACTTGAGAATTAGCTAATCTCAGTTAAATGAGCTGTTGATGGTTAGTCAAATCCAACAATAACTTTAAAAGCTGTGAGAGAAGGAAAACCAGAAATAAGTCTGATAATGAAACCCAGTTATAGGCAGTTTGATGTAGCATTTTTATTCCTTCTACAAAGAGAGAATGCAAGAAATAAAACCAAGCAGATGTTTTCATTAGTGGATATTCTATTCTGCCTAGAGATATATATATATACATATATATATGTATGTACGTATACATTTTGTTAAATGCATCGAAGCTATTTTACTATGAACTATTCGCCATTACATTTGGAACGACTGCTGTGGTGTGTCTGCGCTACAGCAGAGTGAAAGCTGCGTTTGAGAGCTGGCCCGAGGAGCTCCCTGAGGAGGAGGAGGAGGAGGGAGGCAGTGGAAGGGCTCGGGACTGAGCATCTCTTGGGTTTCTGGGAGCTAACAGGATCAATGGCTCCTTTGGAATTCGTGGTTCATCCTCAGGAGGAAAGGGAGAAGAGGAGCTCAGTGAGCAGGAGTTCTTCAGCAAATTCCTTCACAGTGTTTGAGCCAGAGCAAAGCACAGTTAGCAACACTTCTTCCAATTTCCTTCAATAGATTATGGATCAATCCTCCTTACAGTTTCTCACAAGACTGACTGACATTATTCGAAGGATTAATTGAACCCTAAATTATTTTGGCTTACTAAGAGCTTCACAAGTACAGACAGGCTATATACCATAGGATTGAAGCTGGCAAGTGAACATTTGCAACAAGGTGCTCCAAAAAAATCTGAATAGCAGGTTTATTTTTTCAGCTGTATTTCACAGATCTCTCAGCTAGTTCTGCAGAGCACCAGCATCATCATAGATGAGCAGAATGTCGGCTGAAAACCACAGTAGTGGTTGCTTTTGAGTGAAAAGAGCTGAATAGTGATAGCAATAATATAATATGACTCCTAATTTAGATTTCAACAGTGTATTTACATCACTGTGTTCCACTGGTACCTGAGCATTCCCTTCATTCATCGCAATGCACCTTTATTGTCAATTTTTACCACATGAAGAAAAAAAAAAGGGGGGGTATTTGTCAGATGTCACTGGAACAGGACTGATGTTTCCTTTGCATTACAGGCAAGGAAATGTCCTTTCCACAGGACACATGCTCTAATTATCCCAGGATTTCAATCACAGCAGGGGCACGGCTTGAGTGCTCCTCAGCTCTTCTGTTCTCCCTGTTCCATCCATCAAAACCAGGCCAGGAAGGCTCGTTAGAAAACAGAGGGTGAGAGGGCTGTCCTGGATTAGCTCTGTTGTACTTGTTATAGACAAGAGAAACAGCCAGTAAAATGGGCATTTGCGTGGCTATGTTGGTTTTAAGGCAGTTTTGCAGGTGGGCTTTGCTTGTTCCTAATCAAAAAGAGGATTTTGAGGGGAAAAAATTGATAGAACCGAATATGTATCAACGGACAAATTTAACTCAACTTGATAAATGTACTTTGAAGGAGAAATGCTTCAGATTTCTTATTGCATAGGATTTAAGTGTTATTTGTATTAATCCATTAAGAACTTGAAAAAAGCCTGCTGTTATATTCTTGGAAAGATACAAGTTATTATGAATCAGAAGGCACTGAATGCATAAGAAAACTCTTTTTAAATGTAATTTAGTGGTAAAAAAGAAGATGACTTTCATCTACGGGGGAAAAGAAAAATGGCAAGGGAGAGAAAGAGGTCCATGAAAATGACAGCAACCAATCTGTAAAATCAAGATGGTACATAAGAAAAAAAGCCTTGGAAACAGTATTTTAGGCACAACAGTCTGCAGAAGGTTTTATTGAGTAAGTACACATTTCATTGATGATACACACGGCTGAATGGGCAGCAGATTAATTTTACATTGCAGCAAAGGCTGAAGATAGCCAAGGAAGGCGTCACATGTAACGTGTTCCAGAGGCTGGCCAAGCAGCAAGGAAACTGCAGATGAGGGGGTTTTCCTTAGAAATAGATGGCAGGAGAGATTAATGTAGGGAAGTAGCATAAGGAAGTAGTGGAGACTCTTTCCTGAGCAAGGGGAAAACAAGATTTTACTTCTGGATGGCCTCGCATAAAAAGTTCACTACTGCCCTTCCATTCCCTTATCTTTGCAAAGATAAGGAATAAAAAGTCTAAGTTATGATCACCTGGAAGGACATCAGTTCATCACCACCTTCTCACACATTGCTAACACTTCTATTTTGGATTTTCAGTGAGGGCTCTTCCTCCTTTCTCAGCTGATTCCATTGCGGATACTGAACGATATCAGCACCAATTTTGAGAATAAGGAAAAGGAGTTAACTCTTGATTAGGAGTTTATTAACCTTAAAGTCCCATAACTAGGTATTGCTTTTTCAAACAGTTTAATTATCAGCAACTCCAAAAATTGATTTACCTCTTTATTTTCCCACATTTTTAACAACCATCAGTGATAATGCCAGGGATCCTACTCTACACTGGACCCTTTTTAACTTCCCTTTCCTCGGGTATCCCAAAACAAAAACAGAATGTCCCTTTAAGATCATTTCACCTCCTTAGCTCTACAGAGGAAACAGCTGGAAACAGTCTGTTCTACAGGGCAACTCGGCCTGGAAACGTCAGAGATATGAAGAGGATGAAATACTTCATCAGCTTTACCTGTCACAGGCTCAACAGCGAGACTGGCAGCTGTGGGGACTGAGCCAGGGAACCATTCAGACAAAAGAAAAAACTGGCATCAGCTGGAACCATTGTGAGAAGGTACAGACAAAACTAAAACCAGAGAGCTAAGCTGACATTTCCTGGCGGAATAATCAATGTAAAAAGGCTGAAAAATTACATTTTCTCTTTTCCCGGTCTCTTCCTAAGTAATTTGCAATCAAGAGCAAAAATCCAGAAGGTCCAGATCTGTGTGTCTTGAAGTGCATCTCAAATTGTTTAAGGCATCTCTTAACTAAATATAAACTATGCAAGAAAGAGACAGACAAGGACCTTCACTGTGGTTAGAGCTTTCAAATCTTTTGTTTTGTGCAAATCCAAATTACCCTTGAAAAGGTATTCTGATTACATTTTCCAGTCATATAAAGCTGCAGCATCCATCAGTGTAACGGAGAGGTCCACAGCTCCCAGGAACAACTGCAAAGCTCTGCTTTCCTCTGCAGCTGAACTGTCCAACAAGCTGCAGGGAGTTTCTTGCTCTTTGGTGACACATCAGTGATAGGATTTATGTTTAGATGGAACAGAGTTCATTGACAAGAAAAATCACTACAGTTGAGATAGGCCAGACACTACAATCAAGTTTTCCCCTGGAACAGTCTGGTAACCAGTGATTGCCATGTGAAATCCACTGATCCCCCACAGCAACACCAGCACGGGCTTCTAGGCATTAATTACCATTGGCAAGTCAAGGTAACTACAAAACTAAACAGATCAACTTTCTCAGTTTCTGATTTCCAAATGTGCCACTGTGGCGCAAGCTGGAGAAAAACATTGCCCAAAAGTAGTGAATTCTCTAGGAAAAATAATAGCTCTTTCAAGAACTTGGAGATACTTAAAAGTTGCAAAATTAATTTTGGACAATAAGTGGGATAGCAGATTAATAGAAAAGTCAAAATACAATGACTTTATCTTTCCTGACATGTACTGAAGGAACTCACAATAAAGTAAAGTAACAAATTACTGAATTTACAGAACAGGAAGTCCATTTCACTCAACGTGCACTTAGAACAGTCAGGGTGCAAGACACACTCAGCTTTCCCTCACAGGTTCCACATCTGCTCTAAAAACAGAAATCTCCACAGTGTAGGGAGTACCATGACCACTGTGCAGTAAAGTGTCCTGAGACATCCTGTTCTCCTTCCTTCCGCAGAATCTGGGCTCATTTGTAGCAGTCCTTTAATGCTCAGTGAGACAGTAAGAAATCTTTAAAATTTTAAATATTTAATATTTAAATGCTGTAAAAACTTACATGACAATACTGCTGTTTGCACTGAACCAAGTTTAAAATAAATGGGACCCTCTAGAAGTCACAGAGTGATTAAATACTTTCCCCCTCCCCTTTAACATCACAGAAATAAATACCCACGTCTTATGAGGTCTCTAAATGAACCTTCATATAAATCACACCACCTGAGATGTTGGATAATGACAGACCACAAAAAAATTATAAAGTGACTTCTGAAAAAGATTTCAAGGCTAAGCACAATATTAAAAACATCAATAATTTTTTTCTTAACTTTCAATATTCAAACCTGGAAGCATACCTTGAAATTGTTCTTTAAACGTGTTTTAGAAATGTATGAGCTGAGACCAGCTGTTGGAATCAGAATCATCCTACACTGTTGTTAGAGCAGAGTCTTACATCCCATTCCCAACATTTCCCCCAAAGCACTTCCCAGGGCAGCCCCATCACAGGTGACCCAGGCAAATTCCAGCCATGAACGTACCTGAACAAAGGTGCATGTGCTTATCAGAAATAATAACAGTTGTTATCCAGACCTGAGCTCGGGCTGTGTCCCTGGAGCTCTGTAATCCCAGCGCTGGACAAGCCCTGGGGTGCAGTTAACAATTCCAGAGGTGCTGTCTGCTTTGGCAGGGTCGTGCTCCAGGAATGCTCCCAAACACGGTGTATAATTAGCACCACGAGCCAGACTGTGTCTGTTCAAATCTCTGTGCCTCACCACAGGGTGCTTATGTTAAGAGAAGCCTTGCTTGTTCCTACATGGACAAATAATTAAATAATTTACCTGTGTAACCTCTGAACAGAGCCCTATAGGAACACACACATACATACCATAAAGAGCTTTTTTCTCACTGCTGTGATTGCAAAGCATTGCTTTCTGTTACACACTCCAGTATTTTAAACTCATTTCTAAAGGCTCATTGATTTAAATACCCTCATGTTACTATGTGAATACTCATGGTCCATGAGTCCTATGATTTTGTTCTTAGACTTTTTTTTTAAGATTAATCATGACAGCTTTGCTGCTCCTCCCAGCACTGGAAATACACTGGAGAAGTTAGAAGCGTGCCCTCGATTGATGTCAAAGAAATATGGTGAGCAGGTTCTGAGAGCTCACAAGACCCTATGGAGGCGCTGCACAAACAGCTGTCCCTCAGATTTGCAGAACAAACAGACTTCAGCAAATACAAGCTGTACGAGCCTCCACCCCCCTCCTGCCTTGCCTGAAGTCATCACATCCATTCCCTGATGTCTGGGATCCAGGGATTGCGTGTGACAAAGCCATCTTTTCATCACGCTCTTCGGAACAAAGACAGGCTTAAGTTATTATTTATCTTATTCTGATCTGACAAACCCTAAGCCAAGGTTTGTATGCCTGTAAAGTTACAGGACTCCTCAAAGACCACTGTGCACCAATTTATGCAGCTCCATTGCTGAATTTAAGCCTTCCACCTTAGTCCTAGCAATGCATTTCAGACTTTCAAAACTCACTTCATCATTTTTGTGTAACTTCTCGTAGTATTGATAATCATTACTGTTAATTCTTCACAACAGCTTTGCTCCCCACTGCCTGTCACAGCTCTCAGAGGCCATTCCATGCCCTGAATATTTGAATTACACACTGGCACCACAGTCCTGTTTCAGCACGTCGGGTTATATGGAATGGAGGTCTTGCTCTCCAGCTACATAAATCAGTGGAGCATTTCAAAAAGGTAACATGAAAGATTTATTATCCCATTTCCAGGGCTCACATATATTGCTTCCTAACAATAGTTTAATAGTGGTATATAAAATTCAGGTTTTGGAAATAATTCATCATATTCTGAAAGGACTTTGGTTTGCATTCCAGACTAACTAAAATCACAAGCTCCACTTCATACTGAAGTCTGAACACGCCTGCTCTGCTCTGAAATCCGGTGTTTCCCATTTTCAGACCTTTCCTGGCACACCAACTCCCATTAGTTCCACGAGTTCAGCAAGCAGCTCCCAGCAAACTGTCACCAGTGACGTGGCTGACAAACCACGGGGACCAACAGCATCCACACCGAGCTGACACCCAGGATCCTGCTTGAGCTAATAGCTGCTGATGTGTCTCCACAAAGGTTTCTTACAGCCAATATTACTTCCTTCTGTTGAGACAGGCTCTCCATCCAAATAAGCAGCTCCTTGTGATCTTTTGCAGCAGAAGGGCAGCAGCTATTATTTTCCCATGACTGCCTGAATTGAAAGCAACACAACATGCGAGCACAGGATTGGTAGCAATCATCCCATACACAACTCCACAGCACTCTAATGATCTATCCATCATTCAAAAATCAATTCCAGAGATGTGCTGGCTTTAAAATGAGCTACAAAAGCCACACATATGAAAGTTTTAAGTAAACAGCTAAAAGCACTGGGTTCTATAAAGCACACCTTTTTTAAAATCTCCATAGTTCCCTTTTTTCCTTTTTTTTTTTTTTTTTTTTTTAAATCACAGATTAACCTAAGCCCATTACAAACATATCACCTTTAATAATCACAGACCTGTTGGACAAACTTTAGTTAAAAACTGAAGCACAAAACACCATCTCTTCACAGCCTTGAAGATTTCCTGAACTTCTCACCTGCTGTGAGGGGCACAATAGGCATTGTTCCCGTCCTATAGCAAGAGCAACAGAATTGAGACAGTAATAATCTGAGCAAGCCGAAGGACCAGAGTACAATAAAGTAAAGAAATTCACAGATCTGTGCTCTCAAGAAGTATTTGGGGATAGCAAACATAGAATAAAATAAAGTCTGAATCACTGTAAAAGCCAGGTGCTTTCTCTTTTTAAGGGAACTTAAGGGACTGCAGCCTAAACAGCAAGGAACCAAAGTTAACACTGGAAACCACACTTCAAGTATATGCCTACACTTTCAAAATATATTGGCATTTAATGTGTCTGCTAATGCTATATTGCTATTATTGTTGTAAAGAGATGCTGCAGTTAAGATCAGTTTACCTCACTATTTTTCAGGCACACAAAACTCAACACATTGGGCAACACATAAATGGCCTAAAAATGTATTACCATGCTTTTCTGTAGGCTTTTACTCTTCTGCAGCAACATATAATTTCTGTCTGGAAAAGATCTTCCTTGAAGTGTGTTCAGCACAACAAAACCCTTCCCTGCAAATCTGTGCTCCAGTACGTGACTAGTGGAAACATTTCATTGCAATACGTCACCCAGCCAATATTTTATGGCAATGTAGTCTCGTGTCAAAAACAGGGAAGATGTGCAACTTGAGCTCATCAAATACAGCACCTAGGTTAGAAATCTAATTTATTTTATACATCTACTGAACAGAGATGGAAAAGTGTTCAGCTGGGTGAATAAGCCATTTATTTTGTTGTCCATAAGACAACAGAGTAACACTTCAGCATGATCAAAAATTACATATTCAGTTGCTTTGACTCTTAAGGAACTTTTTGTCTGCTGATAGGAGCTGAAGGTTCCCACTTGTTCTGTGTCCTCAGTGAGTCTATGAACGTACTATCACAACTAAGCTACAAGATGCACAGACTGGATGAAAAAATACGTTCCACCTTTTCATGTGCAGTGCTAGATTAACAGTTGCACTTGAGGATCAGAAGGATCTTTTCCAACCTAAATGGTTCTGTGATCCACAGATCTTAATCTACTGAGAATCACTATTTTCAGGGGAAATAGTGCAGAGCAATGTTCTGTGTTATGAAAACAGGCTCCTGTATCTTGGAGTACAACTGAATTTCTGTCACGAGTTGTTTCTAACTGGAGGTGCTGGGACAAATCCCCAAATGCCCAGCAATATGGTCCCTGGCCATAGCAGGCAGAGACTGTAAAAACAACAGTAAAACCATCTGCTACTTTTGGGGAAGCCTATGATGAAGCAAGCAATATTCCAGGGAATATCCCACCGGGGAAATGGCAGAGCCCTCGCTCATCTGAGACAGTCTCTCTACTTGAGTAAACACAGCCGAGCGTTAATCAGGCTCTCCTCAGCCTGGGATTCTGGCAGCCAGAAAAATGCTCTTGTGTTTCTACTTTATCTTGTTAAGTGGCACCTTAAAACAGAGAGAGCAATAGGATTAATGGTTATTTTGCTTATCTACCTGGGGGCAATATGCACAATAGAAATGTTCTCAATAACAAGAGGAAGCTCAGCAGCATATTTCACGGTGGCCTGGCTTTGAGGCAGAGTGGCTGAGATGACCGGGAGATTTACATCTCAACGAAGATGTAAATAAATGCCAATGATTTAATTCCCAGTGGTTGTTTTGAATAAATCAGCTCCCTGCAGCAGACATGATTTCATTATACCAAAAAGCCCCACGATTACAGTAACCCCCTAAATGAACACTTTGGCACAAAGGATTCTCCTTATATGTCAACTCCGTATCTTTTCAGAAATATTTTTATATAACTTAAAAATTCAGACTTCAGGTCACAGACTCAGGAATAAAGCTTTCTTCAGGGAAGAGTGTTTTGCATCACACATTAGATGTGTGTCACCTTGTCTCTGTAATCCTACACTTGCTTTGAACCCAGGTCGTGGAGGAAATTACTGTAACCTGTCTTCCTTTTCAATTAGACAATCACTGGATGAGTCAATTTTATAGTTTTAATCATCTTTAGGGGCTGATTTAACATGGCTTTATACTGCAGACACCTTTAAAGGTGCCTCTCAAGCAAGACTACAGCTGCTGGAACAAATTTCCCGAGAGCTCAAACGCAATCTTTTGGGAGGACCAAAACCAAACAAAAAGTTGCATCTGGCAAAAGGAGAACTTCTCTGAGACAGCAGACAGATCCCTGGGTGTGGGAATGCCAAGGAAGCCACTGAGGCAAGATCCACTCACTGAAGTAATTCAGAAATGCATCATGTAAGGGAGAGGATAAACAGTTACATCCTTTGCTACCTAAAATTCCAGGGGTTTCCTCCCATCATTTAAGCATTCCTTCCTTTCAGCAACTGACAAGCACCTAATTCTCATGAGACCTAACATTAAAGACAGGATTTTCTTTATTCCTCAGCAAGAGCCCGGAAACACGCAGGATTTATCTTGCTGGCTCAGTAAGACAAGGGCAGTTTGTATTCTGTGCTCTCCAACCTTTCACCTTCCCCAGACTAACGTCTTCCCCCAAAAAACCCAACCTATTGCTGATGTGCTTCATGAAACTTCATCCCTGAACAAACCATGCATGATTTCCCTGGCTGCTACAACCTTCCTTCCAAATAAACTAATTCTACATGTTAATTCTTACAGTATTTTGAGCAAATTAGCATAAAATTGACTCTTCATTAGCAACATGATAAATAATTCCCTGGAATTTTGCAAGAGGTAGCAGTAACAAAGCTATGCACCATCTAATGGACATCAACACATCCTTTCTGCAGTGATATCAACCATATTTCCCTGATTTAATTACAGTTCTCGTCCTGATGATCTCAAAAAATGTCTTTCTACTCAGCTACGGTGGAAGATTTTGCCCAGTTATTATTTTTCCTGAAGCAGTTCTACTAAAATGAAAAGATCCCTTCTCCTAAACATAATCTAAGGAATGGATCTTGCATAGAAGAAATTGGGATTCTCCCCTCTCTTTCGCTTCAGCCAGGCACTGGCAGTATCAGACACCAGCCTGGTTAAATGCTCCAGGAGCACTGACAGCACTAAGAGCAGGTATTTTGTAATTTCAAAATAGCCCAACAAGTATTTTGTAATTTCAGCAAGGCTACTGCACCTACACACTGAGCAACAACTTTATTCATGATTCCTTCTGAGTGCACATGCCATGAAATTTAGGAAAAAAAAAAAAGTAAGATCCTTTTAGTAGACAAATAATGTTTCCAAATATTAATCCATTCCACTTTAAACTACTTTATTTATTTACTTATTTAGAGTTTAACTCCTCAATCTTCTTTGAATCACACTTTTCTAAATTTATAGGATTCACCAGTGGGCTGGAAATCAGTAATAGACAAAAATTTCCTCTGCCTTCCTCTGAAATTTACTGCCCTGTCCCCAGGAAATCTTCAAATGCTGCATGACAAACGGGTCATGACTTACTGGCTTTTTCACATACCACAAGGGTTGAAGCCGAAGGCTTTCAGCATTGCTGAGTCAGCCATGGGTGCATTAAAGATTTAGCAATCCGGAGCTGTAAACCACAGTTTATACATTTCCGAGTCATAAGGTAAGTACCAATGCCTCAGCTCTGGAGTGAAACACTAACACTAATAATTTTCATTTTATAGTCTGAGTTGTTTATCTGCTACTTACATGTAAAATTGCCATCAAACCCATTTCAGAAAGGTCAAAAAATGGAATGGGATAGGGATGAGCATTCTGTATTTTAAGATGAGTTTGAAAAATCAGCGTATTTTCCAGTGAAGCTGAAATAATTTCAACCTCTCAAAAGGAGCACATTTTGCTTTGCTTCAATACCAATCATTCATCTCCCATTTAAGCAAACCTCAAAATACAGAGAGATTTAGCTAGGATGAGCATTCATGGCACTGTGATCCTGCTACCTGGCTACAAATTACTTTGTGGAAATAGAACTGGTTTGGGGGCTGCACACATTTTGTTATTTGCTTATTGCAAGTGGTAAAAAAAACGAACGCTCTGCAGAGCCACGGCCCGTCCACTGGGCTGGCTTTGAAAAGCATCAACCCAGACACTGTCCTGAATTTGGGGTAAGAAATAGCTGCAGATGCTGCACGGGTAGCACAGCAGACACTCTATGTGTTTCCCACCTGTGCTCACAACAGCAATGCTGTGCACAGGTCGGACAGAAGCTCCAAGATAATCGAGCAAAGCAAGGATGGAGCACAATTACAGCATGAGAAAGGAATAATTCACGTGGCTTTCCTGTCAGAGCTGTCCAGAGAACTCATTTACTGTCCTGGTGTTTCAGAGCCCTCATGTCTCACACTCGTGTAGTAGGTGCCCGCTGTGAGGACCCACAACCAGCACTAGAGAAGCCAGCGCTCTCAGAAATGACTTTGTAGGAGAACTGAGGATCCAATCCATGGATATTTAGCACTGTGAACACTCTCAGATTCTGGAAGGGAATTATACACATACAGGAAAGTCTCTTCTTCCCCTGTGCTCTGACTAAGAGGTGACATGTTACAGAGAAACAAAGCTGATGCATTATTGATGCATGATTTTGCTTTATATGTACCTTTGCCATATTCTGTGATTTACAAGGCTGAGGAGAGCTAGTAGGTTTTCCAGTAGGGTGTGAAACAAGTAGGAAGTAAATTAGTGCAAATGCTTTACAAATTAAAAAAAAATTATTAATTTCAGCCAACATGCTATGAGACCAATTGAAACACACACACACCTAGTGAAGAGATAAAACCAGAACCTGCCTGCAGCAATGACAGGAATTCCCTTACAATATGCTGCTAAAGCAAACAAGCAAAATTTTCTCTAAATCCATAACTACTACCACAAAACACACAAGATGACAGCTCCGTAAGTGTTTATTTATGCCACATTCGTGCTTACATTGAGACAAAGAACACTCAGCTTCATGAAGAGGCTTCCACCAATTCCAAACGTCAACGGATGGTGCATGAAATAGGAGCACGGAACAATTGAGAAAAGCTAGGCAAGCCATCATTAAATATTGGCACATATCACAAAAGATTACGTGTCTTTTGGATGTGCAATAAACATTCCAAATTTAATTACTGATAGTCAGCTGTGACACGATTTTGTCTTATCAGCATTACTAGAAAGATGGAAATAGAGCAGAAAACAAATCTGCTTCAAATTAAAAAAGATATCTCTTGGAAACTGAAGTTAAATCAACAAGTGGGAGGAAAAAACATACATCTGAACCACCAGCTTACTTTCTTATATGTAGGAATATAAAATTACATGGAACTGTTATGCCTATACACATTTTAAAAAGTCTAGTTTTGTGCATTTGCACGGTAAGCAGTTGTAGGAATAAAAACTGAAATAGTTATTTCAAATATTTCAGAGAGTTCTAACTTCTTATGTATCAGGTCAGCATACGCCATCAAAAGTGCAGCATGGTAATATTCCTGCACATCCAGGGAAAGGACACAGGGGCAAAGCAGGGATGTAAATCTGCAAGTGAATAATTTGCTCGTGTTGGTCACTGGAAAGTAAGAAGGGCTGAGGCTGCTGAGGCTCCACATCCCCGGGGAGCAACAGGGAGCTGTGGGGGGCACAGGCTCTCACATTGTCATGCCGAGGGAATGCTGCGGTGAAGAAATCAGTCTGGGATCAGAGGGTAAAGAGGCAGCTATAAATTTAGTTCTGCCTGAAAACAAGAAATATAGGACAGATGCAAGAGAGAAAAACAGGACTGAATACTAATGAAACTGTGGTAATGGAATAAGACCAGACAGGAGGGTTACTAAAAATAGCTCTCAGTGTTATCTTCTGAAGACAGTTTCAGATTAAATCATGAAAATCATTGAATAAAAATTCAAATGCTTATCTGACTGGAAAACAAAGGAGACAACAACACCGCTGATGAACAAAAACAATACTATTAACTCAGGAATGAAGAATCACAGATCTGAGCATCACCAAACACCTTTGCAAAATTTTTGCCACCGATGGTCTCTAATGCGTTCACTTAAGGCAGCTGCTGCAAAAAGAAGGAAATATAATAAAGCATTATAAAATCCTAGGAACTCTTAGCAGCAGCTCATTTTGCATTATCTGGATCATAACATGCTGGGAAAGCAGACCATTAATACTCTGCAAATAGGACTGGGTGCTGTTTTATTGCAGGCTGGTGTTCTAATTGTCCTTGCTGCTGGAGCAATCATTCATACTGGAAAGCACTTAGCCCAAGACTAAATAAGAGACAGTTGCTCTACTAAAAGCTGTGAAAGGTTTCTTTAATACATTTCTTTTAAACAAAGTACTTGGAGGAGCTAATGTGAAGCAGATGTTTTTGAATTACCCCAGAGAATACAAAAAGACCTATTTCATCATTATATGGAATAAGATATTACCCAAGGCAAATGCTGGTAATAAAATTTTCCCACAGGATTCCTGTTGATATTAGGGATATTATCTTACCCTAAATATAACAAGAACTTAATTTTCATAAATGAAGCAAGTACACAAATTTGCTGGAAGGCAATAGCAAGACATTAAAGCACCTTTGAAAAACGAACAGGTTTCCTACATAGTTTGCAAGTTGCAATGGTTTCCATAACTTCTTTGAGCAGCTTCCACAACTCTAACAATTCCAAAACTCAAAAGATTTTTTTTTTTATATTGCCTAAGAAATGGGGACTGATGTGATCCTATTCACTGCAAAGGAAGTCCCAGAAGTGCCACATCCTATCCCATGCCTTCCTCAAGTCTCCTGACTTTGCTGTGCTGTGATTAAATATTATCGGGTAGTTAGCTAAAAAGGCTAAAGCTATTCTTCAAGCTGGATTCTGTGGGAAATCTAATAACAAAGCATGGCCTGGAGAAGTTGATGTGAAAAGAGTAAGCAGCAGGGGTTTGAGGTAGTTCTACCCAAGCACTTCTACAGAATGCTTCTTTTTTGTTAAAACCTGGTAGTTTCAGGTGAGGGGACTGCCAAGCCACGCAGTTTCTCCATAAGATGTCCAAGAAGTTTGGAAATTCTGTGTGGAAGAAGCAGATCCTCCCTTCCAGCGCGGGTATCTTTAGAAGCCAGGCACGGAGCTGTGCCGAGGAAAGAAGCCACAACGAGGGACGCAATTACCTCAGCCTCCTTTCTGCTCATGCCAAGCACATCGCAGGCAGCCGATAGCCAAACCAAGAATTATCCTTTAAAAAGAGACAAGGCATAACAACGACTGACTACATAATCCATATAAATCAGCTGGAACCTGGAACAGGTTTTATGTGATACTCTGGAATATGTGAACAAATTACAGTAACTTTTTGCTGTGTCAGAGGGCACTGCTGCTCGTGGAGCTGGGATTCTGCACTTGCTTAGTAGGCCCAACATCAGGAATGAGAGTTGGAGCAGGGAGCTCATTCTAAGTTGAATTTTGTTTCAAAAAAACAGAGAGCGAGCAATTTCTAAGCCTAGCCCTGAAGCACAGAGCACAACACCCACATTACACTTCATTTGTACAAGAGACACACACATAGTGCCAATTTCTCCCCGGCATCAGCCCCCTGACCTGCCTTCACACCTCACTCATTAGTTCATTTTTCCAGTCATTTGCAAATGTAACTTTATGACAAACTGTTGGTTCTGATCCTTAAAAGCCACTGAAGTCAGTGGAAGCCTTTTGAGTCCACAAAACATTTCCTGAGAGCTTTGCAAGATATAAGACCTCTATAGAAGCACTAGAAAAGAAAACTCCTTCCCTCAATTTCCAACAAGTAGAGAAACAGCTATTGTTAAAATGGCTTAAACACTGAAATGTTCTGTGTCTGTAAAAATTGAAAGGCATCAGCTGGGACATGGAAATACAAGCATGGAAGAGAAATACAAAATTGCCAGGTAATTATTCATGGTGCAAGGTTGTATTCTGCGATTTGAGGGGTATTAGTGCAACTCAGAAGAGTGATTGCTGCTATATTGCTGCAGGAAAGTTCATGTGACAATCACAGCTTTGTTTTTATTGTTCTCTGCTTATTATGAAAAAAAATCCTCTCTTTTCTTTCAGACATGTTTTTCAGCTGGAAATATGAAAACCAAAATGACACTTCCATTCTGAGATTAATGGCCGTGTATTTTTGAACAAACGATTCTGAATTTTAATCTGAATATCTCAATGCATTATTTATATATATGCAATCACTTGAAAAATACTCCCTCACTCCTACCCCACAATTTTCCTAAAGCCAAGGAATGCAATATTTCATAAAATTACTTCGTACTTGTAATAAAGAGATATTTACATATTAAAAACCTAGGCAACAGCTACAATCACAACAGAACATTCTAAGGAAGTATTTGTTATATTATAGGGGGAAAAAAATGAAGAAGTTGGCCTTAGAGCTAAATAAGTGAAAAGGTTTATTTTAAGAATGACAGTGCAGTTTATTACAAAACAGTCTACAGTCATTTCTCTTGCATACAGAGATACTGCTGATGACCCAACAGTGAGAGGCACTGATCAATTGGGCAACAATTTATTTCCATTCTTAAATACCATCTACCTGTTGCACAGTTTATAAAACACCTGAGTTTTTACTTGCCTCAGATCTATTCCTTTGAAAGACTATGATCCTTTGAATCATTATTTCCATCATATATGAAGGCTTTAAAAGGAAAGAGGAGGCAGATACCAACATGGTTTTTGTCCTTCCTTTTGAGCTCTAAACAAAAACCATCATCTCATGGAACCAAGGATTCCTGGTTACAAATCAGTCACAGGATGAGCTTAGCAGTGGTCATTAGGAGATATAAATAGAAGCATTTATGTCTTTATTTCCCCTGACTAAAAATGAACACGTAGCTTCCACAGTCTGGTGTAAAAGTAGAAAAATTTGTGGATACAGTCAAATAGAACTTTGATTTTAGAACATGATTCTTCAAAATACTCAAAAAAAGCATATGCATTGTGATTACCTTGGGACCTGCTGTGCTACCTCAAAAACAGATGCTAAATTGAGAGCACTAATTACAGAGTAAGTGCCCACTAAATCAGATCTGATGCTACAGCACAGTTGTTACTGACGTTCCTGTTAGTTTAAAAGAGAAAAGTATACTCCTAGCAGGCAAATCTTATTTTGTGCAGCACTTTCTGCCCCTGCGTGGTTCAACTTAACATTGAAAGTAAAAAAAAAAAAAATCCAGCAGTGCCATCCCCGTTCCTCCTTGGCTGGTTTCTAACTGGTTTCAGTCAGGTTCACTGGGATTATTGTGCACCTTGTACAGTGCATTAGGAAAGGCTACTCGCAAATCATGGGATAATTGAATAACACCTCTCTGTCAGGTGCTGACATCTCCCTCAAGTCTCACTTGAAGAGCCAGGGAAACATTATCTCAAATGTCAGTGAGAAAGAGGAAACAATAATAAAGAAAGCCAACGACTTGAAACTGTTTCTAAGGGGGGAAAAAAAAAAAACAAAAACTAAGATAGTTGAAGAAAGAGATTCTTAGAATTTTGCATTAGAAAACCTTTTCCTGTGGTCCACATAACATTCACATTGTTTTTCACTTTTTCTTCTATAAACAATGATGCCATTTCCAGACCCACTAATCCCACAGACACTACAGCACATTTTCTTCCTTTAGAAATTGAGCCTAAGGATTTCCCACAACCACAGGTTGGATGGTAGCTGACAACATTTAATTAGGCAATATGTACTGCAAATGGAAAACACAGATTTAGAGGGAAAAAATCAGCCACTAAGTATTAGATGAGAAGTCATACTCATTTCAGCAGCAGCCAAAATCCTATTTCTGTCTTTCCACTAAGGTCTTTTCTGGAAAGCAACAACTTTAAAGTGTAGTTATGCTGCAAAAATCCAACACACACAGGAAAAACAATGATTAAGACAGATCACACCTTTCCATCCCACAGATTCCCAAGCTGCTTTATAAAACCCAGTCATACCACTTGAATGAAATATATTTTCCTATCTAGAAACTGCACAGTGCAGAGCAACAAAGGAGCGAAAGGAAGTTCTGGCAGAGGACATATGAGCCCTGTGTTTACACACAGCAGGACTGATTGAGGCTTGCAGCAAAAAAATATCAAATAAAGGCCATTCTCCCTTGATTTCTACATACAGCCTTCCTTTATCACTGATAAATTATTTTTTCTTGTGCAAACTTACCACTAAAGAAGGACTTCCAATACTTTTTTGAAACAGCTATTTTGCCAGGCCACCTTTGTCTGATGTCCTTGGCTGCAGCTGATCTCTGCCCATTTTCCTGCCAGGATCCAGATGGCCAGAGGGAGCATTTGTGAGGATTCTGTGACATTCTCAGTAGGCACAGCCCCCTGCAATCAGTCTCTGTGCTCCCCACAGCAATCCTCTTCTCGGGCTGAACCTGCCAGTGCTGACACCGGGGGTCTTACCAGACAGCTGTGTAAATTAAGAGACCCAAATTCCTGCTGATTAATTAGCTTTTTCTGTGAATAAACACAGAGTATCATGAGTTAATTAAGGTACATGTTCAATTAATCTAACTGCTGTCAGGTGCACTACTCCACATCAGATGCAAGGAAAGAGAAATCCTTTGGCACTTCAGGACAGAGCACACACATCCAAACACCAGGGTTTATCTGGGCAGACAGCGAGGTCAGCATTGGGCAGCAGCTCTGCACGTACTCCTGCAAACCACACAATTAAACAGTGCACGTACTACATTTGTCCTAGCACATATTGAAAAACTTCTCTTCAAATGAACTCAACTTGGTCTTAAAGCTTTGTGACTTCGCTGTGCTAGCTTTAAAGAATTAACGCAGTAGAAACATCCAAAAAAAAAGCCATTTACTTCTCTGAATATTCACGACCTGAACTATTATTAAGGAAAGTTACTTTGAGTCTGTTCTAGGTGCTCAGCCTACCCCGAGGAGCTGCTGCCAGCATGTGAGCAGTGCAGCTGACCGGGGAGGAATCCCGGGCAAGCACATCCTCTGACTGCACGCATGGCTCGCGGAGTCACGCAGGAGACAGCCTGGCTGGGGCTCTCCTGCAGCTCCAGGGGCACAGCTCAGCTGCTGCTCGGCCTTTCCTGCCACAGCAGCTTCAGGGCTGTCACCAAACAGTGGCACACATTCCACTCCAGATACCGTTCTGGACTATACTCGTTCTATCCTCCTCTGTTACTGAAGAACATCATAAAGTGTTTGATCAAGAGCATCCACTCTGAGAAATAAAATCAGGGTCTCTATCAATGGCCTTAAATGTACAATGTCTTTCCAGACAGATAGTAATTTGAAAATCTTTTTGGAGACTGTCATGAGACATATAAGAAAATACCAGAAATACACAGACTTGAGTGTCCAGGGCCCCACGTCACTCACATGTAAGTAAAATAGTATCAATTTTAAAAACTGGTCTATTCCTTTTGTACAAGCCTTAATTCAGGGCTGGAAGCTGTTTACAGCCAGGAGAGCTGTGAATGTCGGAGTCAAGAAATCCGTTTGCCAAATAAAAAGTGAATTTTAAATGCTAGAATTAACAGGAGAGCTTATAAAGTTTATCAGCAAGTTTCAGAGGAGCACATTGTCCACTGCCTCAGGATCATTAGGCTAGATTACAGGAGCGCAGGTCTTCATTTCTACAAGGCTGATGCTGTAAAACAAAAGCTATCACTGCCATGATTAGTGTCAAAAAGATCAAAAGAAACAGTAACTCAACACAAATAGACAGGAAATGTGATAAATTGAGAAAAGGAACAAACCAGAACCTTCAGTCTGGAACGCCTTGAATGTCACATCCCTATAGTCACAAAGGCTTTGGGAGTGCAGCACAGCAGGGTTTTCACCAGTCTGGAGAGCTCTTTAATGCCGAGGTTGTTATGGCAGTGCTTTGCAGGGTGGTGCTCGGCTGCTGCTGTCTCATACTTCAGATCAATCAATAATGGCTTCAAGAAGCCACGTTTCCAGGAAGCTCACATGTATTACTCTCAAAATTTTGCACAAGTCACAGTAGCTGATGATAAAATTGACTGTCTACTAAACAGAATAAATTAAAATTTTCTGTCTACCAAATAGAAAACGAAAGCATTTTACTGCATTGCTGTCTATTCCACTGCTCATAGCGGGTTTCGAACCATTCTTCTGGAAATGAAATAGTATCGATATAAAGATGCTTAAAAGCATTAATATAATTGTGTTTCTCTAGTTAATTGGCAGCAGCAGAAAAAATTGTTCTCATAATTATACACAGGGTACTTTTAATGCCAATATTAGATGTAAAATGTTGAGAAACAGCTGCTAGAATTAAAGCCAGTTCAAATCAGTCTGTTGCTCCTATCAATCTCAGCATCTTCCAAATACACCTGAAAGACTCCAAGGACATTTAATGCCTCCTTGAATTGTGTCCTTCACTCTTTAGTCCTCCCGCTTTGTAAGGCAGACATTCATTTCTTCCAATAATTGTTTTTCTTCCCACATTTCTCTAGCTAAAAAGAGCCCTTCTGCCTCCCTCCTGGTGGTTTCCCATGGCTGCCTCAGTCCAGTCCTTCCAATTACACATCCATCAGCCTCCTCTCTCCCAGAAGCACAGAGACTTTCTTCCTGACTGATCCTGAATCTCTCCTTATTCCCAATCCCACTAAATCCTCCTCCTTAAGAGGAGCTGGTATCCTTGAATGAGGTCCTGCCCTCATCTTCTATAGATATTTGTTCTTGATTTTAGCAAACTGAAGGACCTGGCAGTCGGTTGAGCAGGAAATGACAGAAATATCAGTGTACCTCTTTCAAGGTCCCTTTCTATCAGCTCTGCTTTTACAGAGTCTGCGAGTGGAGACGTCACAGCACAGTTTCAAAGGGTAATGCACAAAAAGGTCAAAGATCCATTAATGATCTGTGTCCGTGCTCAGTGTGCCCACACTGCAGAAAGGCAAACCATGACCATCCTCCAGAGGGGACGAACACAGGACTGCAGGAACCACAGGGGTGACACAGGAAGTGTCAGTTCCAACAAGGAAATGAGAAGAGAAAGGAACAAAGGTGCAGGTTACATTTCCAGTTTGAAGGAGAAAAGCCTTCCCCACCCCAGTACCCCAGGGAGCTGACAATTTTTCTGGTACAGCCACATGATACAACGTGCTCCCATCCTGACCTTCCTTCTTTGGACCAAATCACAGAGCCAGCCCCATACCCAACTACCCCAAACGGATTCTGAGTTCCTAGGAAACCAACTGAATGGTGTATTTGACAATTCACACTGCACTGGATGCACATGGAAAAGGGTTCACTCCAGTACAGCCCTCTGTACCAATTACTGCACCAAAATAAGGCACTCACTAAGTTCTGTTCATATTCACCAAACAAACATCATTTCATGAGCTGAAACTCAAATGAACCTAACTCAGGGAACAACTATTTTTATAAACAGGAAATTCTCATATCTTCAATTACAAAATCAGGATTATCCTCAATTAACTCATATTTTATGCTGAGCACACAATGCTTTTACATGTCAAATGCCTTTTTAACAGTATGGAGAATGATATCCTTGATTGGCTGAAGGCTGAATTATAAAGAAAAAAAGCCCAAACTCTAATCTTTAAAGAGCATTACTGCTTTCTAAATCCTAGTCTGGACTAATAAATCCTTTTATCATTTCAAATATAATTTCTGTAAATACCTTATGAAAAGATATTTGGAAATATAAGGATATTATTTTTATGGTTGTGCAAAACAGTTCAATGCATCTGCTTATTCACTTAATCTTGTTAACTCCTAGCATAAGGGAAGGAAAAATTGTCCATCTGTAAAAAAAAACTTCATGAAAGGCCTTTTAATTTTTGTGGATTTTTTTCATATCCCCAAATTACTAAGGTGTTTGAAAGAACTGCACCTGCTTATTTGTAATAAGAAGGAACACATCCAAAAACAGGCAATTCAGACAAAGTCGTCTTGATAAAAATTAACAGATTCCAGTAGCTATCAGCCATAATGTACAAATTCCTCATCCAGCAATGCTGGAAAGATAGCTACAGTCTCAAAAATTATATAACAGCACATCATTTTATTCAAGAGAATCCTTCACATCTTTCTCCTTCCAGTGATGAAACAGTTTAGTTTTATTTTTTCAGATCATCCTGATCAAGAATCAATTTAATTTGAGGGGAAAAAATAGGTTTTGTTCTGCCCCAGGTACCATCATAAGACACATTAATCATGTTCCTATTGCACAAGTAAATTAAATTTTTGTTTACTCTGTTGGATTTTCACAAATGCAATTAAAGGTAGGATATTCGAGCACAAAAAGTTATGATGGATTTCATAATGACATCTTAAGGAAAAATACATATTTATGCCTTTTTATTTCCACATGAAGAAACTTTATTTTGGAATCCATGCAGGCTCAAGAAATTAATTTTAAAATAGGTCTCCAAAGAGGCACCATTGTTTAGCCCTCAGTGGTTTTATACTAAAGGTGGGGCCTGCGAGCATCCTATCCCCTGCACTGAGAGAAAACTCCACAGTGATAAAACTGCCAGAGCTGTGTCAGAACAGCAGGGAGAATAAAGATTGTTCTGAATTGTGGAAGAGTGCAGGAGAAAAGATCACAGAGAGGTTAAAAGGGTTCAGGGGTCTCTGGATGGCCACGGGAACACGAAAGCTCCCTCAGGAGCGAGGCGGAGGCCGTGGTGGCCCCAGGAGAAAGGCAGAGCTCCTGCTCCCAACAAACCCTTGTTCTCCCCGGGGCCCGCCTGGGAAGCTTCTCCTCCTCCTTGAGGAGCTGCACCATCCCTGCCAACGCACACCAAACACATTTCTCCTGCCTGCAGGAGGGCTCTTAGGTTCCACTTCCTCTCCCCCTCTCTAAGGAGGGAAGAGAGAGACAAGTTTTTCTAAGGAAGGAATAGAAAGATGCCTTCTTTAACTGAGAAGATATGACATGTTTTCCCATGAAATTAGGATATATAGGCCCAATATCCTTGAGTAAAGAAAAAAAAGAGATATTTTGGAGTATATCTCTTAGATATAGTGCGGCAGCTGAGAATTAAAATTGAGTTTGGGGACAGAGGAATTCATGCTGCATCTTCATTTACATGGTGAGCTCCTTTAAGTGCCTGGACAAGTGTAATCCAGAGTGGGAGGCTGCAAAATCCAACACTTCTCCTCACAACCATCCCCCACGGGATTTAAGTTGTTTAGGCAGATTCTAAGGCCCCTTCAGAGAAACTCACCTCAGCTCCTTCAAGCGTGCAGGAAGGCATTCAAACACTTGAAGAGCCAATTATCCTTTCTTTCTCCAAAATTAATTCTGAAAAATGGGTATCTGCTCCAAGCATCATAGTACAACAGTGAGATAGAGCTGGGAAAGACAAAAGAGCAGGCACAGAAGAAAACCAAAGAGCAGGAAAATGCAAATGAGTGCCCAACTTTTTATCCTAAATGTGCAGGTAAGACTCAAGCAGCTAAAAGAAAAGCAAGACAGAAGTTCTATAGCCCATGGCACAGGGAAATGGGAATGGAGATAAAATGTGAGGAAGCCCCCCAGAACTTAATACAGAACCATCAGACTGTTAAATAAAAATGGAAATATAAAAATATAAGCGTCAAGTGCAGCAGATGAAAGAACAGAAATCTTAAAATAATGTAAGAAAGATTGAAGTTGCCTACAGAGCACAATAATCTCAGTCTAGTTGACAAAGTTAATAGATTAATTAGCCTTTAACAGGTCTGTGCTGAATGTTTCTATCGCTGTTTGAAGGCACCCGGGATGGCTGGGAGCAGACCAGGGCAGGGAGTATTTAGGACGAGGTCACTGATAACAGAAAGGCTGACTTGGAAGTCACTACACTCATTTTTTGTATCTATCCTTTTAAGGATGAAACATAATTGAAGGTAAGTCTGGAAATTCAGTAACACACCAGAAAGTCAGAAGGTCACAGGGGCAAACATTAATACAAAAGACTAATTATGTAATAGACGAAACAGTGATTTATGTTCAGAACTATCATTGCCTTTAAAAACAGGTTCTTAATACTTAATTCCATGTAGGAAATACTGCTCACATAGTAACAGCTACAGAGCTCTTGGTTAATAAAAATTTAAGTAAAGCAGAAGGATAATATAAATACTAAAAGAGATAATGCATTTACAGTCAGGTGATAACAGTGTAAATACAAGGCTTCAAATGCAATTAAGAACATTCTGTTATTCTTTGCATCTTTTTATTATTCTTTGCGAAAAGCATTACTTTATGTGAGTTAGGGCTTGTTTCTAGCATTCTTTTTTTCTTCAAGCATAAAAAAAAAAATCCATATTGGATACTTGCCCCTCCTCCACACAAAACTTCAAATTGAAAGAGGCAGTTCTTTGTTTTACAATGAAAACACAGTAAGAAAAATGCTTCTTGCACCCGCTCACAAACAAAACAGATGAAGCCATTTAAAAGCCTCTTCTAGATCAGATAAATGAGTAGGAATTCTAATTTGGAGTGAAAGCCTCTCAGATTTGACTGCAAGACCTCAGGACGTGAGGCAGGCAGTGATTTAGTTGCCATCCCCACCCAAGGGACTCTGAGCTACACTTTCCCTCTGAGCAGCCACACACACAGAGCCAGTGTAAGAGTAAACTGATCGCCACATTTCACTCTGCTCTCACTCGGGCTACCAAAACGTCTCCATTGATAGGCCATTCGTTCCTGAAAGTGTATTTTGGAATTCCTAGAATAACACTTCTGAGTTTAAAAAAAAAAAAAAGCCCCAAACCCCAGGATAAGAACTTTAACTACTTTCAGTTTAATAAAGCTAACATTAAAAATTAACTGGCCTGTTTACACACAGATGGCAAGAGAGATCGTACACCCAGCAGAATTTTTGGATTTAGAAAGAAAAGGCAAGAGAGAGAAAAATTAAAAGAATCTATCTTGAGAAAACAATGTATGGGCAAGCCAGCTAAAAACAGTCACCCAAAGGAAAAGCTTGTACAATTTAAACAGAAGACAGAAGTTAAAATCTTATAATTTGGCATCTGGATCACTTAAAATACTTAAAGCACAAACATTATGAGAAAGGACAAAAGGGAAAAATGGAAACGAGTGTTTCCTGGGAGATGAAATCATGCTCCAGAACATGGAATTAGCATAAAGCTCTCATGCAGCCAAGGAAACAAGAGCTGCCCAGCCCTCAAACTCCTACGATTCTTTCCCATTCAGCATCCCAAGCATCTCCAAGGAGCACAGGACCCTTTTGGTAGAGCCAAACATAGATTTCCACTGGAGTGAACAACCACTGATCTGAGAGCAGGACAGCAATGACCAAATTCTGAAAATCCTACACGAGGCTGGGGAGAAAGCCCAGGAACACAACCTTTACCAATGTTCTTACTGAGTTCTGTCCACTCTTTAAAAGCCACCCAAGTCCAGCAATGCCCTCCAGAAAACACAGCTATTTGCACATCAGAAAGAGATGTGGAATCCCTGCAGCAGAGGGACAGGTGACAGCCTTGTCCTGGCTGTAGGTCTTGAAAAAAACATTTCAACCACAGACTCACTAAGGTCTTTTTAAAGCGTTATTCCTCAGTCTGAAATCCAGTTGAGACATGGCTGCTCCTCCATTCAAATCACTATCCTTATCAAACCACAGTAAAAAGACTGCCAAATGTTCAATCAATAATCAAGAGAATAACTGACATTTCAGTTGGAATAACTGATACAGAAAATTATGTTGGTTTACTTTCTGAAGGAAAAAGGGCACAAAACAGTGAAAGAATGCTAAGGGATTACCCATCAGGCTTAAAGGAAGGCTTAGGCATGTTGTTAGCAATAGATGTATGGAAAAAGTTTCATAGAGTAAAAGAGAACACTTGCACAAAACAAATACTAGCCTGGACGTGAGCATCTCAAATGGATAAAATTGCTTCCACATAAGGAAAAAATACACTCCTTTTTCAGGCACAGAAGGGTGTACAAACTGCCTGAGTACTGCTTTGGGCTGGAAAGATTCTGGTGTCGTTACACAGCTAAAGATGATGTTTCCTCCCAACAGCCACCAAGACAGCTGCAAGGTCTGGTACTCGGCTGGTTAAGATCCCACTCAGCCTCTGTAGCTGGCATGAGCAAATAAATAATTCACTCATTCTGGGGTGAAGACATGAAGTGTTCAATCCAGCTAGGACTGAGACAGCAGGTACAATTCTCAGGAGTTGTAAAAAATAAGAAGTATGCATTGAATAATACTTCCCTATAGTTAAAAGTTTTCACAGAGGCAAATACAGTTACACACATCTATGTGTGAGATTTCATTGCAGAAACAAGTTTAAAACAACATGGAAAAACTAAGCACGATTTCAGAACAAAACACAGCAACCTGAATGAGCTTTCTAGTTCACTGAAATCTGGCATGCCCAGGAAAGCAGTCATTTGCCAAAAACTCTAAAAGTCTAGTCCACCAGTACTTTCTACCAGTTTCTACCAGTACTTAATTAACCTTTTTTTTTTTTTTTTTAAAGTAGCATTTCAATTTCATATACTATCCATTGCAAATTATAGGAGAAAACTGGGTAAAAGAAAGAATGCCTTTTAGAGGAGTGAACATGAAAAGGCTGGCAGATGCACACTGTAATCCAGAAAAGAGACCAGAAATACCCGACAATACCTTGAAGAGGTGCCTATGAGAGAATGTAACAACTTTGTAAACCTTTGTATAATAATAAAATAATAAAATAAAGGGGGGGACTGGGATCAGTGGGAAGAAATTCAAATAACTGAGCACCACACCTACCCATTTATATCTTCCCCATGAGCTATGGGAAAAAAACCCCCACAGGATTTCTCTAGCCATGCTTTACTGTCAGCTCAGGTGCCTCAGGCCAGCAGCAAAGGCACAGCTGTTAAGATGGAGGCACAGGGAACAGGAGAAATGACAGCAGAGTAGAAAATGCAGCAGTGACCTCTCAAGGGAATCATGAGGTGGTGATTGAGAAAACAGAGAGGTCCAGACAATGGTTCAGGGTGGAAAAGGCCCCTAAGATCAGCAAGCCCAGCTGCTGCCCCAGCCCTGCCAGCTCGCCACTGACCCGTGTCCCCAAGTGCCACATCCGCATGGCTTCAAACCCTCCAGGGATGGGGACACCAGCACTGCCCTGAGCACTTCCATGCTTGACAACCCTTCCAGGGAGGAAATTTTTCCTAACAGCCAATCTAAACCTCCCCTGCCTCAACCTGAAGCCATTTCCTCTTGTCCTCATATGACAGACAATTTGTGCAAAACAAAAGCCATTCTATTCTCAATTCAGAAGGGGGGCTTTCAATGACCTTGCTTTTCATATCCGGCATGTTTTTTGTCCAAGCTGCATCAAAGATGTGCAGCCCTCTATTTCTTCATCCAGGGAATAAAATAAATTTTAGTTGAGAACAGTAAACAAAACATTAATCTTCCAAAACATTTATGAAGTACTCAATAGCTGTCTGTCCTTTATAAACCATACACATAATAATTTTCATCACTTTTTATTTTTTTGTTTATAAAAGAGATAAAAAAAAATTACTCTATAGTACCTTGGAAGGTATTCTGCAATATAAATCTCCCATATGCTGTGAATTAGTTATTAAGACCTTACAGAAACAGGGTATGAAAACATGTCCTCAGAGAGCACATGAATAATAACTAAAATAAGTGTGTAACCACCACAACCAGGGCTGAGCTCAGTGTATGTCTGAAGCTGCTATCGCTGCAATGATTCCAGCTCAAGTGTCATTCCTCACTTCAGAACAGCCACCTGCAGCTCCATGGAACAAGTTCTCAGCAGGCCCCTGAGCTGCAGCATCCAAGACTCCTCACGGAGCTGCAAACAGGGCAGCGGATCCGAGGGATAACGGCAGCAGCACAGGAGAGATTCACAACGCGTCAGGGACAAAGTCCTGTCCCTGAAGACACCCAAGGCAGCTTTGAGATTCTAAACTCAGGTCAAGCACTGAGATGTCATCTCAGCTGCGAAGATGGATTTGAGGGTTCAGTCCTTCTTGGGGCAGTTATCCCTGCTGAGCTTGGAGCTGTCCCAGAGCTCACCGACCCTGCTGCAGCAGCAGCACCGGCAGCAGGAGCGCAGAGAGCCGGGGCAGCACAGCTGCAGGGCACTAAAGGCAGCTGCTGCTGCAGCAAACAGCATCTTCCCAACCCTCAGCAGCTGCTCCTGGCCTCTCACACCAGCCTGGCAAGGTCTGCTAGAAGAAATGTCAAGGAGACAAAAGAAGAACAAGGTAAATCTACCTGAAGTCATTTTTCCCCATCATCTGTTCATTTATGTTTCACGAGGAACAGATCTACTTCCAGATGTTTGTCTCTCAGCTGGTTTACAACTTGGGTAACTTGTTTTCTTAAGCATTACTAAGACTGAGATAAATACAGGATTTCAGATCTCTTGCTTTGCATTGACAGAACATAATAATATATGTTTTCTCTACATCCCCAGATAAGTATTAAAGTTAAGATCCCCTGAATTAAGAGAACACCAGCTTGTAGTCTTTAATATTAATAAAGTTAATTAGGCAGAAAAAAGACTAACTTAGAGCACATTAAGGAAAAAAAAAAGGCTTTGCTGGCATATTTTCTCTGAAAATCCAAGCTAACATTTCTTATTCTGTGTGAAAAGCTTCTTTTCATGTGTATATTCAGGGACTTTAGTAGGGGAATATTGCAAATGTGGTAAAGACAGTGATAAATTTGCAAGGACAAGCCAAGAGCAATCTAATTGTGTTGTTTCAACCAAAGCCAGCTCAATGACTAAGCTCTTTAAGGACATGGGATATAAAGCCTTTTTTTATTTAACAACTACAATTCAATTTCTGCCACTGTTGGTCACCTGAGGAAATCCCCAGTGATGCAAGATCTCCCATGCTGGAGACAATGAATAACGGGATAAGAGCCTTACCTCTCTTACACAAAAATTACAGTAGTACTGAATGAAGATTTTTCAAAATTTGGCTGAGGAAATAAAAGGGTCTGTCATTTCTAGCAGTTTGGGTTCAGATTTCTGTGGTTCAGTTGCAGTCAGTGCCCTGTACTCAAACATTACAGATGAAAAGGTATTAAATCAGATCAGGACCTACTGCTCAAGAGATGTTCGTTTCCCAGCTTCCACAAGAATCACCTTGGCTTACAGATGTTTTTATGGTCTAAGAGGACAAAAAGCCTCTACTGCATATAATCTTTATTATTCGCTGTGTTTCACCGGTATGGAGGTTGCTTCATAATGGGATGACTTCATCTGAACTGTTAACTAACCATTCATTAGAATCACTATGCAAATCCAATAATCCATTACACAGGGTTGGGGTTTTTCCAAACCTATTTATGTTCACAGTCCAAAATACCATTAATTAGCAAGTACATTATATTATTTAAATAGGGTTAGGGAATGTGCAAAGTAATTCTTCCCTAATACATTCTCCCGGCTTTTTTTGCCTCAAGAAATCTATCAAGTGTTAATTGCTGAGTTTTGTGTATCCAAGGCTGCTCAGGAACACTGAATAAGCTCTGAGAATTTCATCAGCCTGTGCAACCCTCTTCAGTTCTTTTACAACTTTGCAAACATTTTATAATTTTTCCAAAGTATCTTTTTCTTATGAATTCTACAATGCAATGAAATATGACATTTCAGATAACACACACATTACTGCTCTCTTATACAATCATTAAAAAAACTACGCCTTGACCTTTCTGCCTTCATAAGAGAGAGTTATTCATTATTTGTGTCTCCTGTCCACACCATTCATGTTTTATCCCTGCTCTAAAAACGATTTCTTCAAAGGACCTGTTTGCAGCTTCAGTGATATTCAAGAAAAAATATTACCAAGTACCAGAGGTACTTGGTAATAATAGAGATGTGAGGTATAGAGGACCTCACATCTACTAGTAACTTTAAATCCCATCTCAAATTTCATTACAAAATACCTCGTTTTCCAGGAGAAAAAAAAGCTTTTCAGAACCACTTAAGGACTAAGCCAGAAAGGATATTTCCCAAAACAGAAGGAACTCCACAACCTGACCTGAATTTGTTCATGACAGGTTTGCAGCTGTGAAAATGGACTACAGGTCTCATAATTAACCTAATTTGTCAAAACTCTAGTTTCAGGTTTCATCTAAAACATTTCTCAGTATTGTACACACACACAGAGCGCACACAATGAATTCCCATTGTTTGTTCCTGCATCTCATGCTCCAGTCCTCCCTCCAAACACCTGGCAGCCAGATAGTATTTGTTTTTCACGCCTAGTCCACAGTATATTGATTCTGAAATAACGCACTTCATTTATGTTTACTCTTAATTCTACAACAGAGCAAACAAAGAAAAGGAAAGCCCATATCTAACAAAGCTTTATTCACCACTGGTTATTGATATTTGAAAACAATTATAATATGTTGATGATGTCTTGTGCTAGTATTAATTGAACAGCCTCAAATGCTTTTATGTGAAGGCAAACAGCATCCAGGACAAAACTGCTCCTGGCTCCTCTGTGACAATCTAGCAAGGTTCACAATACTCCTGCTAGCAAACAGTGGTGGGTGGCAAAAGAGCTCAGCAGCATGTGGTGATGCATTTATTGTCACAGAAGTTCACTGGTGGTGTGCAACAGGAATTCCCTCTGGCCTTTGCACATGTGCAGGTCACAGATGGCCCCTGCACAGCTCAGGGAAGAAGTCACAGTCTTTCTCTCCAGTAATACCATTTTTCTAAGATTTTTATTTTCTTTCTTTCTGCATAATGCACACATGTTCCCTGGCCAGCTGATCATTGCTCTGTTTCTGTAGCTGGCTCTTCCTGCATGAAGTCAGTTTGATTGCACACACCCTTCCCATGCCACAGCAGCTCATCTGTGTGCACAGCACGGCCACATCCCAAACCCTGGCATCAACAGCAGTGCCACCAGAACAGCCAAGCTGGTCATGGCAAAAAAATCTTCTTTCTTCTGAAGAGCACTTCAGGGCTGGAGTCCATTAGCTAAACTATTTGGACGAGTTTTCATGTGCAAAAAACCCCAAACTCTAGAGCTCTGTTGACTTTAATACTTCAAACACATGAACAACAGCCACAGTTTCCCCTGGTTTGTGCTAAGTACAAATCAGTTGGTGGTGTTGGCTCGGACTCCTTACCCCAACAGCTTTTCATATTCCTGGGAGGTATCCCATAATTTATCCATCAATAGGTAAGCTCCCCTGCTGTACTTGGAAAACAAGGGTCAACAGTTGTGCATTTAGATTGTTCTTTGGCAGAACACAAAGCCAGACTGCTCTTAAAAAAAACTCCCACAAGATATCAGTCCTTCTTTGTGCTGGAATTAAAAATTAGCCCAGATAATTTTACTATGAAAGCCTTACTAGTTACCATCTTCTAGCATGAAAAAATTATTTTATTAACAAAAGTGGTACCACCATGTTTGTGATATGCTAAACCCAAGGATTTGAGGGAGAGGCATGAGACAACAACATGAAAAATCCAGGCATGTACAGAGTCCATTTCCTCTAACTCAAGAAGCTACTACAACACAAGGGTGACTGTGTGAGAATAATACACTTTGGAAATTTAATTTTTCCCCCTCTCCTCTATTTCAATTCCAACCAAAAGGGACATTGAAAATTTTGTTCAAGTTCGGCAAGAAGCAATGTCCCTCCAGCAAAGGATGTAATTGATGGCAACACTTGCAGACGTAGCCAGCGCCTACGCACATGCACAGAGCACATCTGCCCCAGCAGGAGCAGTGCACGTTGAGAGCCATCTGAGGAGTGACACAGGCAGGCCTGAGGGCCAGGAATGTTTCTGCCATGGCCCCAGAGGGCTGAACCGAGACAAAAGCCAGCCAGATGCCAGAGGCAGAGCCCCCAGAGCAGCTGGACACTTCTGGGTGCTGCTGGAGAGCTGCCCTTGGCTCACCTCGGGAGAGGAAGATCTCACTACAAACAAAAGTACAGTATTAGGTCCTCAAAATGGTCATCAAGATTTACTGTGCTCTTCTACATAAAATTCTAACTATTTTTAAGCCACATAGGAATTTCAACATGGCAGATCCTTGGAATTTGATTCTGTGTTAAAAGCAGAAGAATCCAGATTATATCAGAAAAATCTCTTTTTCTTTAATTTCTCCCTTTTAATTTTCTTATTTCAACCCTGACTCTAGCAGCACTCTCATGGTAATGCTTCAGAATAAATGTGCCCTCCCTTAATGACATATCTTAATAAGAACAAAGGAAAATCCCCAGTGCAGCACCCCCAGTTAGCTGAGCCTGGGATAACCTGTCTGGCCTTGAAGCAGTACCAAGAGCCAGGGGCTTCTTACTCAGCTGAGCAGCTCAATTCCTCTGCACAGAGCTGGACTTGAGATGTTTGCCAGCAAAAAATTATTCTCCTCAGCAACCTCACATAACCATAAAGCAGAATGCAGGGGCAGGAAATGGGAGCTGGTACCCATCAGTCACTCCTCTGCATGCAACCAGGACTCTTAGCAAAATATAGAGAAAACCATTTCATAGCCTGACTTGAACCAGCTCCACTCCTCCCCTCCCCATCACAAGGAGCTAAGTGGCCCTTGAATGCATGATTATAACACAGCTTATCCCCTAAAAGCATTATTAGTTTCTTTAGCAACATAATAGAACACTAACATTGAAGGTGCAGCAGCAGACACGAGTTTAATTCTCTAATGCAGTTCAATCCCAAAATTATAGACAATTACAAATGCACTTAATGAAGCTACACCATTAAAATATTACAAAAACACCCAGCCAAATGCTGCGCATCCATTAGGACCTAAAGATATAAATCTTGCAAACTCCTTTACCTTTCCTGCAGTGTCATCACTCAGCTGAAACCCCATCACCTGTGTTACCTGTACGTGATTTCTTTACTGATTCCCTTGCTGCTGTTGCTGTTTGAGGCTGCACCTGGAATTAGTGGCAAACACAGCAGGTAACTTTGTGTATTGGCAACAGAGTTACAGAGCCTACTTTGTTATTCACCCGTTCTTCATTTGATCTCAGACTAGTGGAATATCTTTTCGTCCATCAATTTCAGGTTGTTGCTAGTTCAATCACAGTGCAACTAAATTAATAGGAAAAAGGATGCAGGAACTGACAGTCACTACCAAAAACTCTCAGGTTTGGTTTTGAGAGATTCTAGATGACATTCTCAGCAAGAGACAGCAGAAATCCCAGCTGGAACAGCGCAACTGCATTATTGGATTGCGAGCACAAGTAAAACAAAGAAGAGCAAAAGCAAACAAATACTTCTTAAATCACATAATTGCAATATGAATTAACTAATCAAAAATTACTTGAAAAACTGCACTTAGGGCAGATGCTTCACTCCTTTCTCAGCCATTTTCTAATCTGCCAGAAGGCATGAGCAATGAAATCTATTTTCAGGGAGCCTTTACAATACCAAATATAACCCCTCATTCCATTTCAGATAGGGAAACTCTCAATACATTGCATTTCTGAACCATCCTATCTGATAACATAAATCCCTTATTACAGTCCCCAGACAGGCTGAAGGAGCTCCCTTCTCCCTGAAATACGAAAACAGGCACAGCACATGCAGCCAGCCGGACCCAAAGCGGACACAAAGAGCACGTTACACTGGTTTTGTGAGCAAGACAACAGTCACATAAAGGTGGGGATTTTTCTACAGAAAACTGAATGACCACCTTGGCTTTCAAATCTCAGTTCATTAAGAATCTCTCAGCTATAGAAAGGGAAATCTAAAAAAACAAACATCAGTTTGCTAAACATCCCAAACCACGAGACACCTCGAAGTTATAGAAGTAACTGGCCACAATGATGGGGATCTACAAGTTGACTGATGTCAATTCCATCTCTTGAAAAACTGAATTTGAGAAATTTTTTAAAGGACAAATTATGACATGAAAATGGGAAACACACAGCATTTTTTTTTTACAACTGAAAGAATGGGTATTTCATGTTTCACATCAACATTCAGAAATGAATAATCACAAAAGAAGTCAAGCTATTGTGGACACCTGTAATCATTCTGGCAGCAAGCTACTGCATTTCAAATACACACAGTCACTGAAAAGGAAGAAAATGTGGAGAAAAAATAATTACATAACTATATAAAAGAGCAGAAAAAGAAAAATTGGCAAGCCATCAAACAGCATCACTACAGTAATCTCTCCCATGAACAGCAACTCACACCTCTGGTATTGGTATTTCATCATCCATCAAAAAACAAGAACCCCGGGAAAGGAAAAAATTGAAAAAAAGGGGGGAAAAAAAGGTAGAGTTTGTATCCTTGGCATCTATTCCAAAACATGTTTAAGAGAATATTTCTCTCCAGCTACATTGGGAGCTCCACCGTGCACACAGAGCTCGCCCTGAGGAATTCTGAAAGGAATCTGTCCCTGTGTTCCCTTCTGCAGCAGCCAAATGAATGAGGTGCTTCCTTTGCATCTGTGCATGTTGTGAGAAATCAGAACAAGTCTGATTGCTGCAGCATAATTGGATTGCAGCAGTTGGCAGAGTAATAAAAACCTACTAATTACATGATCAAACTATATCACAGGCAGAGAAATGCCTGTCCATTAGAGCCTTGCCAGCTTCCTCTCTTAGTCATTTCACGTGTCCCACTCGGATTCCTTTTTCATTCTGTTGCTGTTAAAACAAATGCTCATTTTGGTTACAAATCTTTCCATCAGCTTTAGTTATCTGAGGGTACTCTGCTTGATTACAGATATTAAAAAATATCCATGTTATACAAGTCAGCACCAGAAAAAAACTTCTTTATCAACTCACCCAATGATCTTGAGGGATGCTGCTCTGGGAGAAAGCTTAACTTGACTGAACAGCACCAAAATAAAACACAGACAAATCGAATCTCCAATTGCTCTTAAAATGACTCAAAGCGGCACTTCAGAAAAAACAGGTATCTTTATGACTGCAATTAAAATTGATTTGGCAAATGTAAGAACACCATTTGAAAGTGTGAACTAACGGTGTCCCTTTTATTAGTCTCTCTAACCTTACTAACCATTTAAGTCTCTTTCCATATCTAAATTAGAATTCAAGTGCAAGACATTCGCTTTTCATTAATGTCTCGTGTTCCCTGAGCAGAAAAAGAAATCTAAAGTAAAGGAATGTTGAGACTGTACCGCTCCAAAATAGAAATCAATAGCTATTAATGAAAACCTTAGCAGACAGTTCAAAATATGGTAAATATATGACTGATAGCAAGTTCTACCAATTACTGAATTCACTTTACTCAAAGATTTCATTTCACAACGTTCTCCTCAATTTTTTTTTTTAACTCTTATGATACAGAGTCTTCACAGTCATTGCCATTTTGGAAGGAAAAGCAGCCTTGAGGACTCCAGCTTCACCATGTCAGGTGCTAGTGTCAGCCCACGTGTTATGACAATAAAAACAAATTCCATAATTCCACTGTTCGTTTCCAGGAGACATCCAACTCAGCAATTCAAACATGATGCCCTGCATTGGGACTGATTAAAGTACCCGATTAAAATGAAACTGATTAAAACTTAGAAAAATAGGGAAAAAAAGTGGGAACTGTCCCTTTCAAAGCAGATTTGGGGACACACTCTCACACTGTATTTATGTCTTACACTGTCATTGTACCTACAAGTTATATCAGGATGCAATTTTTCTTTAAGGTAACTCTCACTGAACTCAAATTTAACAAATCTGGTTTAGGCTCTTTTTGGTCACGAGTCCTTGGAAAGGTATAAACCTCATAAAACAATCTTCATTCAACACTCTGAATTCCTTTTTTGTTCGTTTCTGAACTGTTGCATGTTCCTAGGGGAGGCACTACCCATTAATTATTCAGTTTCAAGAGATCCAACCTATGAACTGCTGGAATTGCCACTGACTGACATCACATGGGAATTTCTCACTGTTTCTAGATGATCCTGGTAAAACTCAGCTGGACCTGTCCGTGGTATAACTGAGCAGTCAAAGTTCCTAGAAATACTGATCCTGTTATTCCCGGGGCTGGAGGGCCAGGGCAGAGCTCTGTGTGACAGCAAGACTCCTGGTAATTTTATTTTTGTACACTGCATTTCCCCACAACTTGTCAATAATTTTCCCAAAGACAGGGAGACACCCCAGGTATTAAAATAATGATGAAAGTCTGAAATTCACACCAGCAAAATGACCTTTAACAAAGAATTCAGGGAGCCATTTGTGAACAGGGGTTTCAATGTCTAGCAACTAACATATGGTGAAATTCACATAATGGTGAATTATAATAAATCCTTGATACTTTTTCACAGCACTCTGACTGGAACAGTAAATAAGCATGGTTAATATGCAGTGTTATGATCTGTTTCAAAAGAATTCTTAATGAGCCTACACTCAACATTAATTAAACTCCTTAGGAAGGGATAAATTTATGAGAACTTTTTTTTTGCCATCATATAATATATAATAAAGGCTATAGTGAACATTTCTCTTTCACCTCTGTTAAATATTTCACCATGAATAAAGCATTAACACCTAGAAGTTAAGAACTTGCACTGAAGTAAAACACAACACTTTAAAAAAAAAACTTCCAGAAAGACAGTTTAGACTGATTTGCTTCAAAATCCATCAAATCGGAAACAAATATTAATTAGAAATTTAGAAAAGTTTTCATTTTGTGGGTAAAAGAAGGTCTTGAACTGACCAGTGGTGGATTATTTTAAATAAAGCATTTTTCCCCTCAGAAATGCAGGTCTCGCATTCAGAATTAATAAACACATACGCCACGTGTTTTCTTACCAGAAAGTGAGAAAGGATTTGTCACAGTTTCACTGACTGTGTGCTCCCAGTGAATTCCATGCAAGCTTTGTATACACAAGATTTATTTCCAGCCTTCTCTGTCCTCTTGTCCCCATCAATCCCTGCCACTGTAAGATGTGACACCACATCTTTGTGAAACACACAACTGCTCCAGCTGTCTGAGCACAAGGGAGGGCTCGTTTCTGCTTTAGGAAGTGAAACATGGTTCGAAATCTTTCCAAGACTATAGATACAGGGCAAACAAAATGTAATTCCATTGAATTTCATCTGTTTTGACCTCGTCTCCCAGCTCAAGCCTGCCTTCAGTTCACCAGATTGGAATAGAGCTGTGAACCTCTCTAGATTAGTAAAATAACTCAGGGGAGGGTAACCCAGCGTTCTGTTCCTCATCTAGGCACGTTCTCCTCATACTCCAGTGTCTGTCACAACAGACCTGGCTCTCTGAAGTTCCACAATTCCACAGATATTCCACAGCTGCCATCACGTTTTCAGCTGGCCTTTGTCTGTTCTAGGTTCTAAAAGAATCACAATTATCACATGGTGCCCAGAACTTATCAAAGACTAATAAAATAAGCCTGCTCCAACACTCACTCCAGTCTTTAAATAGGCTCTCTGCCCTTTCTACACAGGGAATGCTTCAGTCTCTCATAGCTGAAATCATTTATTCAGCTCAGCTATCAAAGCTGCAGTCACAAATTTCTTCATGAGGCTCTAAAGGTCAAAACCATGTCTCTTCAGCTCAGATCACTCTTGCTGCTCTTATATTGCAAATCAAGGCCAAAAAACTTAGTTTCCTCTCATGAAAGAATGAGAAACAGTTAATTTCACCACTGACAGCAATTGCAGATGTAGGCAAATAGTAAACAGTGGCACTTTACAAAATGTGACATTTGCTTCTCTTCTCAAAGATCATTTCTGGTGGCAAAGAAATATTCTGTATCAAGCTACCTTCTTATGCCACATAACCAAAGTTGAAATAAACTGAATTTTTTCTTGTTTAAAGAAAACATTTATCAACATTATACAAAAATATTTCTTCATTCTCATTCTTGTTTTCTCACGCAATCTTTTACCTAGAGCACTTCAATTTGTTTGCCCTCGATTATAAATTATAAACAAGCAGTGCATGTGAAATAAGTTCTCCTTCCCTCTCAGAGAAAATCAATCTGAATAATTAATTATCAAAAACCCACCCCATTGTTTCTGCAGCAGTAACATTCTGGGCAAGTTCAAAATTTCTCAAACTCACTATTTCATAATCTAGACTTAAGCCAGGCTCCAACTCCACTTACTTTAGCTGTCAAAAAGAATAATTTGTTCCATCTTCTCTAGATGAGCCGTCCTCTCTTTATAAATATTGATTAGAGGAATAGCTTAGAGACAATTTCTAGACAGCTCAAGTTCATAAAGCAGGTTCCTGCTGCACAGCGTGCTGCCTAGGACTGCATGCCATATGCAGTTTTGGCTGAAAAAAGCTCAGCAGTTCCAGGATCTGCAATAAAAGGCATGAGAAAGGCAGGAGAGCAGCATGAATACAACACTGAAGTGTCAGCTGGACCGGCCTTCTCACGTGAGGAACCCCGGATTCCCAGGGCAAACCCCACTAACACCCACACCCAGCCAGGCCAGAGCGGCTGTGCCATCCCCGGTGCCAGTGCCGCACATTCACCGCCAGCCCTGCACCTCGGGCTAACACACAAACAGCGGAACCTTTCCAACTGCACTTGCACACATTCCACTCTGTCCTCAGAAAAAGGAGTTCAAATAACCATCGAACTCTTTCCCAGGCACTGTTTTGCCATGGAGAAAGTTAACTGCTGAGAAAAGGACGCATTTGATCCCGTAGCATTACAGACAGAGGAATATGCCCCATTTACCATTGGAAAGTAACAGATTTTACATACAAATTGGGAGCTGAGGGTAACAGTTACACTTTTCTTCTGTTACAACTGTTTTTCACGGTAAGAGCTTATTTCTTCTTCATGTAAAGTTAGTTACTTCCACTGATGGACTGATTAAAAATCTTTCTACCTATTTAAACCCATGATACACTGGAGCAACAAAGGATAATCCTTCAGCAAGGAAAACACTCATTCTCTATAACTCTCTCTGCCATACTTTTCACATGCATGGCTGTGTATGACCACATAGATCATGTACACATGCAAGACACAGCAGAGAGCATTAAGGAGTCGTGTTCAAAGCAGGGGATGGATGTCCCCAGCTCAGGCCACCATGCTGCACAGAGCAGGCACCAAGCCAGCCATGCCCGTTTGTGACACAAGGTGCATCAGTGTGTCCATTTAAATGAGAAGGTCTCGCACACAGCACATCACAACTAACAACCTGCATTTCAGTTTGCATATTGATAGACTCAGACACCACTATTTTAGTGGATTTTCCACCACTTTTCCTAGATGTGAACCAGAAAGACAAAGCCTAAATATCTTAAGGCCTTCTCCTCATGAAAGTCAACAGGATTTATCCTGAGCCTGTGGATATGTCGCCAGACATGGCATGGGAATGGATAGAACACCTCTCCACTTTTCCAGCATTTCAGGACTGGAGAAGCAGCTGCAGGAGCACAACCCATGATAGAAGGTGACTGCCAGCCACACAACACAGCAAAGCTGGTCCACAAACGAGGTGTGAGCCGTCCTAGATGGCTGAAACAGTGTCTGCAATGACTCATTTCAAAACAGAAGTGCTGATGGTGTGCACACATGTACACAAATATAGGGTACAATTAGACTGCTATGGGATTGCTATGTCCTCTTTCAGATGTAAAGTATGCAATAGAACTGCTAAACTATTTCTATTCCTCCTCCACTCCAAGAAGACACTATAAAATGAAAATAAACCTCTTGGGAAAAAACTTCCAAAACCTTAGATGGACCTGAAAAGACAACCACTCCTCCCTGGAATAAAGCCCTACCTTGATGTTTTCAGACAAAAAGTTTTGCTCCGTTCACATTACAATAACTTTGTAGAGCTTTTGTTAACTTCAGTTTCTATGTTCTTCTACTCCTTTTGATCACATCATGGCAAAGTCATTTCAGATCAATACATTGCCCAAGAGGTCAGAAGAACTCCAATCAACGGGTTATTTGGACCTACCGTGTACTATTACTAATTAACCCTCAGAAAGAAGCACTGTTCTACTCACAAAGCAGAGATAAAGCAGGAATAGCTGGATCAAAATTCAAAGAAATCATTTAGTCCTTAAAGCTAATGAATTGCTTCTCAGTACTTTCTGGGGGCTTTTCCTACCACAGCTGACCACAGATGGCCTCCATTATTTCACATGATTTGAAACAGTATTTAATTTCATGAACATTTTATTTGGCAGTGATTAAATTTTAAATCTTCTGTGGTTACATTTCTACTCTGTTTTAGGAAGGTTTTAAGAACAACATTCACCATTTCCAACAACTATCTGACCAGGGGAGGGAAAGAGAAGCTCATACCAGTTCACAAATGAGAAAAGGAAAGCCATGAGACAGAAGGAGAAACCCTGAACCAACCAAATTAGAGCTTAAGCCTTTATGAACTTCTTTATGTCTCCAAAGAATATCACAGAGTTGTAGCTGTTACCTAGGCTTCTGTAAAGTCCCATATTACTGAATCAAGTTGGACATTATGAAAAACTGCAAGTCTGCAAAGCATCTCAATGTCCTTAGTATTTCTGTAGAGATCTATTTATGTTATGACTTACAAGCTGAAGCGAATGTACAGCTTTTCAGAAGCAAACTGGAAATCTGAGGACCCTGTTTCAGTACCAGAATTAAATTTTGATTTCTCCTGAAACAGGCTAAAATTACTTTTTCCGATAAAAAGAAATGAATTATTTGGTACAAAAGGAATAGCTGGTTTGGATTACTAAACAGGACTAACAAAAAATCTCAGACAGCAATAGTTTTACTGAGTTTTTAAGATGTTCAAAAGATAGACTTACTATTTCCTTTGGCTGTGTATCCATGAACAACAACAGCATCCATGTTCCTGCTTTCAGAATCCACCTCAAAATCTTAAAGCTGGAATTACTCACACCCACTTAGAATTTTTTAATTCACTGGAAAACTTCCTTACTGATTTAGTCACTGAATGCTACACAGGTAGCAAGGTTTTCACTTTCTTCCAGTAAATATTCTGATTCCACAGAAGAGCTGTGTCAGACGTCACCGAATATTCTGGGCTGGACGGGAACCACAAGGATCACCGAGTCCAACTCTCCCATGAATGGCCCATTCAGGGGTTGCACCCACACTGTTACCAGCACCATGTCATTAGCACCAACTGAGCTCATCTCATCTTCATTGTTCATTTCATGGGCTTGGACTCCTGAACTCTGCTTTTACAGACATCAGCACCAAGAGCACAACTGCCTCAACACTGTTTGGCAATCCTGGTTCACAGCTGCGGAGCACAAGTAGTAGGAGTAATTGTTTGTTTAATACCACTGCCAGAAAAATGGATTTTGGAAGAATGAAGACCCAGCTGTGTTGGGTGCTGCATGAGGACCAGCCAATGGCATAAATAATCCCATGAAAAACAATGAGGCAATTTACAGTTTCTTGAACCAAGATTGGCATATCCCAAAGGCCTGAGCCCCAAGAAACACAGAAACCACAGCCATGCAAGAGGCCTCTGTTTGGACATTGCCTATTCCACTTTAACCATTTAAACTCAAGTGCAAGTCACCTCAGCTAACTACAGAGTGGAAGTACAGTGGAGAGTGCAAATTCTTCCTTTCCTATTATGGAACCACACTCCCACAAATTTAATTTCTCTTTTCTACTATCTTGAGTATCTTTGCACCCCTGAATACTTTGCATTTACACCTTAGCTCATCTGCCCATAGAGGACAATGATATTCTGTTGCTACTTCACAGCAGTGCTTGAACTACTGGCATGAAATTGAGAAGTATTTCTGATACAAAACTTTCTGTTCTGATTCATGACAAACATCCTTCCTGGAATTAAACTCTCCCTTCAGAAACTGCAAGTTTTGCTTGAATGAAGACTATAAGTAATCCTCTGCTATATCAGATTATATAATACAGGGCACACAGCACCTCTAGATAATTGCATGGCAGGATACAAACGAAGACTAATCTTTTTCACTTTGACATGAGGCAAACAATAGCTGTGGGTTTAAATCACACCATCAAATTCCACAAGACAGTGAAAGCTTAACAGTATCAACACCAATTTTCAATCTAAGTGAAACAGTATGTATTCACTAAGGCACCAAGAGATTTTCACAATTTAGGGAGAGATGCACCTGATATCTTGTGCTCTGCTCTTACTACTAAAGCTTCAATTCGTCACAACTCAATTGCAATTGCCTCTGCTCCCACCCCTCCTCAAATCCTCTTATAGTGCAAGAAGCGGTTCACTGACTGCAGCTTGTTAAGCAAAAGAGCACCTAAAGTACACAGATTCATATTGGGAAAGCATCTAAACAATTACATGGGGATATTGATTACCAGAGACATTTACTTTTATTAAAAACATTATTCAGATCTGAACACTGAGTGAACATTTCACACTGTGCTCAGTCAAAGCAATGTTTCACCTCCCGGTGGGCTACAAGCTAAGCTGCAGCTCCATGGCACAGTGTGTGGCAGAAGAATCTAACCATAGAATTATCCCATTTATCATCCTAATTATGCCTTGGGAGCCACTGCATTAATGTCAATATCTGCATCAAACTCCAGGTGTCACTACAAATTCTCACGCAGTGAGCAATGTCAGCACGTGAAAGACGGAGCTGCCCAGGCAGAAATCAATGGGGAATTACTTGTGTCCTCTCCTCCCTTCAGGATGCTGGCCAGATGGAGCAATATCTGTGTTGGATCCTTCCACCTAAAGAGCGCCCCAGCTGACACAAGGTGCCACTCCCCAAGCCTGACAGCAGCCCAGATCAACACTCTCTCATCAAGGGCAAAAAGAGCTCCATGCAGTATTCTTACCAGATATGGGAAAGGAGGAAAGGAAGATCCCTCGCACAGTAAGTACATTTAGACTGCTGAAAGAATACATGGAAAAGCTATCCTGTAAAATGTGCAATGGGAACACGCAGGTGCTGTTGGCACACTAAGGTATGGCCAGTTGTGACCAACAAAGGCAGCTCTTGTGACAAGGTCACAGCACTCCCAGACTGACCCCACAGGAGTGACACCACACAGGTGGTGGTAAAAAAGGTCAATGGTGAGAGAAGATTCCCGGGAAAGCCATCCCACGAAACTCATCTGAAAGCAGCCCTGAATGCAGTGCGGGTGTATGGTTTGGCGTTCACAGTGTTGGAACATGGACACCAGCAGAGCAAAACAGTTCCCTGAAATAAGCCTGTCCGGAATCTTTTCAAGGAATAACCACAGTGACTGCCAAGAGAACAAATACTGACCCATATTCCTCTCTGACACACGAATTGTGTTTACATCCAGCGTGCACAACACCAGTGTGGAACCCCCCAGCTCCTTGCTCCACAGCTATAAACATGCAAAGCAGCAAAACCAGGGAATTAGAACCTTCACAAAGTAAATATTTTACAGAGGAAGAAGTATCTTTCCCACAGATTAAATGCAATCTTTGATTCAGGTCTTTACATTTAAGAGCAACAGACTTCTCACTGCATTTATATTAATGGTCAGATGGGAAGCTTTGTTTATTAAACATTCAATTGCTGTTGAATATCACCACAGCCTTATTATCTCATGGTGGTGTCTAAGACTGAATCTAATTCCAGCCCAGCACTAATGCCTGTAAATTTTTTCTTGACTGAATTTGCTTTTTCATACTTATGCAAATGACTAATTTTCTCAGCAGTAAAACTTCTCTGCTGACTGCAATTAAAAAAAAACCAAAACAACAACAAACCACACCATAGCCAGATTAATCAAAACTAGCACATCTAAAGGCCCTAAAATGAAGGGGGAGCTATGGGCAAATGACTGGAAAGAGGAACAGCAGCTTTCACTTTTTATTTAAATTCTGTGTTCAAGTTGGCTGACTTGGGTTTTTTGTTACCATTTAGGCCGTTTCTTGAGCAGTTATTTGAACTGTGATGGCATTTACTTGATAGAAGAGAGTCAGAAATACAGTAAGCTCTTACCAAAATCCATCAAACCATTATAAATCTCATCTAAAAGAAGGCTCATGTAAACATGACACCCATTGGTTAAACCACAGCCAGTCTTGATCGTATTTAGAGTATCAGAAGGTCCTTCAAAATTCCCTTGGTTTTTTGTTTAGTACTATCTATTTCTGGTTAATGGAAGTTAAATTCAACAGTAGCATTCTGACTGCAGAATAATTGTCTCAATGGAAGAAAGAAATACCATTCTGCTGATATTAAAGTGTGTAGGATTGAAGAGAATCCCTATAGAGTGTGAAAAGAACCACAGCCTTCTTCATTGTGTCCTCTAAGTGCATGCTCTGTGAAACCCTGCACATTAATGGCACAGAGGAATCTGCCAAGACAGCAACCAGTGACATGAGCTGCCATTTAAGGTAAAAATGGTCTGTTCAGACTTAGACCAAAACACAAAAGAACACGCTGCAGAGATGCCTTCTCCTGCAAGGTAAAGTGGCATCACACCAGAAGAGACTTATTTTCATTCAAATTAATTTTATAATACATTTTGACAACAATAAACAGCCAGAATGGGGAACAACTTTTAAGTTGTTAAAAATATGAATTGACTTAATTTTATTCTTACAAAGACTAAAATAAAGCTTTATCTTAATTTTGTTCTGAGCCCTCTCCCCAAACAAGCAGTCCCTGCTGTTGCACTCATGGCTTCATTATTCCCCCTTGAATTTTATGAAGTAAAAAAATGAATATAAGAAGTTATTTGTTAAATGGCTCGCATATCATCTTAGGTTCCCCCTTTTTCACATTATGAAATGCTTCCCACCAATCTTGATTTCACAAAAGGACAAAGGGACAAAACAAAGTAAAGACAATGAAGACATTATTCTGATTCTTTTTTTTTTTTTGTACATGAATGCAAACAATTTAGGTTATATTTAATGTTTTATCTGTCAGCTATTCCTAATATAACAACATGGCATTTCCATCTGAGAAGTAGTTTCTGTCATTTATTACTTTTTCTATATTAATATTTCATGATATTTAAAAAAACTCACAAAATCCACAAGAACAAAGTCAGCAGTAAAATAAAATACAAGAGAGACCAAAGAGTCACTTCAGACCTCATTTTCTATTCATGGTGTATAGTTTAACAAATAATGTGTCTGTGTTTGATTTTATTATGTTACTGTGTGACCTACACAGTCTCAGGAGACCAGCTAAGAAGAGAGATGACCATTATTCTATTAGCGAGAAAAATCAATAAGAGTAGTTACACACTTTATGCAGTCTTTTGCAAAACTTCTGTTTTTATAAAAACCTATTTCATGTTGAATTTTTAAGCAGAAAGAAAACTTAAAAAAACCCCAAACAATTCTTAACATTCCCTAGCCAAGAAAGTAAAACAAAACTGTGTTTAATTCAGAATCAAGGCAAAGATTCTGGTTGTTCTGCCTAAATACACCAAATGCAAATATAAATAGCACCTGTATTACACTATAAGGTTGCTGTTGGGGTTTGGTGGGTGGTTTTTTCCCCCTTTCAAACCATTCTTATCTATAATTTCACACCTATTAAAAATAACATCCATATTTTACAGTAGCTAGAAATGCTAAACTAAAAACCTACACAAATGGAAAGTAGAGATAAGAGCCAAGTGTTCTGCCCGGGGGAAAAAAAAAAAAATTAGCCTGCAAGGTTTTGTCCCATCTCTGTTTTCTGAGGCTCCTTTAGTGCTTTTGCCAGAGGAGGAACAAACATAAATTGAGGTGATAGAAAAATAGCAACACCCTAAGAAAAAAAGCATTTTTAAAGCCCTGAACAGCCATTTCCAGGCACAGGATAATCACTGCATGGTAACCTGCATATTCCTGCCTCGGTAATGACAAGACATCCCTGTCACCAAGCAGGACCCTGCTGTGCCACAAAGGCTCGCACGCCTTAATGACATTGAAAGGGGATAACAGGCAGACATGAAGGAATGGCAGCTTGCTGTACACTTGCTGTACACTGCCACAGCAACTCCCAAATCAATACTCACCAGCAGGAGTCACCATGGGTTTCAATTCTCCCTGAAACACACAGTCATATGGTCATTCAGTTTAAGGAACAAAGCGCAACTATTGGTATCAGAGCCTAACCAAGAAAAAACACATTCTCAGATGGTGTGGGGATGCTTGGAATAAGGAATAATCTTCTTTTAAAAACCCTGCAAGGCAGAAAGATGTGTAAGCCCGGAGAAAACACCACAGTGCCGAACGGAGCAGTGTCAGGGGCTGGGACATCACCCACACCAGGACTGCCCTGCTGCTTGCCCCATTGTCACCTCCTCCTGCTCTGCTCCCGGACAGGGCACACACACCTCGCCGCATTCCCGGCGGCTGCTGCGGCACTCGGGGGAGCTGGCAGAGCCCTTGGCTTTGCTGAACGCAGACCGAGAGCACCCCGAGTCCCAAAACACCGGAGCTGCACAAGCGCACGCTCCAGCAGGAGCTTCATCCTTCGGACCACGTGGAGAATGAGCCAGGCTGCGGCTCAGACCCTGGAACAGGCAGCAAACACAGCTTTCAGCCCCAGCTTTGTCCGAGGCTGGCAAGAGGCACAGGATCTGGAAAGTGCTGAAGGAAGGCTGCAAGTGGTACCATTAACCCCCAGGGGCTGGGGGACAGAGCCAGCCTGCTATGGCCCGGGACAGGATTCAAGCTAGACACACTCTCTTCTTGAGGAGATCAAATAAATAAATAAATAAATAAATAAATAAATAAATAAATAAGCTTTATCACAGCTACCTGTTTCAACAAAACATAATGCAAGGGGAAAAGAATTATCCAAAAGCTACCAGAGTCAGCAAAGGGAAAAAAACCAAACAAACAACCCCCCCACAAGCCAAACTAAAATATTGGGGAAAAAAAATAAAATAACAAACTGTTTCTCAGAAACAGTACGAAACACTGAGGGAGAGGATGGGAAGAACTGTAGCCTGGGAGTTAAAAACCCACAGTGCCAGTGCTGCTGCTACAGCCTCTACATCCTGGGTGAAAATGCAATTGAGTTACTGCACTCCCAAGGGAGTCAAGTGCACGCCGTTAAGGACAGCTACAGACCTTGTGACAGCAAGAGGAAAGAAAACAGAAATCAAGGAAAGAACCAGCTTGTTTGAGGACCTCCCAGCTAACTAAACCTTTTGGGATAGGGCAACCCGGCTGTGGAAGCAATTTTCTTTTTAAGTTTTAGCAGGAAACACATTTGCAGCACACTACTTGAAAACCAAGGTACTTGCTCCCCGTTTGCTGTAACAGCAGAGCTGAGCATGAATGCCAATGTATTTGTTCTACCACCACCCCCAGCTGGTTTATGACAGAATCCAGAGATCATTTTGCCCATTCACAGCAACAAAAGGAGCCAGATAAAGCCATGTTTTGGCTCCATGCTAAAAGCATGCACTGCTTGCTTCCCTTGCACTCCACCTTTTCCTCACTCAGCTACACCAAGTGGAAAGATCTGGCCTGGGAGCACAGAACAGGTGACAAGTGACTGTCACAGAATATGGCTCATCTCTCAACAAAGTGCAGCACTGAAAATAGAAAATTAATCACACCTCTTTCACGAAGAATACGCAGCAAAGAAAAATCAACTCTTGGCCAAATCCTGCCCATGGAACCTCTCAGAACCAAGAAGGAAGCACAGAGAGCAAATCCATGGACTCTCCTGAGTTATGTCTTAGCCCTGAGCCCAGAGCTTTCTTTCTTTCTTTCCAGTGCCATGTTTTGAGGCAAATCCTAATACAAAGTCATCTTATTGTGAAATATGGGTTTATAAGCTCCTTGAAAAAAGCAGAGCATATAGTTTTGTACTGCCTTGGACACTAATCTTGATCTGCAGAATATGCAATTATGATTTCACAACTGAAAGCCCAGTTTTGATCTCTTTACTTTCAACTTCATTCATAAGCCACCCTGCTGACTTCAGTGAACAAAAAAAAAAAAAAGGAAGAAAAGGCACTAGGCATCATAATTAAAGGGACTGGAATCTGATGCATATCATTCCCAAAGCCATCTGATTACAGAACAAACCCCAAGTATTGCATAGCAAAACCACAGACATTACTTAAGTTTAAAATCTTGTAGTCTCATCAAGTTGTCAAGAAATGTGTAAGACATATTTGGATTTTCTGCACTTCAACTATTTACAGGTCTTACCTGCAAAAACCACAAATTATATTTAAGAAGTTAACAAATGCACCATTCTCATTCACAGAAACAGTGGCCTAAAGCTAATCAATCTGTTGCTCTATAAATCCACAAAATCTACACCTAAAAAGGAAATGGAACAGTTGAACTCCACATATAATAATTTATTCAGAATATGCAGGGTGTGTACATACAAAAAAAAAAAGGCATGTAGCAAAGAAAAACAATATTTTTAAAGACATTTTTACAACTTGCTCAAGTGCTGATGTCATATAACAGTTCTCTTCAAGAAGTCAACTTAAAATGGCAAACATTTTCAGGAGTCACTTCTCCAAATGCATCCAATTTAAAAAGAGCTAACAGCATGAAAAATCCTTCTTTAGGGTAGAGCTTTTACAAATTACTTAACAAATACATTTAAATTCTAATGAGCAATAAATGCACCTAAAGTAAGCCTAACCTCGGACTATGTAATTTCCCTCATTTGCTGGTGCAACATTTTCTATGAGAAGTTTGAGTACAACACAAGCAACTGCAAAAAACACGTGCAATGAATTTTATCCTGTTATCAGCTGCATTCAGATGTGTTGGTGATGGGACTTTTTTAAAATCCATCTTCTCTTCAGAAGTACCATGCTGAGAAACAACCCTGTCCATCAAACAGTATGGATCCTATGCTCAGAGTGTTGAGCAAATCAACTGCCTTCTTAGTCTTTTAATAACATTTTTTTTCAATCTGGCAGAGCTGTTTTAATAAATTCCACTTAGTTTTAATATCCTTACCCATTGCTTCATGATATTAAATATTTCTCTTAGGATGCAATCAAAAATTCACTGGCATGAGTTAGGAATGACAAGCAAGAGTGTCCTGTGCAAAATATTTTGCTGAGTTTCTCCAAACTCCGGATTCAAGAATTATCTCAACTGACTGAAAGGACTTACAATGAAATAGATAACCTGCCCAGGCCATCAGCACCTTGAGAACAGGAGAAGGTCAAAAGGTCTGGGTGGACTAAACAGCCTTTTCCAAAAGCACAGGGAAAATCCGAGCCCCAAGCAAAAGCCTTTCTAGTACACTCTCCCAGTCTCACACATTATTCATCTCAAAGACTTCAGAAACAGGGACAATATCATGATTTTGATCATCTTCTCCTGCACATTGCAAAGCTCTTATTAAGCTAAACAGTGGCTAAAACCAATGCATTAAAGACACTTTTCAGCACATCAATAGCAACCACATCACTTGGTCAGGCAGCAATTTGCCCAAGGCAAGTTTTTTAGAGATTTATGATTTTGACACATGTAGAGAATCTTTTTTAATAAATCAAGTTGTTTTGTTCTTTTCTAGTTCTCTGCAATAGTTAAACTAAAATTTTCCTCTCTAATCTTAAGAGGCCATGAAATAGGCAAACCCTGTCTCTTTAAACATACCCAGTTACAAAGAGGGTATCAAGAACACCCAGGAGACTTCAGCTCACCTACCCATCCTTTGCATCTGAACAATTCAAGAGAGGCTGCAAAGTTCTCTTGACTGTGCTGAAGACTGGTTATTTTTAAAAACTGAAGGCAAAAACCAACTTTACAATTTGACAGGAAAGGGAAACATTAGCAGGAGAAAGAGGAATAAAGTCAATTATAATTTTTAATTAGCTTTCCAAGCTATGCAGTGAATGTTGGTGCTTGTGAATAGCAATCAATACTGTATGCTAGTAATTTGTTATGCAAATGAAGCACTTCAGCAGTATTATCCCATCCTAAAGTTAATACCCTTAACAAAAACCTCAAGAAAAAATTAAAATCTATTTGCTCTTATTATAAAGGCAAAGGAAAGAAAGAACAGAGAGAACTTTCTTGGAATTTGAACTAGTTCTACAAAGGTACCTGTTTACATTCTGGAACAATTCCCACATAGATGACACAGAGATGCTTTTGAAATACCAAAACCAAGTTCACAAAATACAGTTTGTTCAAGAACTAGAGCAGAAAAAGTGAATCATTAGCATATGTAAAAGGAGTTTATCACCTTAGTACAGTAAGAATAAAGTCAATATCTCCACTGTGAACAGAAAAAAAAAGAAAAAGAAAACCCAAACCACTGGCACTGGTCACATTGAAGCCTGGTCTGAATGCAGAGGAAGAATGGTCAAACCTCGTGTAATTCCCACTATAAAAGCTAGGAAGACAAGATGCAAATTTTACCCTGGAAAAATTCCATTGATATTTGAAAATTACTTATCTGCACCTGCATGGTAAACACAGCATTCACAGCAATTCTTAAGTAACATCAAGTTAACCCTAAGATACTGCAGTCAGCAGCTGGTGAAAGCTTTTTTTAACATCAAAAGCGCTCTTTATTTTTCTCCTGCCCAGACAAAGTTTGTAGTGTTAACAGAACATATTAATCTCAGCAGCAGCCAGGTGTTTTACTGCTCACACTGAAGTCTCACTTTATCACACACATACCTAGACAAAGTATTGCAAATCACTGGAAATTCTTCTCCATAATTTCTGCCAACACAAAGGAGCATGATCTCGCCTGGTTTGTGGGGTTTTCAAGGTTACTACCTACTATGTTTCTATTCCAGGTCACAAAAAGCATGGAACGTTACTACAAAGGCTATGAAACATGGTGAACACAATTTCTATCAGATATTCTGAACTCCTGTGTGAAAATTTGGAGATTACCGAGGGTCTGCACACATGGACTAACTCAACTTTATCATAGTTAGGCTCCATTGATTTCCATGTAAGCTGACGTACCCCTGAAATACAAGAAATTCAGAATAACACTTCAGTAAAAGAAGCACACAATTTTTCTCCAACTTTTGTAAAACAAACACTGCATGGAACTTCCCCTGCAGCAGAAGTGTCTCCAGTTAAATCACTGCAGCAAACAGCGCAGCAACTTTTCAGGGTCACGCTCTTACCGAAACCATTTGGATTCATAAGCTGACAATGACATCTCCGTTCCCTTTCTGCAATGATCATGTTCACTCTCCATCAAACACATCTTTGAGAAAAATACTGTGAGCACGTGATGCTGCAGCTCTTGTGCACTTTGAACAGTCAATTTTTTATGAGGAGCACAGGCGAGCTCATTATCCTCCCAAGGTAGGTACGATTGTTGTTCTGAGCCAGGTATCTCGAAAAGTCTATGAAGAACCTTCCCTTTGAAGGGCAGAAGTCACTCTCAGTTTTCCTACATGCACTCCAAAGTTTAGCCAAAGCAAGTTCCCCACCTGATGGGTCATACAAAGCAGGTGGTAATTAGTTCCACTTAATAATGGGAACACCAAATGCAAGAGGATTTATTACTAAAGAAATTAAAGCTGCATCAATTCTTCTACATTTCAGACAAAATTCCTGCAACAACAAGCACTAAGTTAGGAGCAAAGCCCAACCTTATAAGACATTAATTTCAACATGTCTGAGAATGTGAAAGGATACAGGTTCTATTTCATTTTCTTTCTGGCTTTCCAGACCTCACAGAGATCACAGGGTCCTAACTTCTGACAGACTCACTATATATCCTGACAAGCATCACAAAAATATTGCCTGGTTTAGAAAGTGCTCACTAAATTTTACATTTAGATTTGAGACTTGAAATTTAACTTTTAATAACAGACATGAAACCAGCTGAAGTATTACAAGCCAACGAGGAAAAACAGTTTTTCTGTAACCACAGAATCCTTCGGTTCAGTTACCAGCCTCTGCAGCCTTAGAAGGTACTACATTCATGAGGCAGGGAAGAAACGAAGAGTAGCATTATGATGTCCCACATGCTCCTATCCCTTTCCTCCCTGCGTGAGGAGGGACTAACACAGCTATTAGTGCTAGCCAGGAACAATGCAAAATAATTCATAAGTAGCATCCCACTGGTGCTGTTTTTCTAAGAGTTACCGCTGTGCATTTCCTTGCTTGCCTCGCCTCTCCATCATCAAATTTCTCCTACTGTGCACGCAACAATAGCTGAGAAAGAGATCTGCACATTATACACAGGAAAAGACTGCAATCAGCTCCCTTTCCACAGATTATACCAGACTTCTCCAGGTCCTGGGTGATTCAACTCCCCTGTGTATTTGGCCTTCAATTTCCTCCTTTGTTCCACACAGTCATTATAATCAGTGCAGCAGAAAAGTGAAAAGGTCAGGAGGTCATAAATTATATCAGAGTAATTGCTTATGTGGAATATAAGTTAATTCTCCAACGTGTAGTCAGCCTAAAAGAACTGGGTTAGACAAGATTTGCAAAAGATACCCAGGAAACATTTTGCAAAGATAAACTCAAAAATCTCAAAAATCCTTTACAATTATGCTACAGTCAGCACTTTGTAGAAGGTATTTTAGTATAGAAAGTGGTGAACTTAAATACAGACTAAAATTAATTTTCCTTCTCTGTCCCAGTTTACCCTTCAGCTATTCTCAAGGTTTCACTAAATCCACTAATCTGCCAATATTGGCAAGTCTTGCAAAAATACATTGGGTTTTATTAGCTTCCAAAGAAACAGAAGCTGGTCTATAATTAAATTTCTAAAACATACCTTATTCCCTTGCCCTAATTTATTTTTAGAATTTGTGGCCTCATTGGGAACTGCTTCCTGAAATACAGTCAAGGCCACATACCCAAAAGTTTACAGAATTTCAAAGTTTTCCCATCAATCTGAAATCTTTGGAGAAAGCTCATGGCTCAGAGCTCCTTTCCCTCTGTTAGGGTTCGCAGTGCTGAAAGTGCTGAATCCTTAGAAACCTCAGACCTTGATTTGCCAACCATTTTGCTTATCAAAATACCCAACTATTTTTCCTCCTCTGTTGATCTTGCTGTAACTAAATCCTCTCTATTGTACAAAATAAGATGTATTAAAACTCTCATACACAGCCTCATTCTGTACAGAAAGCATTTATATTGTTCAGCTTCAAGTATTTCCAAAGCAGGTTAAGCTAAACTGTGCACGGATTTAGCTCTTCATGTTCAAATGGAGAGTTTAAGAAATCATTACAGTATTTTAGGATTTATCTGCTAGTAAATTCCACTATTCCATTAAAGAATAGATACTCTTTGAGACTGGAAAACAAGACAAGTTTGTATTTTGCAGAATGGGGGGGAGTAAATATTCCCCATAACTAATAAGGGAACTACCTCTCTTAAGACATCTCAAACTAAAGTCCTGTCTAAACAAAGGCACCTCCAGTTGCTGTCAATTCCTTCTGGGAGTGAAGTGCCCTTGACCATCATCCCCTGCTCTTCTGCACCCCCCAGTCCGTGCCCACGCTGTCCGTATGTTCCGCCCTGCAGGCACCAGAGCAGGCTGCGGCCACGCCAACACCAGCTGCTCCCGCTTGGCCAGTGCATTCCACGTGCCCAGGGACGCTCCCTTGGGAAAGGCAAAGTGCCCAACGTGAACTGCCCCCGGAGGGCACTTCTGCCGGAGGGGAACGTTCTCTAAAACACAGAACGTGGAGAGGCATTCGTGTGGCACACAAATTGGCCACGGAACGTTTTGAGCTGGGTCCTCATTCACCTCAAATGCTGCTTCCTACTGGATGTAACCGCTGAGTTGCGCTGAGTTCAGGGCAGACCTGCAGCCCACAAAGCCCAACAGCAGCAGGTACAGCAGAGGCTTAAGAAGCTTTCAAGCGTTCAAACTTTAGAAGTATTTATAAGCACGCAGAGAACAATTAAAGTTTGCAATTTACAAATTAGTTTGAAGTGATTATTATCTATTTACCAACACTGACATTTTGAAACCTGCAAGAATTATATTCAAATCTACACAAATTTAATTTATTTTAAAAAAACCAAACATATTGTACAAAATATCTTAACATCTTTTATTATTAGAAACAGTCACATATCCTACAAACAGACTGACTTTTTTGAGGTCATGTGGTTTCCACCAAAAATAGTCTCTCTTAGATATTTTTGCTGATGTTCACAAGTAGCTCCAGTTCTTTTTGATTTGTGAATCCCTACAAATTTAGATGGACAGCTGAATGGTAATACAAGCCTACTGAAAATAGACATGTTTCTCTTGATTATTTTTTGCAGCCATTGGAATAGGCCCATAGATCCCACGACACCAAAGACCACCATTAAAGGAGGAGTGAAGAGGAAACAAAAAAGGAAATCAGCTTCCCAAAATATGTCAGCCTCAAAATATGTCTCTTCAAATTATTTCATCTCAAGAACTCTGCCTCCTCCTGTGCCTTTTGCTTCAGCAAAACACTGAAATAATTGCACTTTGATCTTTTAATTTTATACACAGTCTTTATGCTTTTTTTTTGAGGAAGAAAAAGATGGAAACCAGCTACAATTGGCTTCAGTAGCCAGTGCTTTTCCCTTTATGACACCAAATCAAGAGTTTGAGTCTACCTTTGCTAGGTTTAAAGCCCACTATCATAATGCTGACTTTTTAAGGCAGTTTACCATAAATCAGACAGTTAAAACCTTTCTAGCTTTCATTTTTCAACACAAATGTAAAATTCTGTTAACTAAGGAAGAAAAAATGAACTTTTAAGATCTAAGCCTGACAATAATGGCAAATACCATCTGTTCAGCTGTAGCTCAGGAATTTTTAAAGTAGCTCTCACAAGGAAAAGAGAAAATCATCCTTCAAACATGACTGCTTTTATTTCTAAAGTTTCTTTAGAAATACCTCAAATATTATTGCCAATGCATTCTGGCACATAATGACCTGTGCCAGTAGCGCTTGTGAAACTAACTCCAAACCAAATTTCAGAAACCAGCATCATCTACCACCCAGAAAGCGCTGAGAGAGAGCTCACAGATTATTTTAACTTTGTTCCACCAACCCATATTTTACAAGCTCCTCTTACAACCAAGAAATTCAACCCAATTACTGCAAATCTGCAACCCAGTATAGGCAAGGGGGGTAACACTTCCAGCTACAGCCAGACTTTGATTGCATTTCCAAGAGCCAGGTGTAAGATAAAAACAACCCTCCAGGTTATGAGGGAAATGTTCATTACTTCCTTTGTGTTTGTGAGTTTTTGTGATTTACCTGCATGACCTTTGCACTTCTCCCTCACATTTGAGGTAGGGTTTATTACTTTTTAGGGGATAAAAGACCACATTTTCTTAGTTGTTTGATTTCAGAAGCTTGGAGTTTAAGGAGAAAAAAACCCAAGCATCTTAAAAGTCATGAAGTCCTTGTAAGCTGAAAATGGTCAGAGATACATGCAGTACATACATAAACACCCATACACACAGTATTAATAAGCATGTGCATATTTCACTGAGAGGAGAATCTACACAAGTCAGAAAGAATGAGGAAATCAGTCCCAAGATAAGTAGTCAATTTTTTCTCACCTACTTTACTTACTCTAATCTGCCAGCAAATGAGTGATAGATGAATGTTGATAAAAAAGCTGAATCTTAATATTTACATTGGATTGCAATTTTCATCAAATGAAATAAAAGGTGTCTCACTTCATTTTAATCATCCTAAGATATGCATAGTAAAGTAGTAGCAAGGTAAATTAAATGTCATTCTTAATAATTGTTATTAGGAAAACAGACAAGTACTCTCTATATTTGGGATATGCAACTTGGAGTGATTGGTCTGACTTAAACAGCAACAAAAACCAGCTCCACAAAATGAGCACAAGGGATTCCTTGGGAAAGTGCGGCATTGCTTGCCTTTACTACACCCATGGTATTTAACCAGGAACAGGCAGCAATCACGGGGATGGAATACAGGCAATGAGCAAAGCAGACAGTGAGTTCCAAAATGGGTATTCTGTGAGCCAACACAGTGCAGAACGCCCACACTTAAACCTGCAGGACACCCACCCTGACCAAAACTCGACTTCATAATTTTAAGTTGAATGAAAAGCATTTTAAAAAGAACAAAAAAAACCAAAACAAAACAAACCAACAAAAGCCACCAAGAATTGTTCTATTGACTCAGTGAAAGCAGTTATACCACAGGAAGCCGTAAGGTGAAAGAGATTAAATCAAACATTCCTCCTGTTTGGATAAAGGTAACTATTAGAAGAACAACATTAAAAGCTTTGAAATAACTGTTTGCATTTATAGGAAAACACACAAAGGATGAAACTCCGATTCCACCAAGATACACTGCAAATCTCACATTGATTTAACGAGGGTCAAGATTCCACATACAAAGACCAAACATCTAAATAATGGCATTAACTGCTGGAAAACTGCAAATCCATGCAGAGCCATCTTTAAAATCAATACAGAGAGAAGTCACATTAAAATGAATTGTAATTCAGCACATCTATTCTAGTCCAAAAAATGCTTTGGTCAACTCACACTCCATCTGCATCTTGAGGATACTCAGTCCCGTAAGGGCCCAAAAAAACCTGAACCAGTTTAACAATCCTTTTAATTTCTGCCAAGCCTGAACATCTTGTACAGACTGCAGCTATACCAAAAAGCCAACAGGACCAGGCATATTTCACCACCAAGCACCATAAGACTTACACAAACCCCAGCAATTTCTTAAAAGATGGATTTTAAGAATCATCCATCTTCCACACAAAGCAGGATTTTAGGGCAGTGACTAACTCACTGAGATTCAATGTGTCTTAAAGACAGATTTATTTTTTTTTAATAATATGAGTTATTGAGTATGACAAGTACCAAATTAACTGATGCAGTTCAAGACACACATCCAAGAGCCTGTAGGCTAATTTTCTCAAGAAGTCACTTGAATTTTGAGGCCATATTATAATGCATAATGTTTTAACAACTTACTCCTGGTAACTCACTCCCTTACTCTACATCTAGAAGCAGTTATCATATTCATTTTTATTGGAATACACACAGCAAAGAACTGGAAGGCATTTAGAGTGAACTGTCCTAAAGTGCACTTCAGAAATAGACACTCACACATTTGAGACAGTTACATTCCACTCATTAATCTACTTCATATAGTAAATTTGCAGCTCATAACAGGAAACAAAACACTGAAGCATTACAGGCATCCTGTAGATTGTGCTGAAAGCCCCCCAGTGAGTGTGCACAACTCTCACCAACTGGGTAGAGCTGCTGGGTGTTTAAACACCAACTAAAGAAAACTGATGTCCCTTTTAAGTGTGCAGTTTGGCCAGGAAGGTGTACCCAGACACAGATGCACCCTCAGAGTTCAAAAACAGTCACTTCAAAAAGGAAAATTTAACCAATTAATGTAAAACTAAAACCAGGAGTTCTCACTCCCCGTTTTTGTGGGCATTTGAAGTAAGTCAAATCACATGAAGAGAGTTCATGAAGATGTAAACAACATGGCAATGAAGGCTCAGGTCTGTCTTTCTCTTGAAAACCCTACTGTTGCAGGGTTTGCTCTGAAAATTGCATCAGAGCACACTCAGTAAGTCCACACTTCCCATTCTGGGATCCTGGCACGCTCCAACCTCGCCCCACTATCCCAGGAGATGTGGAATGCAGAAGGAATGGTGACGCTCCCTTTCAGGTTTGGATCGCTCCTCCCAGCCCCAGCCAAGCACGCAGGCACATCTGTATGGACCGAGGCCTAGCTGGGTTTAAAGCAGTCACAGAGCACACACATCCCCATGCTCTTCTCTCCACATTTCTGCACACACCATAAATCACACACCAGCCATCCTGCTACGCTTTCCTGCAAGCGCTGACTGGGAGCACAGGGAAGCGTGTGATGCTGCAGAAAGCACTCGATGTATTACAACACAGAGTGGCAGACAAGTCATCCTGCCTCTATGTACAGTGACAGATTTACCAGCTCCGCAAATCACGCCACAAGTGTCTCTTGCAAAATTCCTTCTAACTTATTTTTGCAGACACCCCTTCCCAATCACGACAACTACTCTATTTTTAAATAATCACAACATACTAAATTCATAGATGAAAGACTAAAGGCATCAAACCACAAACTTCAAATTTAGTCAGAAAATATTTTCTTTCTGATCTAAAATTAGGCTTCTTTTTCCCACTTCTTTAAACTGTTTTCTCATTTTACACTTACTTTAGCTCATGCTTTTCAAACTAGGTTCACCTGTTCTCTAGTTCTCAAGTTTAACAGACTCAGATTCCAGACTCCTCATCACCCTTCTCTCTACCTCAGCTGCAATTACCAAAAGTACAAATACAGAATTTATTATGGGCTTGCCAGTGTACTACTTAAAACCTGCACTTGTGGAAATGAAAAGAAGCATGGTAAGTCCCAAATAAACTAGGTTGGTCTTTAAAATCCAGCATAAAACCTGTAACAAAACCCTAGAATTTGTGTTTGGTAATTACCCCCATTTTGTCAGTCTCACCCACCCACATTCACTGGGTTTCTGTGTGAAGACCCCAGGAAATGTCAAACTGTGGAAGAACAAGGGAGAGCTGAATCCAATATCCCTGCCTTGGGCAGCTACAAGTGCCCAGGAAAAAGAGAAATACACCGGGGAGTTTGAAATTCAGGATTTCGGATGATATTAGGAGGTAATTGCATCCCTTCTCCTCCCTACCAAAATGTCTGGTCCACTCTACATGTTAATATTTCGAGTTCCAACTTGTTCTTACAGCTCTCCAGTTAAATGGACTAGAAGATCCTGACAGCAGCTTTTCCAGAAACCTCCCCTGAATGTTTCCTGTTGCTGTTTACTCTCTGTCCTGCCCACAAGAGTATGGAGAACATGATTTCATCCTGTGCTCTACAGGAACTTTTTATGCACCTGAAAACCATTTGAATGTTCGTCAATTCCCTTTCATTCAGTCAACAACCCCTTCAGCATTGTCAAGTCAGATTATCTAAACTTATCAATCTCCCTGTTCTCTGTTGGAATCAACCCTAGCTGGGTCCAGGTTCTGCTTGAAGTGCAACCTCCAAACCCAAAGACTTTTCTCCAGCTGAATCTCAAATAAAGAATGTATCTTCTAACTCTGCTGCTGTGTCCTAATTATTGCGACTGGTTTCAAGATAATTATTTCTGTTAATTTCTGGTTAATAAATTAAAAGGAATAAGATATTTGAGAGACAGAGGAATTATCATTTGAGAAGAATCATTAGGAAAGCCAGAGATAAGTCAAAGATCACATTACCTATGTGCCTTCTACCTGTTATTTTCAAACTGCCCTTTTTTAAGGATACCAAAGACAGGGGGAAAAAGGTCTCTGAGAAGAGCCACACTTAGTTTATGGTCCTCTCCACAGACAAACTGTAAATTTGAGCCAGGCCAAATATCACCACTATTGCGCTTTTAAATGTGTCTTTTAAAATTACACTGACACAACATTTAGTAACACTAAACACATTTTGAATGTCAGGACTTAAATATTTGCCGTATTTGCTAAAGCAGGCTATAGACAACAGGGAACTGCACTTGACACCAGCAATTATCTTGCTACAGAAACAATGTATTTTCCCTTTCATTTTGCCATTACTCATTTCACAGCAGGGGAGCTCTCCACACTAAATGACGTGTTAGCTACACCACTCACCCACTCTAGGGGAGCCACACGCTCTCTGCTGCCTTCTAAAAGAAGAACCTTCCTGGAAACAAATGAAACAAACACTTGCAAACAACTAAGTCAAACGGAAGACCAAGAGGAGACCAGGGATAAAAGCACAAAGGAAGGGAATTGCATTTGAAGCTAGAGTTAGACCCCTGAAATGACTTTCCCAAAACATCATGTCAATCTGACCGAGAAAATCTGTGTATGAGAAAATCCACCCTCCAACATTTTTATGGGATATTAAATAACAGTGCCATGAAACTCTAACTACAGGAATCCTAGGAGTAACATCTTTTTCATAACACAAAGCTATAACTATATACAACTGGTAATTTCCACTCTGCTTTTTTAATGCCTAATGGATGCACAGGAGTATCGGATCATCAATTTCTTTGCCCAGTTAAATGGTAAATAACCAAAACAAAGGGACAGCTCCTCTGAGAGCTTCTGATCATCTTTCACACACTCCTCCAAATCATTAAAAGCTGGAAAAAGAAAGCTGAGGTCCCTTTTAAGTGTGCAATTTGGCCATGAGAAGGTGTATCCAGACACAGATACAGCTCTTGGAGCTCAAAAAGAGTCACTTCCAGGGGGGGAAAAAGTGCTAAAACTCTGACTGCTCACAAGCTGCTTAATGTGTGGTGACAAAAGACCACTTGGAGGGTGTTCTTTAAGTGGCACACACTCTGCTTACAATTAAAATATGCTTTGGAAGCTCAGAAGCTCTTAAGTTACCAGTTTTGGTAGCATTCCAAGAAATGTAATTAAAACCGGGAACAATATGATTCTGACTGGCAAACATTCTCTAACTTCATAATGACAATTTAAATATAGTTGTCAGTCTTCTGTGCCGAAACACCTGAATACTAAAGCTGTTATCAAATACTCTGACTTCTGTCTTTTGAGACCTCTGAATCATTTCATTATCTTGACACCCAGACTACATAATCAGACGAATCTTTTATCCTGTGAGACACAAGAGTCAGTTTTCATGAACTGCTTTTCAATCAAAACACTCTGGAAAAAAGAGTATTCCTTAACTCCATATATTGATAAAAAGAAACAGAAATATGAAATAATTTACACATCTTTATTGGAATTTATTGGTGAGCTACAGGAAACACCAGCAAGAGAAAGCACAGTTGCTTCATCTCCCATCTTCTGACCTAAGCACTTGCCAAACATTACTTCTCATGTATTTTGGATGAGGTTGAAAAGACGGCTGTTCTTTTTTTCTTTTTTTTTTTTTAATGTCTCCTATGAACTGATAATGATAAGTATTTCATTATTAGTTACTATAAAAAGAAATACAAGAAAACACAGTATGATGCAGAAAATTTCAGACACCAGGATCTGTCTAGTGCATTCTCCAAGATTCTCCTTCATTTTCTTCCCCCCAGGGGTTAAGGTTTCTCTTCCACAGAAGATTCTGGCTCTGTCTCCCTGGGTTAGTTGTTTCTCTGCTGCTGATAGTCATATCTGATGTATTCACACAATAGACTTGCCAAGTGGGACTGAATGTTCCATTGATTTGGAAATGTCCGGAATGACTAAGACTTCAAGTTTTGCCCATGTAATTAATTTAATTGGAATCAAATATTCTTAGTTATTCAGATCATTGAGAGGCTTTCAGCTGTACTTAAAAATTAAGACTAAAATGTTGTTTATGGTAATGATGAAGTTCAAATACAGTGAAACTTAAGAGGCTGATTAATTGGGTCTTACAAGAAATTTGGGTATGACAACCCTTTTAGGGCTTCACTGAGTAGTTTAGTAGTACAGACAAGAATAAGATAATAAATTATTTAAGACATCAGCCTTATGCAGAGATTTGTGGAGACAAAAAGTAAAGTGCTGCAGGTTATATTGCTCCCTGCCTGTGACCACCTAGACTTATGAATTTTGAATGTACTGGGGGAAAAAAAAACCCTGTATCCTTCAGCATATTCTATTTTCCATAACTGAAAACCACAGGAGAGAGTTCACACAATTTCCAGACACCATTAATGCAATTCAAATAATCCAGAAAGTGTGCTTCTCTGTCTTATTGCACAAAGTTATCTTAAAAGAAAACATTTTTCTGTCCAAAACAATGATTTTTATTGGACCCTATGACAGAGATCTGTGTCAACAACCTGGCAGAAAAAGCTAACAAATTGCATGTGCATATTTAATACACACACTAGTTTCTGTAACTAACCACCTACTAGACATTCTGATGTTGCCTCCTCTTTCCTTGGAAAACTTTGGAGAGTCTTGCAGGGTGGGGGAGGTCCCCCCCTTCTATTGAGAGTAAACAATTTTTGCAGCCTGGAGATATTTTGTGAAAGAAATTGTTATTTCCTTCTGAGTGAAAAGTGAGAACCAGAACTGTTCCTGTAATCCTTCTCCCCATCCTCAAAAACGTGTGGGAAAAAGGAGTGGGGGTGGAGGGGGGGGTGGTTTTGTTTTGAAATGAGAAGCAGCAGAGCACGGCAAAGCAGATGAGATAGGACGAGAACTGGAATCATGGTCTCTGCTTGTCTTTGATCCTCCATACAACGGGATGCTCTGTCCACACCACATCCTACCTCCATCTCCAAACAGAATGCACCTTCAAGCCACAAGCCCAGATTGTGCTTCCAGTACCAAGCTTTGCCATTGTGTGCACGAGATACCCACAAAATGCCTTTAGATTTAAAATTTGCTTACTATAGAAAAACAGAGAGCAAGGAGAAAGTGGCACGAGGTTGCTGAAATAAATCCTTTTTTCCTTTCCTCTACCATTCAGGTGGGGTAAAAAAAGTATATCAGATATTAACTGCATACAGTGCCAAGATATCTTACTTCATTTATTAATACCGCATTATAGTCTTTGACAATATCCAGGTTTAAGAAACAAGGTATGTAAAGTAATAACAAAAACTTAAAGCACTTAAATATCAATACAAATAACCTTTAAATGCCTATTTTTGAACACTAAATACCGGCAGATTGTGGCTACTGTTATCCAAAAATGTTCTCTGCAGCCCTCCAGTGGTCAAAGGCACAGTAGAACCCAACAAGAGAACGACCCCGTTTTGTCTGATGAACTCCCAGCAGCGTTTAGAACACATCTCCCACGAAATTAAAGCTCCCACGCTTGTCTAAAGAAAGGATCCTTATAAAGAACATAATTACTTTAAATCACATTAGCAAATAAACAGGAGGGGAATAATTTCCCTCCATGAAAATATTGAGTGTTATCTGTTAATCTGGCCAGAAAGCACTGTATTCCCACCAGGACACCAAGGTACGCTGGGTTAGTAACAGAAGGAGCAATTTGTATCCTACAGTCACTTTCTGCTATTCATACAGGTAAATATAAACAAAGTTAAGTAACATTTGCTGGAAATAATCAATTTCTTCACAAAGTGAGGGCTCAAGCAGTTGTTTTAGTGGCTTTTTTGACAAAACAAACACCAAACAAACACTGAAGTTTTCTCTCTCACACACACGTTCACAAATAAAACACACAGCAAAGCCTCATATAAAAATAAGAGCAACTGAAACGTTTTAAAATAATATAAAACAAACTGAGACACAGTTCTCAAAACTAAGTTTCTAAAACTTGAGGCTTGAAAGCCAGTCCAAAACTGCCTGGAAACAATACTAAGGGAAAAGAAAACGAGCCGAGGCAAGAAAGCCCCGCCACCTGTGAGCGCAGCAGCTTTGGAAGGGGCCAGGCTGGCCGGGAGGCGGGAGCGGGCGGCCGGAGCGCTGCGGAACAGCGAGAGCCTCGCTCCACCTGCGGCACCGGCAGCAGCGGGCGGGGGTCACCCCGTGCCACGGCCTCCGGGGAACTCCAGCGCCTGCTCCCGCCGCTCCCTCCTGCCAGCCCTCGGCGGCGGAGGCGCAGCCCCGAGCCCGTGCCCGATCCGCGCCGGAGCGGCCCCGCAGCATCGCCCGCGCCGGGCTC
>VZTX01031054.1:139048-193689 GCA_013400915.1 Pardalotus punctatus | reverse complement strand
TCCGGCCCCCGCCCCGGGACCGCGGCGACGTCACGGCGAGGGGAGGCCCGAATATTCATGAGCCGGGCCGCCGAGGGACGGCGGCCGGGGGGAGGCCCCGCGCACCTGCCCGCGCAGGTGCCACCTCCGCCCCCGCGGGGCAGGGCGGGCCCGGGCCGCGGACCGGGCAGGACACAGCGGACAACGGTGGGCACCGAGGGGGACGGGACGGAGAGGAAAAGGACGAGGCTTTGGTCAAGGATGCAAAGGGCATCGGGAAAGGAAGGCACAGAGGTGGTGGCTGGAAGAAAGGAACAGAGAAGAAAAGATAAAGTAACAGTTCAGTAAAGCTGGAGGGAAATAGGAGACCTTGGAAACGCAAGGTGGGAAGAGAACATGAAATGGTTTTGTTGGACGAGAAGGACAAATTGTAAAGGTTTTGGTAAAGGGGAGAAATGAACGAGGAACGGAATGTTTCATACCTTAGAGATGAGGAGGCCTGGGCTGTGAGGGCACGGAAAGCCGGGGTGGGGCCCGGGTACAACTCATTACCGGGAGTGCGCTCCTGGGTACAAGTTGCACCTGGGCGTAATTTGTGTCAGCCGAGATATTCTGGAAGGAAAACACCCACAAACGTGAGGACACTCACATTAACATTACACATGAGACTGACTGCAAGTCATTAGCTACATACAAGCTGTGACAGCTACAAGGAATTATTGCAGGGTAGCTTGTACCCTGCAAAGTCCCCTCCGTGCTTCAAATGCTCCCTCATCTACACCTACCCCAGACATTGCACATCAAAGCCACCTAACTCTGGAAAGCCAGCGCTTGCATCAGAATCACCACTCCAAGGGATGCTCATTGATCACTTGTTTTTCTTAGCATTGTCCTTCTGACAGAGCAAGCTTGGGATGCTCTCCTGAAGTGTTACCTGAATACCTCGTGCCTAAGAGCAACACCAGAGTCTGTCCTACAGAAGTGCCATGTAACTTTTGCACCAAAGAATTCACAGTCATTGAATAAAATAATCTGGGTTTGGGTCTCTATCACTATTCCTGTCCATTATTTTTCTCTACACGTAGTGCTAGAAGCATGATTCATTGAGCAAATTGCTTTGAGTGGATGGAATGCAGGATTCCCTCCTCCTTCTGTCTACACACAGAAAAAGTGGGATGGGATACAGAGAGAAGAACTGAAGCCCTTTTCCAAACCAAAGATGTAATGCGTCATCTGCTAAGGAAGAGGGATGGAAATACATATTTACTGTTACATTTCATTCAGACAAAAAAAAAAATCCAATTTATAACTGTTGGGACAAACTTCTCTGAAGCTCTTTTTGGTTACTCAGCTAATTAGTTATGGAATCTGCTTTCCTTTAATCTCTATTGTAAGCTTAAATAGAAGAGTGTGTAGAAAAAACAGAGAAAATCAGCAGTAAAGTAACTTTGTATACCAGAAAACTATACAGAAAAACTAAATTTTTGCCAGCATTCACTTGTCTGTCATCTTTCTACAGAAGATTCTTTGATGAGGAATTCAGCCTTTTTACCTGATTGTGTTTGTTTATTGATATGACAACCTGGGTGTTCTACAGTCTTCTGCTGGTGTCTTACCCAGATGATGGATGTAGATGGATAGAACACGTTACGAACAATAATGATGATATGACACTCTGCAGAAATTTATAACAGATAATTGCCATTAAGTCTTCTATTTTATGCTGCTTTGCAAGCCAGTGTGTCCATTTACTTTTACAGACTTCACTGGGGCTTAAGAAAGCAAGTGGAAAATCCTTTACTGATTTTATTCTTTCTTTCTAATCATTGCATAACTGAAAGAGTGTATCCTTCAATTCTTCCTTGCATACATTTTTGACAGAACCATTACAGCAGGGAGATGTATTCTTTAGTCCCAAACAGGAACGTGCTGAAGTATTACCTCTGACCTGAGATCCATCCGTTCCCGTGTCTAGAACTGCCACTTTCTCCTGACATGGTTTATTGGTCTTGTAAAATAGAAATTCTAAAACAAGGGGGAAAAGGTCACAGCCATGCATTCACTGCGAATTATTGACACGGACCTGGCACCAGAGGCAGTCAATCAGAAAGATCCATTTGAGTCTGGAGATGTAAAGATTATTTTTATCATAATTTCCCTAGTGTGGATTCAAGATACTGCTGGAGGTCGGGATTTAACCCTGACGGGCTGAGTTTGCTGAAGAAATCTGGGTTGCTCCAAGGTCACGGTTGATCCTGCCCCATGATATATCAGGACATTTAGCTGGGAATTTTAACTATTGGGATGTTCATGTTTTCTGAATAAAAGTTTATAATATCAAGGTGAATGTTAGATTTTCTAAGTAACAAAGAAGAGAGAATTTAGCAGTAATATTCAAGGATAAAGGGGGGTTACTCTATTGTTAAGTGCATTAGACTCCACTAGTTAAAAAAAACCTGAAGCAACAAAAATAAAGGAAATCATGAAAGAATAATCTATTTAACATTATAAAAGTCACTTTGTCATCCATAAAAGAGAATTAATTATGTAAATACACATAATTCAGATCCTAGAGTAAACCCCATTGTAGCTTTTGTTACAGGATCAGGGTCTAAGGTTCACTGTTCTTTATAATCTTATTTTAGGACATGTTTGCATAACAGCAAAAATGGGAAGCACATAATCTGATTGGGTGCCTATAGCCATGATTCAAACAATGTTGAACTTACTGTATAGTTAAAAATAACCAACTAAGTCACAGGACTTTAGGGTTGATTTAGAAGACATTTATATATTACCAAAGAAAATGGCAGTATATTTTCATGTTGGAGAAACAAAAGGGAAAGTGGCATAAATGTCATTTGAAAGAATAAAATGGATTTAAACCACAACATTGTAGAGCATGCATTTCCATATGATACAGAGACGTTTGCTATTGCAATCACAGGGTAGAAAAACAAGTATCCACTTTCCCCAAAGAATGGAAGTAAATTTTGGTTTTGCTGGTGAAGATAAAGTAAGGGTTTTCCTGTGTGCCAAATACAGCAGCAATATCACTGATATAATTTATGTTTCCTCCCAACAAGCATGAAGTAGGCCTAGGGCCATCCTGTTTATTGGTTTTTGCTTCATGGGTTTAAACTTGCCCTGGACATCAGAGGACATGAAGAGAATGATGCAGCATTTTGCTACTGCTACCACAGGTGCCACTGCCACTCTAGAAGTTTGCAAGCATTTCTGCAGACTTATGCAGGTCAGGAACTTTTAATAAATAAGTTCGGTGGCCATCAAGTAGAACAAGACAAACAGCCTGAGAAATGAGTATAAATATAAACATTACTTTCCATATATGCTGCAACTGCTAATGTGTTAATTAAACAGAAGAAAATGTACTTAAATTATTTATTCTTAATAAATGAACCGTCTGAATAATAAATACGTGTGTTCTATAACCATCAGGAAGGTTTTTAAACAGAAGGGCCTTTTGCAGAAGAAAAAAATCACATGAAAGGTGGGGAGGGAACTGTATTTGTTTAAATACCATTAAGAACCCCACCAAAGCCAAATAGCCGTAATGGTGGAAATTAATACTCCTGACAGGCTATTGCATTGTCTTGTACAATTTGTGTACAGTGCTGTAATTCCTGTTTAAGAATACAGATTGGAGCTCTGGACGTGTATTTAACCCTACTCTGGCTAATCAGTATAATGGAAAACGTGCACTCAGTTCCTCAGCTCTGATATTTGAATCCTTAACACTGAACCCTGCTGCCTTCAAATTCTGCTTCTGTCACGCTCCTCAATTTCAAAGACATCGATCCTATTCTAGGCTCGTAAGAGGCACGTGGTTTTAATTGCTGCTTCAAAAGCAGTGTTTATTTTAAATGTATTATGAACCTTCCTGGGTTTTTATAATGAGAGATCACTAAATAAAACCATGTTACATGTTAAAAGTTACTTGCTTAATCACATCCAAACAGGCCTTTGATGGACAGCTGTGCAAAACACTTGTGTCTGGAAGACAATGAAACTGGAGATTGGGTAGGAGGCAGGGCACAGACCTGAGCCAGCATCGGCACCATGCTCCTGGATGTGCCCTGGAATGGCTTAGGTAACAATCCTTCCTTTGGGGGGAGATCCTGGAGGGCACAGACCTGAGCCAGCATCAGCTCCATGCTCCTGGATGTGCTCTGGAATGGCTTAGGTAACAATCCTTCCTTTGGGAGGAGATCCTGGAGGGCACAGACCTGAGCCAGCATCAGCTCCATGCTCCTGGATGTGCCCTGGAATGGCTTAGGTAACAATCCTTCCTTTGGGGGGAGATCCTGGAGGGCACAGACCTGAGCCAGCATCAGCTCCATGCTCCTGGATGTGCCCTGGAATGGCTTAGGTAACAATCCTTCCTTTGGGGGGAGATCCTGGAGCTCTTCCACCCACATTCCTTCCTGGCTCATTGGGTCCCACCCACCTAACTCCCCGTGAAGCTCTGTTGGAGGTTGTACCCTTCCATGTTCCCAGACACAAGGATGATTTGCACAACAGGGTGCCAAGTCTCTAAAATTACAAAGAAAGCAACATTTTTCAGGTAACCAACTCATGGAATCCCCAGTGAAGTGCTTAACTCTGCATTAGTCTTTCAACTGTTTTCCTTTTAACAAAAATGAGGCTTTTGCTCTATTTTAACATTAATCAAGGAGATAACACCCACTAAGTGTTTGCTTTTTCAGTATAAGGTGAATTGCTGGGTACTATTACCCTTCTTTTGCATCAACCAGCTTGGATCTTTCATTTAAGATATTTACATTTAAGACATTTTACATTTTATGTAAATAAACTAGAATTTGGAAGCAGAGATAATGTATATAACGTTTTATAGCGTTAGTGAGATTGTCAGCAGGTATCAAAAAATTAGCAAACTTATGGCAAATTTTTAATGACGGTAACACAGGGTTTCATCCTTAACATTGGATTTAAATCGGGAAAGATACAGTTGAAATTAAAAATTGGAAGTGAATAAGTGTTTTGCCTAAAGCCAAGATGTAATTTCAAGAAAATTAATCCAGGAAAACAATTTAAAAAAATTTTTTTTATTTTTAAATACTCTATGACATCTGACTTAGAATTAGTTTTTGATGCCTCTCTCCAAAGGTATCCAAAGCACTGGGTGCAAGTCACCGCTAGGGCACTCTCACATTGTGACTAGATAGATAAAGAGATTAATGCCTCCAGCAGAATTGAAGCTTCCTACATCCACTCACTGTAAATTACTTCCCCTTCTAAAAGTGTGGGCAATTTAATCTTATATTTACATTTAAACTGGTGGCTGTTGTTTTCAATTAAGTTGCTATGTTTTAACTCTGTGGGTTTCTTTCCCCCTCATTTATATATTTTTTACTTTTGAGAAAGATTTCAATGGAAAAGTAATGAATCATTAAAAAATTATTTCAAAACACCCCAGATTGTCCCCTATTTCTTTTGTGAGAGTGTTCTCAGTGTCATTCCTGCTGTAAAAAGTAACAGCCCTTCTCACCTCTCCTATTTTGCCTTAGCAATTGTGGCCCAGGAGCCATAAATGAGTTTTTGCTTGGTTACTGGTTAGACACTGGATGTTCAGAGCTGCCCCAGCAGGACACAGGACCTAAACCAGAGCATGAGAAAGGGGACAGATCAACATCTGCACTGTGGCTCACACCAAACCAAATGAAAAGTGAATGGAGGGTGCCTGGCACAAGGCTATAACGCTGTTTTCAGGTTATCAGATCATGAAATTGGTGCTGCTGTACAAACTGCTGAACGAGGGCCTTTCTTTGGGACCATTCCTCCTGCACTCAGAGAGCCAAAAAGGTGGCCTTGTGGAACACCAAGTCAGCTCTTCATGGGACGGGCTTCATGCTTGCTGCACGGGCATGGCAGCACTTTGAGTAACTTAAAATATCCTGAGGAAATGAGAACATCAACAGAAGCACAGAACTCTTAGTCCTTGGCAGCAAGCACTGTCACCTGAAGGAACAGTAAGCAAATTCTTTAACTCTTCAAGCATTTATTTCTCCTTCCTCATATCACCTGCCTTCAAACCAGCTCCTCCCCTGCACAGTTCACAGAACAGTCTGTAAATAGCACAGTGAAGCTGGAGATGTAAATTGGAACCCCATTGCAAGGTTTATAGCCCATGTTAATTCATTATATTCTCCTTCCTGCATTGTATAGACTTTGGGGAAGATGTAAATCCATGTAGGGACATGAATAAGGCTATTTGAATGTGTGGAGGGGGAATAACAATAAATACCCAAGGTGACCTTTGAAGCCCAAGTTAAAATGTGATTTGACAAAATTTTAACGGTACTGAAGAGAAAAATTACAGCATTTCTGCCCACCCTGAGTGCCCTTTAGGGTTCCCATCAGACAGCACAAAATCTCTATAGGATGTTTTTCATGCACCATGCCTTCTTCAGAACTTTCTCAGTTGTCATACCTTTTCCTGTGTGCTAGAACTTTTAAATGAACATTTTGTTTACTTCACCCACAATATTTTACATATTATCTTTTCAGTTAATCAATACTTGCTGTACCTACTTTCTTCTAGTTTCTGTATGTTTTCCCAACACTTCCTGAAGCTATAGAACAAAGTGTCAGATGATAAATTAGTGCAGAATAGCCTAAAATCTATGAGGTTTTCACATTATATTTGTAAAATGCATGAGTCATTCTAAACTAACTCTTAGAGGGCTTCTATTTATTTGGCAAAGCACAGCTTCCCTCTACCAACTCATAGACTTCAAAATGAAAAAACACACCTTTGCAGGAAAAGAATATTCTAATATAAAAATGTAGTCAAAGCTTGGAATCTCGACATGGCTATTAACATTGCTGTAGCTGCTACCTTTCCTGTAGTTTAATTACCATTATTACATCAGGCTGAATGTCAAAAAGTGTTGATGCAGATAAAGATTTTCCGCTCACTGTAAAATTTCCTCCTCAAGCTAAATTTGAACCAGTTACTTTCAATTGCCGCTCTTCATTTTTTCAATTGATGATAATTCCTTATAATTTCCTACCTTTTTCCCCGTGTCTGATTTCTCTTGATTATTATAATAACGTAATCTTACACCGTATCTATTTTGCTTTCTTGTAAGGCGTATTTCCCGATAGTAACCATTTTAGGTTTGATGCTGTTTGATTTGAGCTGCCAAGAGCTGCTGTGTTTTGGCTGATCACCAAGCCAGACCCGATATTTCCAGGAGCTCTTGATTTCAGAGGAACACAGGTAAAGAGTGCCATCCAGAGACACACAGAGCTCCAGGCATTCAGGAAATGGGGAAGAACCTGCGTGCTGTGAGTCACAGCACTGGGGGATTTCTGCTCCACTCTGGGAAATACAGTGCAGTGTGGATTATTTTGTGTTAAAGACCAACACAGATTGTATCTGCATCCCGGGAAATCAGAGTTCCTGGGTCCTCAGCAGTACCTGACGTTGTGCAGTTGTGTAGCACAAGACTTCTGCTCTTCTAACTGTGCCTGTTTCCTTTGCAAGAGCTGAGCTCTTCTCTGTAGAAGAGAAACTACTGTGATTTTTGTGGGTGACTGTATCACACCCAGATGAATGAAAACATGGTTTGGAAACCAGTCAGAAAAGCTGTTACCGAGAGACAGTGTTTCCAAGGATGATAAATAATGGAAAAATTACATCCGAGAGATTCAGTGCTGAAATGCATCCACAGAGCTATCCATGAATCTCGGAATTTCAGCGAAATTCAGCTGAAACCAAACAAAGGAATTGCAGTCAAGCCCTTCTAAAAAATGAGTTTGAGAAGCCCAGAGCGACTTCAGAGAGGAATTACATACACAGGGCAGAGATAGCAGATTCATCATTCCAGGAGCTGAGATGAATTCTTAAAAATATAACCTTATTTGTTGGGTTTCTGAACTACAGGAAATAAAATCACCAGAATCATATCCTAGAACCATTCGAAATGCAGTGCTATCTCTGCAGCATAGATTTCGACAAAACAGCAATTTTGTTACAGGAAACTCTAATACAGCCAAGGACAAATAAGCTCCTGATTTAGTCATAGAAGAGATCTCCAAATCCACAGTGTCCACACTGCTGCTTGATAACTGATACAGCAGCTATTGCAATATCCCACTTACTTATGTCTTGGCTCGGTGTAAAGGCTTAGAGTTCCCAGACTCACTAATCCTTTAACTGTGAAGGTGATAAATGTTGCAATTATTCTTAATTTCCCCAAAAGATAAGTTTTAGTATATAAATAAAACATGAGCAAGGAACCTTTTTCCACACATGAAGAGGTTCAGAGCAAAACATCACAAAGGAGGCAAAAGGGATTCTCCTAAATGCAATCTGTGAGTGAAATTTGAAGAATTGCTCCAAACTACCCTGCCTTGTTGACCAAGACCAGGGGACACATTAAGTGGCCATTAACAACAGTAACTTGCAGAATTAGTTCATTGGATCTCAAGGCATCCTGTCCCCTTCTCTAAATATCAAAAAAGATTTTGGCTTGCTGCCTGAATGAGGTTTACATGACTTTCCATGCCCTTTTCATCCACTCTACTTCTGGCAACATAACACAGTACTCCAGATAAAGTATATCCATTTTTTGTATAGAATTTCATTAGTGAAACTGCTCTGGTTTGGAAAATTACATTTTGCTACACTTCCATGGTCAGTGCTGGTCTTCCAACTAATTGAGAATTGACTATTTTGAGGATTGTAAACTTCAGCAAGGTTTGTGGTAGGCAATGAATTTAAAATGAACTTATTAGCCCACTAAGTGACTCAAATTCTACTGTAAATGAACTTTCAAAATAAAAAGGAAAAGAAGCAGAGCTTTTTCACAGAGAGCTGCATTTTCTTACTATATCACCAGCCTTACTGCAGAGACGGCAAACTTCCCAGTGAAATTTTTCATCAACAATACTCAGTAGGCAAGGATTGTTTAGCAGTTGCCCAACAAATGTTTGGCATTTACATTTCATCTGTCACTGGCAACAACAAGGTGACTTCTGTGTTTTTGTAGGTTAAGCTTGAAAAGGCTGCATTTTAGACATGATAATATGAAAAGCTGTTATTGGAGTAGAAAAAAATTATTAGCGTCTAATATCTCCTAGAATTTGATAGGTACCAATTAACAGATAAAGCAAAAATATTATTAAAATACAAAACCAATTAAGCATGATATTGTTTCAGCTGCCCATGGATCAATAAGGAATGGCCTGTACCCTGAGCAGGCTAAAACTGCCCAGTAATCAAGAGGAATGTTTACTTTTCCTAAAACGTGTTTTAGTAGGCACATCGTTATTCTGCCTCCTTTGATGGAGGGTTGCCGTGTCAATGCAGGTGCTGGTAGCGATGCTCTGAAAGTAAGGTGAATGTAACTCCATGGTAAAAGAAACTTCCCAGTCCCTGTTCCAAGAGGGCCTCCAGCTCCTTCCTGGCCACGTGGCTCTTCCCCCAGGAGGCTCCCAAGCAGCACCAGGACACCTTCAGACAGCAGCTCCGTGGCTCAGCAGAACCATCCCCTCCACGGAATTCAGGGAAGGCTGAGTGGGAACGGAAGCTCCCGCAGCCGAGCCACTGAAGCAGCCCGGTCACCAAAGTCCTGTCACACAGAATGAGCTGTGGCCGGAGGGAGCAGGGGGCTCTGCCTTGCTGCCAGGAGCTGAGGGAGCGCTCCAGGGTTCTCTGTGCTGGGGATGGAGTCTCTGGGACACAGCAGCTCAGACAAAACACCCCCACAAGCACAGCATTTTGTTTAAGTGACATCACATTGCACCATGCCAAGCAAATTGACTGACAGGTTGTTCAGAACATTCAAAACAAGCTTTCCTTTTCTCAGCTGTTCCCACCTTGCTAAATCAATCAATTATATTGTATATCAAGCACATCAAAAGTCTGCTGTAAGATTTCCTTTTAAAAAAAAATTTATAAGTGCAGGATCAGCAGCAAACTAGGTAATAAACCCATTAAAACATAACAGGAGATTTTGATAAAAGATAGCTAGGAATGAACAGGTTGCCACTTTAGTTGGACTCACTTTGCAAACAAAACAAGCTGTCCCAGCCCACCATGCCCTGTTTACACCAGGGAGCAAATGCAGAACACATGAACTGGATTCCTGCCAAGTGACATCAAAGCAGCAAATGTGGTCCCAGCCCACACTTCGTGTCCCCCAGCTCTTTACTGGTGCTCAGTCCACAGGACCAGCCTAGGGTAAAACTGAAGATTGGAGTTAAATGATGAAATGTGATAGTGTGGGCAGAGGGCTCTCAGCACCATAGCTGCAGTCATTCCCTTTCCTCCTATTGCACAGCACACATTAGTAGGGCACACAGAGCTTAATTTAGTGGCATCTACTCAATTTCAAATATTTCTCTTCAAAAACAAAGAGCAATCTGACAAAGAATACATGATTTTTTTTGCAATCAAACATTTAAAAAAGCTGAAAGTGGACAAATAGGATATCTAGGTATTTCTACTATTCTATAATCACTTGTGTTACAGCCTATAGTCCCGTCTTCCCCATTTTCCTTGTCTGATAAATTATTCCTGGGGGTATCACACAGAAGGACCTCCTTTGTGGTTATAGAGTTTGCACTTATCTTTGTCTCCTTACTTTCACAAAGTAGCCCTTGTGCATATTTCATCAAATCCCAGAGTGGTTTGGGTTGGAAAGGACCTTAAAGATCATCTCGTTCCAACCCCTGCCATGGGCAGGGACATCTTCCACTATCCCAGGTTCCTCAACCTGGCCTTGAACACTTCCAGGGATCTAGGGGCAGCCTGGATCCCTGGAACGACTAGAGTTGTTTCCAGCTTCTCTGGGAAACCCGTGCCAGGGCCTCCCCACCCTCACAGGGAAGGATTTCTTCCTCACATCTCATCTGAACTCACCCTCTCTCAGTTTGCAGCCGTTACCCTTTGTCCTGTCACCACTCAAGATGTACAAGCTGCTGTCAGGTATCGATCTGATCCATTTAATGGGTTTTGTATCTTTGTTCTGGCACACCAATTTAGTAATCCCATGCTGACAAGTATTTCTGTATTCCATACAACTTGAATATCATCCAAGCACCTGGACATTTCAAATGTGACTATTTGAAGTTCAGACTCTACAAACCTTAACGTGATTTAAATGTAATTTCCAAATGTTTGTAGGAGTTAAACAAAGCCAACTTGAACTACATTTTCTATTCAAAAGAATAATTTTGGATACCATTTGGAATACCATTTTTATAGTAGTAATCCAGCTTTGCCTTAGTGAACATCAACAGTACAGCATGTAGGCAACAAGTCTGCTACCAATTTATTGTGTCTATTTTCATGTCCTGAATGTAAAAGAATTGTGCATGGTTTTCAGTGCATTTTCAGAAATATTAATCTCTTGGGAAAAAAAAACAAAACAAAAAAGCCTTAAACTGAATTAGTTACAAACAAAATACACCCATGGTAAATGCAGCAGAGGCTGCAGTGAGCAGAGGAGTACCATGGCCTTTGTTTAAGAAATTGTATTCAAGTCACTATCTTGTTTCTATCTATATCTTGTCATACAAATGACTCCTTGACAGAGAGCTGATATCTCATCAAAAACTATTATAAAACCATAATTACTACTTCTGGATCATTAATCTGAAATAGCAATATGTTTCTGCATAAATGGAAGTAAGTTAGGAGATTCTGCCAGTCTGTGGTCCCTCAGATGTGTTATAAAATTGTTAATTAACAGAACAGAGGCCTATAGAAGGTCTACATAGCTCTGTTATCTCCAGGAAAAAAGCAGGACTCGGGGCCACGTTGTAATTCTGGCCATGGTACCACTTTCCTGGGAATTTCAGATATCCATTTCCTGCTCAGCTGTCCTTTCCTTTCCTGCTCAGCCTACTGTGAGACGGGAATCTGGGCATGACCTCCCCTGCTCCCCGCACTGGCTTGTTTTCACTGGGATGATCAATTTCCCACAACTGTGTTTGTGCCTAAATGCTTTCCAAGGAAGATAAAACACAACTTTCTCCCCCACTCTTCAATGCTATATATATATATATATTTATTTTTTAAAATTTTTATTTTGTATTGCTGTCCTCCAGTATCTCCATGCTATGCCACAAAAAAAAGTTCCATACAAAACCTGTCAGTGATTAGTCTTGAACATGAGGTAATTACTGGCTGGTAAATGCAGCACCCTGCCATAACATTTTATAGTTGTGCTTTTGTAGATTAGCATACATAAAAAGGCATCTGATGAAGCAGCACATTATGAGACAACTCTTGGGAATGACAAGGTAGAAAGGACTGAGAGAAAAAAATTAGGAAAACTGAAGCCAAGGAGATCAGAGGTGAAGATATATTGCAACTGTTATTCATCTTTCCAGATCAGAGACAGCTTTACATGTGAAAGAACTACAAAATCTGACCCTGAAGGGAACAACAATGCATTAAATTTAGAAAATAAATGAGATTATTTAATGCTGAGTGCTACTAGAGTTGTCAAATATGGATTGGTTTTTTCACTATGTTCCGCTATTGCTGCTGAATTGTCTACAAACACCTCCACTGTAAATCTCCTGGTGGGATATATCAGGAAAAGTAGCAGAAGATGCTCAGATCCTCCATCATTAGCAGATGAGAGCTCTAAAACTATGAATATAAGGGAACTTCTGCAGGAGCTACCTCAACTAATCTCAGAATTATCAGGAGATGCTGTTTAGAAATTATGCTGATTTCACTGAGTCCAGGTTCCAGCTACTGCAGAACAGAGGGTATTTTAACTCAGGTGTGAACAGGAAGCCTGGTTAACTTCTAGGGCTATCACACAAGAATCAAGACTGCTTAGATTACACAAAAATTTACAGCTATCAAATTATAAATCATATTTCATATAATCAAGTATTGATTACTTAAGACTTCTGAGAAAAAATAACCCATTAAATTGTTTCTCATATGAGAAAATATAACTGTTTCAGACTTTAATTCCCATAGTACTGTATAACAACAGGAACAGCAGGACAGAAAAATGAATGGTGTAATCCTACTCTCGCACCAGTTAAAATCCTGATTTTGCTCTCCAATTGCTAGCATAAAAACTATAATATTTCATCCTATATTGTTCCTTACTGTTCTGAAAAAAATAAGAGCTCTGCTGTAACACAAATATTGAAACTGTAGAAGTCATTTATTACAGCGCTATCTGTACTTATAAAAAAGCTGGGGGGGAGGGTTCATTCCAGAGCCATAGACTCCATGGGATCAACCACCACTGATTTCGGCGAGTTTTGCCTTAAAAATTAATATCCAAAGGCTCCAAGCAAAACTTGCAGTGACTTCAATGAAGCCAAGAAATCACATCTCTGATGCAGTTTGAAATAAATCATACGTGTGAAATACGGAAGAGTTAAGAATTAAGCCCACCACTTTCTGCAGTTTTGTTTGGCTTTGGTCTTGGGTTTTTAGTTAGTTTGTTTGTTTTTAACTCATTCTGAAAGTTAGGAGAAGGCCCAGAGTGTTCACTGGAGTGAAGCAGTGAACTGGGGCTTTGTCATCAGTGGTGGAAGGCTCGGGCTGAGCCCTGATCTCAGTGCTCCTGATCGAAATGGGCTCAGGAAAGGCGCTCAGGCCCTGGCCAGTGCTCAGATATTTGCCCCGCGCTGTCCTTGCTGCCCAGCCCCTTCCTGCTGGAGCAGGGCACAGTTTCCCAAACTGCAAGGGCACAATCGGAGGAACGGCCATGCCAGGGCCCGTTCCCAACAGCTACAGGGACACCAGAGGAGATGCAGAGCCAACAGCATCGTATTTATTTCAGAAATAGCCGTGTCCTAGTTTGTTCCAGAGATACCTTATCTGCTTGCTTTTCTCTAACAAAAGATTGTATTACAAACTGTTCTTTTCTGGTCTATTCCATTGAAAAAGGTTTTGGGGTTATTTTTCTGTATTCCATCTGGGTTGCCGGTTTCTCTGAGTTCAAAGAAAGCTTTACTAGTTTGCTAAGTGTTTACTACTCTTACTGCAGCTATCAAGTATCTTTCTTCTGTTTTCCTTTTGTCTGTTGCCTGTGATTTGTTCCTCCTACAACTGCTTGCATTGTGAACAGTACATTGCCTTCAAACTTCTCCAGTTCAATGAATGTAGATATTTTACAAAGCTAATTACTATATATGTTAATTATTTAAAGGTGCATAAAATTGATAATTCACAGAAGATTAAGAATTAGAAAACTAATATATGAAAAATATATGTAAATACTACCCCATTATGAGAAGCAAAAATGTGGATATGTATGTCAGCACATAGACTGCCAAAAAGAGATTATGACATTGAAATGCATTTTAAAAAGTCAGTTATTTCTTCTCATCTGACCGATCTTTACATCAAAAACATTGCCGACATTCTGAGTCATCTTTGCCAGAAAAAAAATTGAAGAAAGCAAGATCAAAACAAGAACACAAATGAGTTTGAAAAAGGAAGAAACCTAAATTGTCTTTACAGAAATCCAACAAAGAATCAGCAAACAGTCTGAAAAATCAGTGATCACGCTGCAGCCAAGGCACAAGGCAGACAGACTAGAGAGACAGTCTGTGTCAGCAGGACCTACTCATACACTTTTAATGAGCAGCTTGGTGCAGTTAATTGTCTAAAATAAGAGCTGCATTCAAAGATGGAGACATTTTATAAGGAAATCCTCATCCATTTCATGCCCCTTCCTACCTGTTTCCATAGAATCTCTAAAGATGCAGGAGAATAGGAACCATACTGTTTATTAATTATACAAAGGCAGCTTCTTCTGAAGGATTTCAAAGCATCTTGTCAAACATCTAATTACATCTCACAGTTAGCCTCGCTTCAGAAAGGTGTTAATACCTTTTTACACAAGGTTTTTCAGGAAGAAGAGGTTTCAGTGCCCTGGTCAGATTGCACTGCAGGATCATTCTGGAGCTGAGCAACTGTTCTCAAAAGGGAGAGGAGCAGGAGGACGGGCAGGAGCCACCCCCAAACTGCTCTGTTCACTGCGGGGGGACAGCGGCCCCAGGGGATCCCTCTGGAAGTCATCACACTGCTGTCAGTGACCAGCTCTGGGATCTGACAGAAATGCTGTGGATTTGGGCAAAAGGAATGGGAATTCCTTCTCTGCTTGACAAGGCTCACAAGATCCCAGAGGGACAAAGGTGCGTGTCAGGCAAAGGGAGCTAAGGAAGAGCTGCCACCCCTGCGGAATGTTCTAGTGATGCTGCCTTTGCACACTGCTGTTTCAGTACTCATATCCATGCCAGGAAAAACCGGGGGAAACCTGCAGAGGGATTGGGAAAAAGCTACAAAGATGTCCAGAGACCTGAAAAATATGCTTTGCACACATCAAGCAGGAAATTCAACCTATGTGTTTTGTTAAAACACGTTAAGGGAGTCAGGAAGCAGTTAACGTAGAATACAGATACATAAATTATGAGGCCATTTAATTCAAGTGACAGAATGAGAAAAAATAAAAAACACTAAAAGCTGACACTACAAATGCAATATTTTTTCTTAAATAATTAATTGTCTATTGGAATAGATTACCAACAAAACTGATTAATTTGCCAACGGCCAACACCTTTAATGTGAGGCCAGCTGCATTTCAGAAAAAGAGACAGCTGACTGGAAGCTGAGAGTAGCAGTTTAGGCCAGCTTAATGACTACAAATTATTTGGTGTGACCTTAAAGCCAACAAATCACTAAGAAGCACATGATTTCTGTGCAGATGCTTCCCAATCATGAAAATGTTATGGTGATTTAGTTATTTGGTCAAGCTTTCCTGCCTTTTCAAAAGTTGCGTATCTCAAAAAAACCCCAACATTTCATTAAAGGCAGCAGGAGAAAGTTCACATTAGTGAAAAGGTAGAAATTTCTGGTCTCTATGATTTTTGCATTTCTTTCCACAATAATTTGTTTTTCTCTAAAAAAACAAAACAAATCATTAAATAGAGATACTCCATTGGCCATTTTGTTAGTCACAGCTCTTAGCTTTCAGACCTATCAAGAAAATAATTAACTTCTTAGTCCCCATTGCAAGCCATTATGTGCATGATCTGGGAATAGGAAAACTTGGTAAGTAAAAATTGAGGGCCAGAGTTCTCAGTCAAGTGCATAGGGTTTGTGCAGGTGCCACTGATGAAAATCCCGGTCTGAAGCTGCCCCTGTGTAACAGCCCTAGGCAGGGGTAGGTAGGGGGACACACGGGCTATGGGCAATCCTTTCTCTCCTCTCCTTGGGCAGCGCTTCAGCTCTGTCTCTTGAAAGACAAGTTGTGCCAGAATTTCCAACAGCAGTTTCAGTCCTGCCAGCAGTGCAGGGCAGACTCTTCGGTGCACAGTGGTGGCAAAGCCGCTTGAGCTGACACCAGAGCGGAGGGGACACTGCTGCCACCACGAGCAGCCTCGGCTCCCACCTTCCCGAGCAGTGCCACCGTCACACTCTGCTGCCCCGGAGGGAGCAGGAATTCCTGCTGGGCAGGAATGGGGGCCCAGCTTTGTGCTTTGCTCCCAGGGCAGTGAAAAGGGCCGTGCTCTGCTGTCCCCCAGCTGGGCCCTGTCCCCTCAGCAGCTGCCACGTCTGCTTCCCTCCCCGCCAGGGCTGTGCTGCCCACTGACCCCAGCTGAGCCCATTCCCTGCTGTCCACACAGGAGCCGCTTCCAACAAATCCCTGGGAGCCGCTATTAATATCAGCACGAGATGGATCATGCTGTTAGACAATGCAATGCGGGTGAAGAGAACGAACTGCTATTTTTGCCATTTTCAGCAAGTGTTTTGACGGTACAGATTTGCATTTGGTGATCTCCACGGGCCCATGGAGAGTGAGAGCTACAGTGCTTGTCACATGGATAACTCTCCTGGGCACCCAGAGAGGCAGGGAATGGGCTCACAGGTGCAATTACCAGAAAATTAAAGGAATGGGATAAAGAAGAAAGCCTGAAATGAGTTTAAAATATAGATAAGCACAGAACATACTGCATTTTGTTATGCCACAGTTTCTCTGCATAACAATGTAAAAATAATGTAAGGATTACTTAACAAAAACTAGTTAAATGTTTGCACTGGTCTGGGCTCTCCAAATCTGCCATTCTATAAGAGTTGAACTGCTGGTAATTAATGAGTGACTTTATTCAGGGCTTTGACAAAAGATTTCAGTTTCACATTAAAATTGTCCATGTGGCAACATTAGACTTTTATACTGCAGGGATGTTACAAGCACATTTTTATTCTTTCTGCTTTAATTTTGGTTGATATGATCATCCAGAGTCAACTTTCTTTGAAATAAAATACAGGTGTTACAAATTTTAAATGATTGCAAGGGAATATACTAAACCAAGCTACGGGAAACAATTTAAATGCTTTCTTTCCATTTTCCATTTCTGAACTCATCTATTTAGAAATTACCTTGAGAAGAAGGAATAATCTTCCAATATATTTGCATTCCTGTCAAATATACAGGATACAGGTGATTCAGGAACTTCAGTGTGGAAGACTTTGCATAACAAAGGAGCTCATTCTACTCAGAAGGACAAATGAAAATTAAATAAATGCAGTAAGGACTAAGTCTAAACTTGAACAGAAGACTTGAATTCCTTGCATTCACAGACCTTATTTTTTACACAAAAGAACATTAGTTTTCAATAAATAAAGGGGGAAAATATTTTAAAAAATATTTCTGTAAAATACACCAGGAGAGTCCTGCAGCAGGAACAACAATGATCACATCAGTCTTGCAACAGTGCTGGGACTTTCCACTCTGCTCTTTATATTACAACCTCAGGCAGTGTTTTCTGCAATTGTCACAGGAAGACCTGAATATTTTTTCTTGGGTGAGAAAGAATTTTGTTTCTTAGTCTTTTCCTCAACCTTTCTAAACAACAAAATAACACTTTGCTTTCTATGGTCAGGTCAGGAGCATCTTGGAGCTTCCATTAGATGTGGAGATTGCAAAAGAACAGAATTTGCCTCCACCATCTGTGGGCCCTGGGTATGTGTTGGGAGCCATGGAATGGGAACTCTCCAGCAGCAACGTTTTTTACAAAAAGAAGGGACCACATCTTGAGACTTGAGCAGATATGATCTTCCCTTTTCTCAGTGTTGGGCTGGAGACTGACAATGCAGGATTCCTTATCTTCCCTAACAACGTCCCACAGAGTGAAAGAGTAAATTTCCTGAATTTCCCTTCTTAATTTGTATTCCCCAGTCTAACCTCATTGATCTCCATTAAAACTCCAATAAAGACAATCCTGTAGTCATTATTAGAAATCATTATTTACATTCAAGCCTCTTAAGGTTCTCCAGAATTTGCTTTGTACCATGACACCACTGGAGAGAAGAGTTGGATACACTGAAAAATAAAACTAATGCTAACCTGTCTCAAATGATTTGGAAAAGGTAACCTGCTTTCTAAACACAGGAAAGGTAAGATACTTGAAAGAGATTAAAATCTTTTTGATTTCACAGACAAAAATGACTAACATGCATTTTGCTTTCCAGCTGAGATTTAAAATTGATGCTCAGTTCCTTATGAACCCAGGTATTCACACTAATTTAAAATTCATCTCTCCATGAGCTCCAGAATCCATTGCCCTGAGTGAGCAGAGTAGAGGAAGCAGGAATACAACCAATTTGTCAACATAATCTTCAAGTGTAATTTTTTCATGGTTTATTATAATCATAGCCATTTCAAGCAGAGTGATAAGTCTTCAGATGTGGAAACCTCTGATTCCAAAGAGTAAAACCCAATAGGTTGCAAATACTAAGCTTCAGAAAAAGCATTTGCCTAGAAATACAAATCTTTCTTTCTAAATAAAAGTAGGGATTCCTATAGTTAAGAACATTTTAAAATATGTTCTCATAGCTGTATTTTTAGAAGTCTTAATCACCTATCTGTTTTGGAGTACCTGGAAAGGGTCTGGAGATTAATTTCAGTGTATTCTGAGAAATGTTTATCACAGCATTTCCAAGATTTTGCCTACATTTTCCAGGTACTGCCAGGGTCAGTACATGGAACATGAGAGCAGGAATCCATTCTGCCTTCCCCAATCTGCTGCCTCCACTCATAGGAAGAAAAAGGAGGAGAATCCTGAGCTGGCTGGGAGCAGAGGCTGAGGCGGTTGTGATGCAGAAGAGATTTCAGGGCCTGCTAATGGCATGTTAGCTAAGCTGCACTGCATAATGAAACTAAATTAAGTACAGGCAAACTTAATTCCAGTATGTATGAGCATATTAATATTTGACTTGGAAACTGTAGGAGCATGATGGGTACATGTGGGAGCAAAAGGAACAGAAAGAGAACAGAATAGAAAGGAATGATATAATTATTATTTAGCAATCCTTAGATCAGCTTGAAAGTTGCTAAGCACTGTAAAAACTCGGTGTAAGTGACAATTCCTGTATAAGCATTTAGAAATCTCAAAACATATCACAAGGAAAGCTGTAAGAGGCAAAGTACTTAGTTCAAAGCCCTCCCTTCTATGTCAGTGGCAAAGGAGTACTTGGATTTGCTTTATGGGCAATAAATAACACAAAAGCCTAGAAGATGCAGCAGGACTGACACGACTGTGCAACCCTCACAGGACGGCACACACAGCTAATCAAACACGCTGGCTTATTGCCTCCAGAGCTCCCCTGCCTTACAGTGCTCTCCTACACCTGAGTATTCTTGGTTGAAAAAGAAAAGGATGAGACTATAAATCATAGCTAGAAATACAATGGGTTTGGCACATCCCACACATTAATTCATGCAAAGCTTTCACAGAACTACTTGAGTACCTAAAGAAATGAGCAAGCAGCAGCTGCAAATTAATATTTCTTTGCTGCAGAACATTAAGTGTTGCCTTCCAGAGGCAATGAGGCCTGAAGGGGCACGATGCATGAAGAACATCAGATCTTCTACTGCCTCAAGTGAAGCAGCCTCTCTGACTGCAGGTCACCATTCCTCACACCAGCAACTAGATAGCAAAACCAAAGGAAACATTGGATGACCCTGACCCTATCTCCACAGAAAAGGGGATTTTTGCTCCCAAGTCCAAAGGGCTCTGAACTGCACCTCCCTCTCCTGCTCTTCAGTCCCATGCCATTACCTTTGGTGTTCTTGCCATAGCATCGAAGGTGAGTCCCCCACGGTCTTGCAAGGTAAATGTACTTCCCTGTGCACTACAGCAGATTAGGTACCATCACATTTCATTAGAGTTAAGAGAAAAACTGCAGGTCTGCATACCTAGCTGAGAATGTGTTTTACACTGCACTGTAATATTCAATGATGTTATGTTACCAAACACTGAGCAACCTGACAGATACATCTGTTAGAAGTATAATTACACAGGATAACTTGTATTGGTATCCCTCTCTGTTAAAGAAAACAATGGATTTTCATTCAGAGGGGCACCTTGGAAGATTAATGGTAGTAATGAAGCATGAAATATTTCCTTCCTAGTGTGGTTAATCTGAAACAGAGGAAACAATCATTTCACCCTGGAGGGATAATCCTTTGAGGGAAATTTTCAGTGAAATAATGTATTGTCATATCTCATCCCACATATGTCAACAGAGAAACTATCAGTGTTGTGCTTATTGCAATAAAGGCCAAAAAGAATAAAAAAAATAAAAAAAAGAAATGCAATCAGCACAGCCAAAAAACAGATACACAATGGGATCAGCAGGAAGGACAGAGGGAGGCAGGAAAACAGTGACAAGAAGCAAGAGTATAAGGAGCTAAGGAGGAGAGAGACCAGAAATTCAACCACAGGGAGAGAAGATGGAAGGAACAGTTCGAATAAAAACAATGAGGGTGAAAATATTTGGGGGAAATTTTTCAGTTACCATGTGAAGTATTTGTCAGAAGGAAGTGGCCATGGAGGCAGGTGCTGCAGCTGGGCAGCAGCAAACAGCACCAGGAGCTGCACCAGGGCAGGGACTGTGCTCCCAGAACGGCCTCCTGTCAGCCCTTGCACACACAGCACCAGGACAGGGACTGTGCTCCCAGAACAGCCTCCTGTCAGCCCTTGCACACACAGCACCAGGAGCTGCACCAGGACAGGGACTGTGCTCCCAGCACTGCCTCCTGTCACCCCTTTGGCCAGACCTTGGCAATGCTGTCACAGCAGTGCTGCCCTGGCGTCCCCCCAGCTCAGGGGCAGCTCCCTGGGGCACAGCACTTTACCAGGGGCTGCCTCCAAGGCTGGGCCCAGACACCTTTAACTTCAGATCTGGGTGGCCACAAGCATTTCTCAGACAATCTATACCTTGAATGGGCTCTTCCAGCTAACACACAGATAAGTACATACACATGTGTGTATACACAAGAAAAGCAACATTTAAAAAAATAGATACATGTGTTTTTTTAAAGTAAAGACTTTTCAAGCAAACACTGGTATCCATACAAAAACAAAAAAGCCCTCTTGATAACAACTTATTAGAATCATCCCCTCAGATCCTTACCAATCTCTATCTTCAAAGAATACTCACAAGCCTTTCATTTTTGGTAGATAAGCCATTTGATCAATATTTTCAACACTAATCAAGGCCAAGAGCAATTTCATTTCTACCTTTTCCCTAAATTGAGTTGGAATTTAAGCAAGTGCCTCACTCAGTTACTTTGCTTATGGTAAGCAGATTCAGCTGAAGGAGAGAGAAGCTTTCAGTGGCAACTAATGCTGTTCAACTGATAATACTTTATATTTATCTCACATGAACATCAGTACAGCAGGAAATGCTAAACTTTCTCTAGGAAAAAAAGCCCCATTAAATAACTCTATCTCTAGATTTTTTTTTTTTTAATATCTAAGTGCCTTTTTATTACTTGAACTGATGACTGCTGTTGTCCTGATAATATTTTATTCTGCAAGATGTTTTATGCTCACAATATTCTCAGTGTGAAGCACTAATTAGAATCAGAAAACTGGCCTATTCTCATCATCTTTTTCCTGTCCATTTTTATTACAGGAAATGTCTTTCCTGTAAAAAGTGTACCTTCTCCCTTGTTGTCTGGGAAGCACAGGGACTATCTCTAGATACTGCTCGGTGCTACCGAGAGCGAGTTATTCCCAGAGCACAGACAGCAGAGGCTGTACCTCCTGAGCCACAAATGAAACGTGCCCTAGAGCTTTGCCTCCAGCCCACCCTTCTGTGATGTTTTGTTTGTTCGAGCCATACAATACTCGTGGTGGCTCCTCGCAGCCCGAAGGGCCAGCAGAGCCCAAGATCTGAGGGAGCAGCAGAGCTGCAGGCACCGCCTTTCCTTGGCAGGAGGTTTCAGCTATCTCTAATTGGACAGCTTCTGGAGCGAGAATAACTCAGTTTACCCACACTAGGCTGTTCTTTGCTGTCACTGATAACCTCACCTCGATGTGGCTGCAGCCTCAGAAACAACTCCAGTAGGATGCTCCTACTCCACACTTCAGATTTTTGTGTCATGTCATGCAGCAGTCAGTACTTTGTTGCTGCCAGCAAAAGAATGAGGATTGAAGGGTAGAGAACATGAGTGTGACTATAAAAACGCACTGCCATACTTCACTGGAAGAAAACGAAGCTCAGCTATTGCGAGCTCTGCAGCAATCCCACAGACTTGCCAAAATGGCCTTCTCAAAGCCAAAGGCTTTATCCCTCTGCAGAAGACACTTCCAAACATGTCATACAATCTGGGTTTTTTTTTACCTTTTGGTTCTTTCCCTGATATTACAACATAAAACACACAAAAGAAAAAGTTCCCTTTCCCAAACATCTCCAGAGCTAACAGGACCTTGCTGAATGCTGTCTGCTGCACAAACACAAATTTAAGACAATTTTATAGGGCCTGTTATTTACCCAGCTATAACAGCTTCTTTGTTAGAGGATGGCACTGTAATAATCGACTTTTATAATTAATAGCTTGAGTCAGTGGTTAATGCAGAGGTGACAAATCACTGAAATGCCTGAGAGTTTATGGCTTTTAGCACTAAGGAATGTTTTTTTATTTCCTATCCCTTGTGTATATCGTATTTCCTTTAGATGTCTTCTGTTCTCTTACGTACACATCTCCATTCATAATTAAACATACCTGATCATAATTTATTCACATGCAACCAATTACCAAATCTCTGTTTAGTGATAGTGCACATTTGGAAAGTGGTGGAACAAGAGGAATTTTCTAACTGAGTAGTACCAGAGTAAGGTCTCCAGTCTTTTCTGTCCATCCTGAAACATCAGCTAGCAAATAGAGAGGGAGCACACCTCTGCTTGAATTTGCCAGCCCTTGGAAGGACAGGGGGAACTGCCAGTAGCTTCAGCTACACTCCAAAAAATGGAATCAAAAACGTTTTGGGCCAAAAGCAGGAAAATTCTCTGCTTTCCCTACAAACTCAAGTAGCCACGTTCCACTTGCATCGTGTTGCAGAGGTACAGGCACAGAGATCAAAGAGCTGTTTCCAAAACCAGTGCTGCCTGTGCTCACCAGAGTGCTGCAGAGCACAGGCCCTGTCCTGCAAACATCAGCATGAGAATACAGAACACACTGTCAGCTTCAGACTGCCCTTCCCTCTCAGGAAATACAGCCAGCTTGTGACATCATTATTTATATACAGACCCTGTCACTACCCTGTAGAAGATTCACCCTATGCGTAAGCATAATTTGCCCCATACAAGGAGGTTTAGCTCCTCACCCTCCGGCCCCCATGCTCACAAAAACACACACACCCTGTTTGAAATGAAATTCAGCCCCTGGTGCTGTAAGAAGTCAGTCACTTTTGGAAGCAACAAGTAGCAACTGTTAAAACAAACCAAACTCCATCTCAAATCCACCGTGAAGCAAAGGAGCAAAAAAAAGAATGAAGCAGAAATGACCTTATCCATAACTACAGCCATAAGGCTAGTTAGGATTCCTTCCGAGTAAAAAATAGAGAAGAACAACTGGCAAATGTCAGCCTCATTATCATGAACTCTTTTTAGTAGTGAAACAAAAATTACCCTTAGATCTTTTTCAACAGCCTAGACCATTCTCTGTGTTAGAAGCCTTTCCATTTCTTTTGAATAACTATCAAATTATGGCAGCATCTTTTCTTTTTAGTACTAAAAGCACATGTTTCAGCCTTAATGACTATATGCACACTATATTTGTCTTTCCACAAATACTTGATGTTAAACTAGTTGGGGCATAATGTTATGAAATATTGTGAGCAGAAAAAAAAGGAGGTGAAGCTGAGCAAAAAGAACACTGAGTTCAAAGGTAATTGTTTCTCTGTGATAGCTGCAGTTTTTCATCTTTTCCGTTAGAAATACTAAAATATGCAATATTCCAGCTCAATAAAAGAAATTCTGAAACAATTTAATGCAATGCTCGTGTCACTGTTTAAAGATTATGTTCTTCAATTGTGATTCTGTAATGTCTGTAGATAGAGAACACAGTTGTACTTAACCTGACAGATGTCAATCGGAGTTTTCCAGAGTAATAACTTGGTACGAAGTCAAATCCTAACCTGCTGCAAATTTCTGAAGCTCCAGTAAAGTTAACAGAATTGTGCCATTTTATGTGAGGCAGGGCTCTGGCACAATGCAATTTCATCCAGACACTTTAATCTTTCTAGCCAGCAGTTCAACTAATGCACATTTTTACAAGTCACTTGACTGAAACAAGGGCAGTTTCTTATCTCAGCTTTTTTGTCTCTTGTGTAATTTTGGCTATTTATTCTTTGACATTCTCCAGTACTGCATTCCTCAAGTGTACCCCATCTCTTCTTGAAGGCCAGGGCTTGAAATCTGCAGTCATTATCCCTCCCAGATACAACTCAGCACTTACTGCTTTCTGGGAGAGTGAAGGAGCACAGTTAATTCTCCCTATTCATGACATCATAATATGTCCTTTATGGAAAAGATATTGTTCATGTAGCCACATCATCTACAGGTAAGGCTCAGAAAAAAAGACCAGCTGTTGGTTTTTGTAGTGGGTTATTTGGGTTTTTTTCCCCTGTTATGTCCTTGTTGTGTAAGGAAATCTTTGATTGTGATCTCAGGTCAAAATTAGTTGTCCAAGTCCTTCTCCATGTCCAGCTTCCTGAACTGACACAAAACTCTGTGGATCTTCATCACATTTATATACCTGGCATTACTGGACCAGGAGTACAAAGACATTTGTCCCTTACAGCTCCTGTTTCTCATTTCCCGGTACCTGCAGATACAAATGTGAAGCTGAGTATTCCGGATTTCCATACCCCCAAAACCTCACATTTAGCATTTCTCCCTGGAACCACACAGAGATGTACCAGCTTTGTGTGCCTCGTGAGCCTTGGTACAAACACACTGAGGCTTATCCAGCCATGAAAGCCCTGCTTCAGCTGCTTCACACCCTCCACTGGGGACTCTGGGCTGCAGAGCTCAACTCCACACAGACAGGGACAGTGATATTGGAACTAAACGGAGATTTCTGACAGCTGACCAGGGAGTGGCAGGGAAGAGAAGGCATTCTGCCTCAAGCCTCATTCAGAACAGGTCCCTCAGAGTCAATTCCAGGCAGCCAAGGCCATCTCATGTTGCCCAGGAGTCCTCAAGCAGCAGTGTGAACAATAATCATCACCTCAGGGTTTACCATGTGAAGCACATGAGGAATCCACTCAGCCACAAGTTTAAGATTGGAATATGAAGGCTAAACAGAACATCCCATAAGATAGAGTAAAAGGTCAGATTTCATATTTGAAAAAACAGGAGTGATGATACTTCCATGCTCCAGAGGGATGTTATGAAGCTCAGTAAAGTTCTATGTGATTCTCTGACGTGCCCCATCAATGCCAAGTGTTATTACCTCTAAAGAAAGCAACTCTCCAATGTCTCCTGCCAGAGTATGATTTATGGAACACACCACAGAGCAAACAGAAGAGACAGCTCTGATAGCTGCAGAAACAATAGCCTGTAGCACAAAGGGTGCCGCTGGCAGGGAGCTAACAGCCTGTAGAAACGGCTTCCTGCAGAAAGCAGGGCTGGATCTCAGAACAGCTGTCCTGACTTTATGAGGATGCTAATAAATCTTCCAGCACTTTTCCTACTGTGTTCAATGAGCATCTGTCCTACACCTAGAGTGCTTGCTGGAAATGAGTGCTTTGCAGAAGATACTTTTCATCTGGACTTGCAGATACATAGATTGTGTTATCTCCTCTCTCATGATAGCATCCAAGTGAGTAACAGCTGAAATCCCAGGAGCTTCTTGAAGCTCCTCTTCTTGCTGCTTTAGCTCAAGGCAGCAACAGATCACTCAGGTTAGATCCCTGAAGCTTCTTTTAAAACATTATGACAAACATAGAGGAAAACATTTTCCATTTTCTCTTATGAATCCTGGAAATTCAAACACAGAGTCAGTTGAAGAATATAGCTATCATCCTAAACAGTCCATTCCTTAAATACCATGCTCATTGCTATTTCAGGTTACTTGTAGCTGATATTCCATCAGAAAATAGACATATTCAGGATATATCAAATAAAATTTATAAGATCAGAGAAAGATTCACAATGATGATACAGCATTTATAACAACAACTGCTAGAAATGAAAAAATCCATAGTGGCCTAACTCATGATGAGAGTCGGTAATAACTCAAATTCAGTGCCAGGCAGAGATGCTATTAACTTGTGACCCAGTAAGCTAGCAGCTGTGAAATAATGTGTTCACTTAGAAGAAATAAAAAATAAATTAAAAAAAAAAAAAAAAAAAAAAAAAAAAAAGAGACTGAACATGTTGCTTATAAAATGTTTACACCCAGTTTACCAATTTGTGCAGTAATGATACTTAGAGTTTGTTTCTCCAAAATGGCTTTGAGATGCTAAATGCAAAACAAGAATTAGAAGACTTGAAAATAGAGAGCATATAATTGCTACCAAAAAGAGATGGCATCGGCATATTGCACACACCCAATGAAATCCATATGGCCATGGCTATTTTCAGCTGTCTCCCTAAATTCTGTTTTGTCCTTTCTTCAGAGTTGATACGTTCACGCTCTCAATTACATTTCCTGTAACGGCATTTCGTGGCACAAAACCAGGCACACTGAACTCAGGAGTGACGGGAATCTGCAGTTTGGCAGCTGAGAGCCTCGCCTGGAGGAGGCGAAGCCCAGAAATACCCGGGAAGGTTGGAAAGCAGTGAGAGCACAGTGATGGCTGGGGTTAGAACGCGTAAGAGGGTGAGGGGGACGTAATGTCACTGCTTTGTGGTGGGATGAACAAAACAGGAAAGTATCCTCCAAAGCTGCCTTATCCAAAGATTTTTAGATTCCAAATGGAACAAAGAAGAGGCCTGGATGCAGTGGAGTTACCTGAGTACATGTCTGACTTAATGGACTTTTCAGTATATTCAGAGCTGTTGCATGTCACAACCCTTCTGACATTTATTTTTATGATTATGTCAGATTCTTGCTCTGGAAACCTTACTTCCCCCAAACTCGCCATTAAAAGCTCCTTAGAAACCCTAGTTTGCTAGTTTATATCAGTTTTGTCAAAGACTGTAAATGGAGAAACTTTGTTTCTTTATTTTAAAAAAAAGCAAACATTTGTTTTTCTTAGGAATTTTTTAGTTTTTCTAATGGAAAAAAGCTAATCAAACAGTATTTTCAAATATTTTAAAATACAGAAAACCCATACAAAAAGCCCTGTGAACATCATATGAGTGGTGTGTTGGAATTTCCATAGAGTCTAAACAAAAAACCAGGATATTGTCCATTTTTCACACACAAAATCTGATTCTCACTGTATGACCAATGATGACAAACTCTGTAAAGAAAAGGGACTGAGATTAGACCTTCCCAGGGTGCTGGCCTTATGGAGTTGAATGGAAACTCCTGCTGATGTCTGATGAGAAAGGGAAACTTGAAATGTGCGTCCTCATGTAAACAATGCAAAATGGAAGAGGTGCTGCCATAGAAGAAGATGTGGTACTCTGAAACCAAATAATATTATTAAATCTAAGAACAAGTTGTCCCAAGAGCAAGCATAATTAACCCAACTGCTAGATCTGAACTTTCACAGATGAAAGAAGACCGAGAACTGGTGTTTGTTTTACTCATTATCTTTTTCTGAGTTCATGGTACCCACAGCTAATGAGGCTCAGTATGAAATTTCCAGTGTGGCAACTTTTTGATGTCAAAAGCATAAACAGGTTACAGATAAGGAGACTTGTACAGCCAAAGAGGATGTGAAATTTCAAGCTTTGAAATATTAACCAAAGACTTAGATTCAATGTGAAAACCCTTTTGATATGACATCTGATGGGCATTGCTGATAGAGCAGACATCTGGAGACAGGAGAAACTCCTCTGTCTCCCTCTTTATGTGTTTCCTGAAGAAGCCTCTAGCCCCACGTGGCTTCCTGGTTTTTCTGTGGCTGCAAGGAAAGCTGAAAAGCTGACATTTTCTCACTAGAACCCAATTTCACCTTGTTTGGCCATGCACACCTGATTTCATATACACAGCTATGTATCTTAAAGCATTGCCAGCTAGAACATTATCCCTTGCCCGCAAAGGGAATTCTATCAGGCCACCAAAGTGCAGGAAGTTTAACATGGTAAATAGCTCAGTGCTCCAAGAAGATGTAAAGCTTTTGAGGGCAATTTGTAGCAAATGGCCCCATGCCAAGCAAACTGCTGTGCAACAAGTGATTGATGTCCTTGCTGATATTCCCTATTTCTCTGCCAGGTTCCTGCAGCAAATCCTGCAGTAAACTGGCAGCTCCACTCAAGTGAACAAGGCTGAGGTAATTGATATGTGCTGGGAATCTGCCTCTTCTCAGCCATGGATTTCTTTGGACAGCCATTCACTGCTAAAATCTGCTCTTGGAGAACTGAGGCAGCTCTGTTTCATGCATAAATATAGCCACTTAAGTTTGTCTTCCTGTCCCTCAAATTACAGCGATACTGAAAACCAGAATGTTGCTGAGCTTTTTTCAAGCCAAGGAGATAACACTTAGAGCAGTTGGGCACCTAGACCTGCCATAAAAATTACAGAAATCCTAGGCTGAGAGCCAACAACCTGTAGAATGACATGGGGGAAAAAAAGAAATTTAAAAAAAAAAAGAAAAAGATCCAACTGCATTCCTCACTATTGGGACTGGAGGACTATTGCTTCTTGGAGTTACTCCTTAAGGTGCCTGTATGAAGAAGGTCTTGTTGTAAGGCCTGGACAGAGGACATCAGTGGACAGTTTGGGGACCCACGTTCACACAGCAAAGCTGCACAGAAGGCCCAGGAGTTTTGATGAGAAGTGCAGTGGACACTTGTGGAAGCACAGTGTCCTCCAGTCAAACCCTGGGGCAGCTGGTACCAAAGCCAAGAGCCCACCCAGGAACACACTCGTGTCACGGGGTTCGCTCGCTGGGTTAAATGGACAAGTTCCAATCCCTTGGCCACTGAACATGGTGTATCAGAAGAATCATTAAACATAATGTTAAAATGCTAATGCAGATAAAAATGCTTCAGAGTGAATGACAATAAATAGAAAATAGTGATTAAAAGTTTCCATCCCACTTCATCAATGACAGGTACCCTATTCCCCAAACTGTCTTTCAAGTGAGCTAACTTCTAAAGAGAAATCATTGATGCTATGACTTCTACAGCCTGTACTTCTATGTAGCAAGTACATGGTCTGTGAAACACTTGGAAGGAGAACTCGGGAGCCTAAACCACAAAATATGGTAAAGGGATGGCTTATAAATAGATGTAAAAATATTTGCTGTAGTTTCCAGTTGTAAAACATTCTATAGATGGGATTCCGAAAGGTCACTCCTCACTTTCAGAAGCTTCTTTATAAAACAGTTCATTAAAAAAAATTAGAAATAGCATGAAATTATATTAGAGATATTGCATTACTTACACATACAGTTCTCAGTAGAACTGGAGAGCCCAGACCATCTGCTCAAAGTGCCAAGGACAACCACTTTACTGAAGTAAACATAAATAAAGCTGTGCATAAAGACAGACCCACTGCAGTTTAGTAGATTTGCTGTTAAAAAGTGAAACCCGCTTGGTTTCCAAGCACCTGGCTGGTGCAGCTTTATGAATGAAATGAGTGAGATAACAGCATTTGCTAATGAGTGCCCACCACTAATTTGATTGTTTGTTCTTCCTGGTATTTATTAACATGATTACCTCTGAAGGGAGAGAAGAGAAATATTTATTTTTTATCTAAACATTTCACATGGGTTGTGCCAAGTCTAACGGTTGCCAGTTGTAAAGCAGCAGAATATTTACAGCAGGCTCTAACAGCAGCCACAGCTGATGGAAGCTGCCCTGGCAAGCTGCTGAAGTTTCTCCTTCAATGGGTCTTAGCTAAACTGTAATGCATAAAACATACCTTCAGCACACAGCAATTTGGGCTTGGGTTTTTCCTCCTGTATATTAGATTTTGTTGTATTTAAATGCAGCATTTCAAGTCACTCCACTGAATTTTTACAAAGATCTAAGAGAAACAAAACATCAGTCTGAAAGACAATATTCTCTGTCTGTTTCTATGGTTATTTTAAATCAGTTTTATGCTGGCTTTGACAGGGGTCTATTAAATCAAAAACCAAAGATTGAAGTGGCAGTTGCAGTACAATTGAATGAAAGCTAAAATAACTGCAGTCAAGGAAAGGGTCAAAGCCTATGTACTGCTTCAAGAGCAACTTTCTTTTATTTGTAATGATGATTTTTAAGGTGCTAAACATTCGGAGCATAGATTGATGCCACGGAAAGGTGCTGGACTGAGGCCCAATCCAACAGGAGCTCTCCCTGGCCTCAGTGCTTCTGGATGAGGAATTCCAACCACAAAACTTCTCCACAGTTTTCTCTAAAAGCCCTGTGCCCTAAGTGCCACCACAAGTGACTTTGGAGGGAGGGACATTCACTTCTGAGGAGGCTTCACCCCCCTAATTTCAGATTCCACCACAAGAGTGCAAACACAAGAACGGCCTCAGCTTGTCAGACATGGTCCACTTAGCCAAGGAGCTGATTTGCTGTAAGACATGATTCAGGAAAGAATATAAACCCAGGATAATGTATTCTCATGGGCTTCAGCCTTAAACAATAGCAGCTTTTTAGAGATAAAATTCAGATGGACACAACGGTGTTTAAAAAATCCCTATTGATTCACCGTGACTTTTTGAAAGGTACTTTGTTTTTATAAGACTGTTTTCTGATAACTCGATGGAAAATCCTCAAGGCTTTACTTGAGAAACATTGATATTTTTTCTGTAAGTATATTTCTATTTATTTTTTCATTTTCTTCATGCCATTATTGATCTCAAAGACCTCACATCCTCTCACATGTGAGAATTGAAACAAGCAGGTGCAAGACAGTGATATCCCAAGCTGTGAATGCATCTTTCATGGGAGTCCTATCTCATACTCATTTAAAGATACCTAAAACTGTATTTAAAAAATGCTACAACAGAGCAAAGACCTCAGCAATTCAAGAGCACAGGTTTTCAGAGGGGAGAAAAGGTCAAAATCAATCAAATAGATTCCACTGCTTGCAAAGAAGCAACTCTGTCAGAATGATGTTAGAACTGATGGGTTTACAATAGTTACTGTCATCATCTATAAGAACCTGATGATCTCCTGCTGAAAATGATCTCACAGGAAACCTTGGTCAGGATTAGAGAGGAAAGTGAACCAAGAGTAGAGCATCTTTCATATTTACAAAACCAGTGTTGGGCTTGTTTATAGCATCTGGTTTATTTTTCCAATTCCATAACATATGTGGTAAGAAATACAATGGATTTCATGTGGCTCCTGTCACTATGAATTAAAGACTTTCCTCAGCATAAATGTTTCACAGCTTCACACCACGTACCTGCTCAAACGTGGCTGTTGACCACTTTGCCCTTCCTTCCAAGCCTCAGCCATTTTCCTCTCACCCAACCAAGTGAGCTGGTTGTGAGATTGAGAACTTCAATTCCTGATTTAGATCCAAACTGCAACAGTTCTGCAGTTACCTGGTTTGTGTTGATAAATCACATCAAACTAATTCAAACCAGTCAAGAGAGAAAGAGTCCAGACAAGAGTTATTACTATACATTTTATACGTTACAGTGTTCTTTCCTTTTTTTTAATCTCTAAAATCTGAGGAGGACTTCTAGTTATCATCCATTTTATCACATTGGAATGGGGGAAAGAAAGGTGAGAAGAAGGGAGTTTTAGCACCCTGTCTGTCAGGCCAGAGCAGCAAAGATGTTTTCAAAGCATCCTTCTTAGGCACAGCTTATCTCTTTCATGATCCAGAGAACAAAGAAAGTGCATAAACCAAAATAACTAGAAAAATATAAAAGAGTGAAAGGAAAAATACATCTGAAGCCAAAAGGTGTTATCCAGAGATTACACTGGAGCAGAGGTAGTAAAGAAGAGTAAGTGTGCAACAAAACAGGGATATAGCTGAGTAATTTCTTCTGAGTTTTTAAATGGTCAGCAAAATGGTGGGGTTACATAACATGAACGAGTTACAGGCAGTGACGGAGATAAGAGTATTGCAGCTCAGGATTAGGGGAACTTTTTCTGGGACAAGAAAAGATTTTTCTATTTTCTTACACAGAACATTTGTTTCTTAATTTCCCAGGCATTCAAGCCAAGCACTCAGCTGCTTAATCCAGCCGTAGTGGGTTTGTAATATCTCACCCGCAGTACTTACACTGTTATGAAATATCTTCCCCTCCCTTAAAAGAAAGAAAGGGGAAAACAAAAAAAAAAAAAGGCAAGGAAGGAAGACTCTGGGGTATGTAAGAAAATGCCTCTCAAATTTTTTCTATTTAATTTTTTTTCAGTTTAAAAGAGCAACTAAAAGAATAGCAGCTGTACATGGGTATCACCATGCTCACCAGCTCCCCTCATTCCCTTTAGTCAGACCTTTAAGTCTGACCGTGCTGTTGTGTCTAAGTGGTCAAAAGGGAGATTAGAGACCGAGGGGAAGGGAACAGAGAGGCCAGCCTGGAAGACAGGAGAAGGAAAATCAATGTTTCAATATCTCCAAAATCTCCTTTACTTCTGCCTCAAAAAGTTAAACATTTTAGCAAGAATCTCCAAGAGTGTATCTGAAAGTCACGAGTTCATGTCCTGTCTTTGTTCCAAAGGCCCACAAATAAATTGTGCACAGTTCCCAGAGAAGATCACTGTCTCAAAAATTGACTTGGTCAAGCAAAGAGCACAAGATTTGATGGTTATGAGGGGAGAAGATGCCTTTCTGGAAATATTCTGCAGTGAGCATCCCATCACTTACCAGAAGTTTGTAGAAAGCAAACAAAGAATGGCGAGTAACAGAAGGAAAGTGAATTCATTCAGAGATGGAGCTGCAAATTCAGAGTATGTTCAGTGAGCTCTGGCACAAGCATTGCAGCCAGCAGAAACTCCTGATATACTCCTCTAACTTTTCATCTTGTGCACAGAAGGGGTTCTGGTAGAGAACCATGTTGCTTGTGCTAATTCTACTCCACCTGACCAGCCCCCTTTACAAAGAAAACAGATTAAAAGAAAGCAAGAAAGAAGCCTTGTTTAACGTCAAGACATGAAATGTTAAAAAAAAAAATATGCTTTTTGTATGTTCATGAAGCATACGAATTATTTAAGCTATGCATTAGTGAACTTTAGACATGTTTAAACAAAGTATTAAAAAATATCTAGGTAATTTTATCATTTTCACAGTACAGATAGCATAAGAAATCCCACACCAGATTTACAGCAAGTGATAAGGGAACAAAGAGCGGGTAAGATTTAGATTTAAAAATATACAGGGCCATACACACAGCAAATAATTTCTCAGCTCACTCAGTTGCTGGGTGTACAAGGAAGAGCTGGGTGGAAAAGGCGCTGTGAGAACCTGCCCCTCAGGACACTGGCACAGCCATGCAGGGCCTCACTCACAGACAGAAATACTGGGCTGTTTCAGGAGCAGCCCGGCAAGGAAGAGGAAATACAGAATGCACCTGGGCCACTGCAGGGGCTGGAGGCTTCTCTCTACCTTCATCACGAAGTTCTGGTCTCTACTAAACAAAAAAAGATTGAAAAAGTGAAGGGTTTCAAGCAATGCCAGTCCAAGGAGAGAGGAGGAAAGGAGTGAAGATGAAGAGAGTGCCCTGCACACAGGAGCAGAAGGGAGGGAAACTCCTCTGGCCATCTTTTCTCATTAAGACAATCCCACCAAAATGAATGTTGGGCAGCACAAAGCTGACACAACCTCAGTGCTGAAGGGTGGCAATCAGATCACAAAGCAGATCATTAAAAACTTCCCTTTAATCTTGGGTAAAGGTGAAGTGATATCCCAAAACATACTCTGCTGAGAATAGGAATAGATATGGCCATAATTATTCTCAACACTGTGAATTTCTGAGAGTTTCCAGAATTATTTTTCTGCTGCTGGAGACCAACAGTGTGGGCCCGTGGACCTGACCCCCCCAATGACAGTGCCTATGTACTTACACATGAAATCAAGAAAGAGAAAAAAGTAAAAACTAACACTTCCTCAAAATTTCATATTAAAATGGTGCTTCTGTGTTATTAAAAATTATACAGATCAAGTCCCAACTTTTTGAAAATGACCTCTCAGTGACCTTGCTACCTTTTACACAAGCTTAGAAAAGTTTTTGATACAGCAGCCCTATAAATCTACATCAATATCCAAAACCTATGTTTTAAGACAAAAAGTAAAAGCTTTTGCCTTCCGCCCGTCATTTTCTGACTGAATTTCAATCAGTTTTCAATCAAAAACTTGATCATTTTCATTCTTAAATAGTACATATGTTGAAAATTTCTCCATTTCCTTTCAATTGTACCACAGCAGCTTTTCTACTCCCCTGAGTTTAACAATCCATCTCTGTGTGTCCTCCCACTGCCTCAGACCACCACTCCCGATGGAAAGAGGGGTGGATTGGTGCAGGTTGTGTTCTTGTTTCTCCAATTTCTTGTTACATCTGACAGGAGGACAAGCTATGCTCTCGTCATCCCATTTCAGACACTTTCTCCTCTTATCCCAAGGCCCAGATGCTTTTCATTAGATTATGCTTCTCCTACAGCTTTGACCTCCCTTTGCAAAAGGCAGAATACTCCACTGTACAAGAATATGAAAAAAAAATCCTGGAAAAGAGCCTCTAAAATATTGTATCTTCCTTCCCTACTTTTATATCTCCTGTTCTTTCTGTACTTTGCCAAAGGGTTTCTCATAAAATATCTGGACAAAAAGTAAACATTTTCAAATTAATTTCTCACACTGAAAAGTCCTTTTTCCTCAGATAACCCCAGGGCACTAATAGGATCTTTTTATATATTCCTGCTTGTCTTCCCTTCCATCCATTAAATGTCTAGATCAAGGGTTCTTGGACTCAGCTTGCACAATCTTATCATGCTGTTTTCTTAATTTAAATGCTTGTCTTCACTCCACAGAGTCTAATACTTCATCTGTTCATTGCAGGTCTCCTTAATTCACCAAGTTGATTAAACATTTAAAAAATATATATCTTAATTATTCATGAGAGTCAGTTATGTGTGTCCCCTGCCCCAATTCCAGCCCTGGAGAAATATAAACAGTCTGTATGGTTGATTAGTGCAATTGTAAGGGCATATTCCTCTCTTTTTTCCTCTGCACCAGAATAATGGTGTTTAACTTTTTGCTGGGTCGTACCAAGGTAATTGCTCACTTCTGCCCTGGTCTCAGCCGTGGCCATTGTCCCTTCCCACCGCCCAGAAGCCGAGTCCCTGTTGTCAGCCCAGCCAGCCACAGTGCTGAGCACCTGAGACTGCCCATGGTAACACACCTTGCTCTGCCTTCCAAAAAACCGGGGAGGCTGTGGTTACACCAGGGCAGCTGCTGGAAGGGCAGGGTGATAAAACCACTTCCTCTGGCTCATTGGCCTCCTTGCTGAACACCAGCAAGCAGGAGGTACGCAGAGCAGATGGAGGTTCCCAGAGAAACACAAGTATTGCCCGAGGCTGAAAACGCCTCTGCCCACAGCACAGACAGGAGGGGATGTGTTAAGTGCCAGGATGGAACTGGGACGGCTCCTTCACTCCATGCTCTCCCCCAGCCAGGTGCGGCAGAGCAGCGGCAGAGCAGGGGAGTCTTTCCTGAGCTGCCCCAGAGGTGCAGTACTGCCAAAAGCTGATAATTGCCATCCCCTAAAATCTGCTGTCCTCAGGGGCATCCTGTCACCCAAACACCGTGTGCATCTGGCTTTGGCTTCAGGGAGACTTTCAGTGGATTAAAATCCACTGCCTTATTCCCAGAATATGACAAGGAGATGGGAGAGCTGAGGAAAGACAGACAGCACCAAAGGTTATTCAGACCCAGCAACCCCCACAGTTTATCATCCAGTTCCAGCACAGCTATATTCAAGGAAATTTCAGCAAAATCAGAGGAGCTAAATTTAACCCAGTCACGTTGCCGAAAGGTGCGATCTGAGGAATGTTTCTGAAAATGGGTCTGGATGGCCTGACCTGTTTTCTGACATAACTGAGTGCACCATCAGATCGTAAGCCTGAAATACAGCTCCAGCAGAAATCAAAGGGAGTTTTGTCTTCAATGAAAAAACCCTTCGCCGTCAAGCCTTCAGCAGTGCTTTGTAAACGATGAGGCATGGAAGCAGCTGTTCAGCTCTGGTCATCACATACAGAACGAAACGGGGCAGCTTTATGCTCCTATGCTTTTTATTGCAGAGGGCCGCAGTTGTGGGGTTTGCTTTGGAACAAAACACAAACTAAGTCACAAGCCATACAACCTCCCTCTTGGGAAGTGGCCTCATTTCCTAAGCAGAGGGAAAAGCTGGGAGCAGAGAAGAGGAGCCTTCCTGGAGATTTCCAAGGCCCTGCAGGAGACACTGTTCATGCCTTCAAAATTCCTCTTATCCCAGGACTGACTCCTGCAGTCCGGTCAGGGAACTTTGAATTCAACTTTAGTAATTGAAAATACGGTTCTATCTTTCTCCCACATAAGGGACTGTAAAAAACTTTACCTTAAGATAGAAAACTTTAAATCATTATATACCAGAGTTTTCATCTCAGTGGTTTTTTCTTAATGAAAAGATTACTTCCAGCAGAAACACAGTTTAAAAATATATTCTTGCACTTCTAAAATTTTTTTTCCTTTTTTTTTTTCAGTAAAAGATAATGACGTCAGTTTAGGAAGCTGGATAGAAAAGAATATCCTTTGTACTGAAATTTCTTTTATTGTTGCTTTGAATCCCCAGGTCACGATGTCAAGTTGCCCTTTACAACTAGTGAGGGTCTCAAACAGCCACTTCGCAGGATTTGCAGTGACGTGTTCCCTCACCCTGCTGCCACAGTTTATCCGGGATGGACACTGGACACTACAGAACTTTCCATTAATGGTAAAATTCAGTCTCTCCAATGAGGTTCCCAGCACTATTGCTGAATACTGATGTCATGTTTAAATAAGTCCTGTACTAAAGCAGCAAGGGGCTTTTGACTATTTCTAGACTTTGAGGTATTTTCATACTGCAACTGTAGCTGCACTGTGAACACCTAATTAATATTTCTCTTCTGCTGCCACCTTCTCTCCTTTCTCCTCACCCCTTCCTGCTGCTGTAATTCTTCCCAGCTGCTATCCCACCCAGCTCCCTCTGATTTGGAGCCACCACCTGACAGAGGCGAGCTTTAAAAGCTGAGGTTGTCTTTATTTTCATCAAGAGAAATCACAGCTGCAAGTTTCAGTACCCACAGAGGCTTTTAACTGTGACTTTTTATTAGAAGTGCTAAATTGGGAGTAATAAAAACCCCCAATTTAGTAGTTTAATAAAAAGAGGAAGCTCAAAGCCAGTGCGGCTGTGGAGGAACAGCAGCGAGACTGGAGGTGCCAAATATTTGGGTTTTAAATGGCTCGGCTTTCTGCTGTGTTTTATGATTCTAAAGAAAGGCTCTCCAGTGAGCTGCTCTGGGCACCGACACATTCCTGCTTACGAGTGGAGAATGTGACTGTGTGCTCTGCACTCACACACTGGGGGTGCTCCTCGGATGCACTGTGGCTACGCAGCGCTGCCTTTGCACAGCCACGGGGAGGAAATTCTCCTGGCTGGCATTTTCTGATGCATTCTGCAGCCAGATCTGGGGCCAGGGTCCTTGAAATAGCAAAGGATTTATCTACAAATAAGGCTTTCTGAGCGTTGGAAACTGGCTCTTCCTATCACAGATATTTAATATCTGACACTTATTTCTCGTAAGAAATTTGGGGATGTTTTTCAGAAAAAAGGCAGACTTCCAACATTGGTGTTGAACAGCAAGGGGCAACTGTGAAAATTCAGTGGAAGTACACCTGGAAGTTTCTACCCAAGCAGTCCAAAAGTAACTGTTATGTCACCAATGTCACATAAAAAGGCCACACTACCAGATCCGACTGTTGCCAGATCTCCCCACATTGCTGCCTGGAAATGAATTGTGCTTTCATTATTCTGCAACACCACAAATGTTACAGGAGTTCAGTTTTATTTTCAGGTGTCAGAATTCAAACTGGACTAGAACCAGTAATGCCAGCATAAAAAAAAAACCTGAACAAACCAACAAAAGCCATAAAAAAACCCTCCCAAACAAGCAACCATAACTCCCCCTAAAAAAAACAAAATCAAACAAAAACAGCTGAAAAAACACCCTTCCATGCCCTTTTTTTTTTTTTTTTTTTCTTTATTTAAATAAAGCTCAGGAGTCAGCTTTGTGGTCCATACAAGCCCTAATATTGTAGGCATTAAACAACAATGCAAAAGAAATTTTTGAGAAGATCTGGTTTGGTCAGGAGTCATGCACATGCACAGCTACACGTGCTAACTTCAGAAAAATTAGCAAAGGCCCAAGGAAAATGTAATCTAAATGACAAACTAAGTTTTTATATAGAGTGAACACACAACCCTGTAACATTTATCTAAATAAGGACAATTCATTTCTTATTCTTGGGAATAAAGGAAGGATTGGCTTTAGCTAGATTGTGCCAGCTGTCCTTGTCAGTATTAGGGATTGCTCTCAGTACACAATCTCTTCTTTAAAAAGATGCTTTAAATGTTACTTTTAATTATTTCCATATGCTAAAGCCAGGCTTTCTAGACTTCAGAAAGTTGCTTTTCCTGTTCTGTAAACTATAACTAGAGTTTTTAACCTTCTGAAGGTCCAGATGAAGCAGTCCTAAAACGTTATACAAGGAATTTTACAGGTTTATTAGCTGACTGCTTTTAAAAGTGCTTCTTACTGTGGGAGTACACAAAAGTTAACAGGCAGAAATTATTCAGAGCTCTCTCACAGGCAGCATGAAGCACCATCAGCACATCAAAACAACAATCGCTGCTGGATGCCACCAGAAACTTACAGGGAACTGTCAGGGGAGAAGGAAATTTTGAGGAAGACTGAATCAAGTGCACATGCCTTGCATCAGTCCCCAGAGCCAGGGAGATGTGAGAGGCAGAGGAATGAAAGGATGCAAACCCTCTGCTCAGGCAGCTCTGCTGCTGCCAGAGTTAGCAAATTCCCCTTCAGGGAATGAGCAGCTCGGTGTGGGTACTGCTTCCAGGCACACTTTCTGCTTTAATTGTCAAAATCCTGCAAGGCTCTGTTCCCAGCCCCATCTCCAAAGCTCTGTGTGTGTGTGTGTGTATATATATGTAGGTATATATGTATATTTCTGTCACTCGATTCCTCCACACAAGAACATTCCCATCCAACCCTACTCTGAAAGCATTTGTTTCACCCATTTTAGTATTTGTCACTTGAGAAGTTTCTGTTCCCTTCTCTTCTAGCAACTGCTTGTCAGGAACCTATGTCAGTCCCTAACCTTTGTCATTCCCTCTTCAATGGCATCTCCTTGTGCAGGGAAGGCAGGCTGGATTTCAAAACATGCCATGTGCATTAGCAATTCCTGTGAAAACAGAACAGGATCAACCGCTGCAGTGAAGGAGGGAGCCTGCAGACTGCATTGTCAGAAATTTGGGGATTACACTTACTGAAAGAAGAAAATAGAATCAGTAACACTTCTTGCATTTGTTTCACTGTGTTCCTTTCAAATCCACATAAAAGGGCATTACTCTGTTGGCTTCTGAATTTTATAAAGCCTAATTTCTGAAAAGACTACAGTTGTTAAAATTATTTTACACAAATTCCCTAGTCACAGATATTTGATGTGTTTCAAGAAATTCTGCCATCTCTCTTTTGATCAGTTTTGGTGTTCTTTGCTTGCTTCTGGGAAATCTTTGCATAAATGCTTTGGATTAGAGGATGAAGTTTTTTGATAGCACAAAGGATAAAAGTTCTGTTTCAGTAGGAGATGAGGAAAAATGGTTAGGGATTATATAAAGAAATATTACTTTGTTGAAACAGATACTTTCTTACTAAATTTTCATTAAAATTTTATCAGAAAAGGCTTCTGAGGTTCATGATTAAATTCCAACCTGCAGAATAAGAAGCTGTGCTGTGATCCCTGAATGATCAACTCAGCCTTAGATTTACACAGAATGAAAGAGCTCCCAAGGAGAAGGAAATCTGTCATTTCTGGGTGAAGACACTCCCTGTGACCAGAAACTGAGGTTTTGGCCCTTGCTCTCCCTCACACAGACAATGTGAGCCTTCCACATTGCTAGTGCCCTCTGCTTAAAACAACAATGGCAATGTCATCTGTGGTGTTTTGGAACTTTTCCCCTGCACCAGATAATATAAAACATTTTCAAGTTTCAAAAAAATTTCAAACAGAATTGAAGAATTTTAAAAAATCTAAAATATTTCCTGAAGCCCTTTTATTTTTTTGGTGATTTCTAGAGCCGGTTGAAATTCTTCCACCACTCTTGTCCATAGGCACACACACTACACACCCAGGTTCCTCTCCTCAATTATCCTCATTCTCAGGGATGATTTTCCTGCTCTCAGTTTCTCCTGCAGGCTGGCCTGACTCCCAAAAGGGTGTTGTTTCCTACTGTATCACATTTTACAAAGCTTTCTCCACAGCCTGCAGTAAATGACAACTGCTGGATTTCAATCGGTAAAATTTTTGCAACCCTGGCAAGACCATTTAATTGATTTGTGGTCATGGGTGAGATGCCAGGAGGATGTGTCTGGAGGAGGAAAAATTTCCTGGTGCTGCAAAAATGTAAAAGATGGAAACACCAGGGACTGGTAATTCCACATCAATAAATTTCAAGGTCATCAAGAAGCGACAGTAGATAATTAAAGAGCATAACTGTACCTCTGGAAACCTGATCTCAATTAACATTCCATCTTAAAATTGTTTAAATCTAAAGGAGAATGAAAAAGCTGCTTTTTAAAATCATACTTTCGAGGAATTTTTGAGGTCTAGTCACAAGCTCACCAAATGGCCTGATTTTCCACCTCTGATCTCCTCTGTTATTTACAGCTTGGGCATTTTATTTATACACAACTACAGCTCTCCCTACTCCTTCCCCCCAGAGGAGTGCCTAGTATTTAAAACACGCATTAAAGGGCTGCTGATACTGTGCTAAATCTATTTCAGTCCTTGTAAATACTGCTTTGCTCAGGGGACTTGAAGCATTTTCGAATCCAACTTTATTTGGCATTCCCATTTGGGAACAAGAATAGTCAAATGCCAGGCATGACATGTGAGCAGAGCAGGAGTTCCCTCCCAGTGCACAGCACCACCATCACACTGAGCAGGATTCTCTGTGAATTGTCCTTCAGAAACAATAACTGCTGGCACCTTTGCCTCACAAAGATGAACAATTTAGAGAATGAAATGTGCTTTCACAATGTGCTTCTGGAGAGAGAAGTACCCTCACTCCCGTCAGAATAGCTCAGAACGGCTTACGCAGCAAGAAGGGCTCAGAGCAATAACTCAGTAATAAAGATGGGTATAGTTTATGGAAATGTTGTATCATTACTTGCTCTTGGCACAATGGAAACTGCTGTTTCTTATAATTCTTTTCCTTTTGTGCCTTTTGGCACCTGCCAAAGAGCAGGTGAGCTCTGAATGAGCTCCCCAAGTTTCTTGGCTTTTGCAGGCACCTCAACACTTCCTCCAGGCTGGTCCCTATGGGACTTCATCAGACTTAAAGCCTCTACTGGCTCACTCTTCCCCTCAGAGTCTTCCAAACTGGTTTTCCATCTGCTCCTACATATTTTTCTGAACATTCCCATTCATACTAAATATTGCCAGAGACAAGGCAGTATTTTAAATGAAACAGCATGTGCAAATGCATGCATGTATATTTTTAGCAGACTGCTTCTCTTTTTCCATGTAAATAACCAAGCAAAACAAAATTTAAGAAGAAAATTCAAATGCTGTTAATTAAATAGAAACACAGAATGTGATGACAGAAAAAGCTATTAGTACTTTGGGAATGATCTTGAGAAATTGAAGAAAAGGTCTGAAATACACAGGTACAACTCAGTAAGGATAAATGCAAAGCACTGCAGCGAAGACTAATCCACTCCAAAACCAACAGAAAAAGCCAACAACAAAGACAACAAAAAAAAAACCACCTCAAAACAAGATGGAAGAACAACGCAAGAAGCACCAATGTTCCCAATAAGGATGTCAGAGTTTGGTAGGTCAGAAATTGAAATCAGCATTATCATATCACTGCTCAAACATAACAGTGTCATGGGTAAGGTACAGAAGTGCTTCCCCTGTCCAGCACTGCAGTGTCTCAGCTGGAAGGGATCATCTGAGCACTGAAGGTTCACATCAACCACAGAAAGTCTGTGAGAGAACAATAACAACGACCAAAGACCCGCCATTGAGGTCACAGAACCACGTCTACTGAAATGCCTAAGAAAAGGACCAAAACAGGATTGTGTATTCTTTGAAAACTCACATTTTTGTAGTTCTGGGTCTAAATCTGTGTGTACACGATACAAAGGGGAAGAGAAGGAGTTAATAAATTGTTTATCCTCTGTCTGCAAAAGAAATAATGGGCTCAGCATTCAGCAAGAGAGATTTGGGCAAGGCACTAAGAAAACTTGTGCGGTGAGGGCAGTGGAGAACTGTGATACATTGCCTCAGCACCGAAGGCTTTTGGAGAACATATTACAGGACCATTTATCAGGAAAAGCTTGGTGGAAGTTATCTTGCCTTGTGAAAAAGTATAAACTAGATGGTGTCTTGGGGTTTTTTCAAGACAAACCTTCCACATAATTTAATATGATGTTTTCCAAAGCTGTCTATTTGTCTGCAAATTCCAACTTTTATTCCGATTGGAGTTAGTCAGATTCATTTGTATTTTCTTCTTCACTTAAATCTTCTCTCAACGCCCTGTGCCATGGTCACCCATCTTTATGGCTGACTAGAAAGCTGTCTGGACACTGTAAATATTTGCCCTTCTCCAAGACTGAGCCCCAGCACCCTCCCAGGAATCCCAGCCTCTGTAGCACAAGGAGGAAGGAGCTGTGACTGGAAAACCAATCAGATGGAAACCTTCCACTGAGACTGGATGCTGCACTTATTTCCTTGGAGTGTTAGCACAGTCATAATTCACAGCTATGTTCACTGGAGCTGTGTAAAGCTTCTTGACTGCTTGCAGGGTTTCATTACAGAACTGCAACCACGCAAAATTAATCAAATGTTTCAGCAGACCAGAATGTTTTAGTATTAAGATTCTCTAATTAAATCTGGAGGGGGGGAGGGGTGGATGAAGGAAAATATTATTTTAGGTAGGAATTAACCAAAAGGTGACCTGATGCATAACCACTTCAACACTAGAACTGCTGTGTTTTATCAGCAAAATGTATTAGAAATAGGCTTGAACTAGAAACTGGAACACAAATATCCAATTTGAGAGGAGCTGGCATATAAAACTGAACCTGGATTTTCATTTTACACTTGAAGCTTCTCTCTAGGATATCAAGCTATGGGCAAAACATATGAATTTTGCCAATTTCCCTACTTAGGGCCCAAATAAATAAATAAATAAATAAATAAATATTTAAAATCCCAGTTTTCAAGTTCCTTTCTTTCTTCCTTATTACTGGTTTTCCTCCAAATTTCCTGGGCAACTTCCTCTGGGACAGTTGTCAGGCTTTCCATTTTCATTTCCATTTTCCCCAGTCAATACAGACCCTCTCTAACAAGCCCCACACCCAAAATGCCACCTTGGCCATTATTTATCGAGAGAACTGGAGGAACTCAAGGTCTCTTCTCACCTGCCTAACGTACCCAGTGAAAGAGCTGGCTCGGAATGCAGAATCTCCTGAGATTTTCAGGTTTCACAGCAACACAAACAACTCATGACAGCCCCAATCCACCAATCATGCACTCCTGCAGGAGGAAGTTTGAGTCATAAATCCTCACCACCTTTGCTCAGAAAATTTGTTTGATTTTACTCTGTCCCATACATCACATGCTGTCTGCTGAATTCAAGGGCATTTTCCAAGTGGACATTTTTAAGTAGGCCAAGGAACTCATAGACAACATGACAAAGCTAAATTAATCAACTGCAGAGCAACATTCAGACAAGATAAGATGAGAGATTGAGGTTTGGGGGTGTTCTAAAAATTAATATAAGGAAGCATATCTAGAACAAATAATGGTATAAATGATATCCCAACTTCCAAGCCTGAGCTTTGTTCTAATCCAGAGAATTAGCATGGTAACATAACATGAATTTTGAAATTAATAGACAAAGGCAAAGCGATAAATCACCTGTTATAAAGTTCCACATGTATAACTGGAAACAAAAATAAAACCTATTAATTTTTTCTTGGGTTTTTTGATGGTCTTTTAAAACAACTTTCAGTAACTTATTTCAGTTGAATTTCATCATTTGCATTAAAAAAAGTCCAAAGCTGTACTAGTTCCCTGTACCATAACAGTGTTTCATAATAGTCATAACTGTATTTTCCAACAATTGATTGTGTTCGGCTATTTTTGGCTTTTTTCTAAAAAAATTAATTCATTAATTAAAAAAACCCCAAACAATGTTTACATTATTCTCAGATTCTAGAAGGAAAAAGCATTCAGAGCGAGCAGAGGGAAACTCAGATCATGAAAAGGGTTCACAGCCAACAGAACTAATGTAAATTCTGGGAAATCGGGTTAACTGATTCTCTCTTAAATGAAGACATCAAATCTACCTCTTGGCATTTCTGCTGCAATCATCTAATTTCACTCTCACATAAAATAACTAATCAGATTTAAAAGGGTTAGACACAAATTCTGATGATACAGTGCAAATCAAATACTTTATTTTATATATTCATAATAAATTCAAACAGTTTAAGTAACAGCTTTACCCCAGACCCCCAACTCTATATTAGTCATCATTAAAAATCAAAATATCACACATTAACTATTCCTTTAGAGAAAAGGAAACCAATCAGGAATTAAGACAACACAGATTCTTGATAATAAATGATGCATATTCCTCATTCTGTCATCATTATATTTCTCATTCTGTTGTCATTTTGCATTGAAATTGAGCGATGAAAATACACTGAAATGATAGATAAATGTAATTGGTGTAATTGAACTGAATTCTAACTCAGAACTACTTTTAGGAATAACCCTTTGGTGATGAGAAAGAGAAAGCAAAGGGAACCCCAAGCTTGTGTTCTTTCCCATTCTCTGACCAAAGCCTCCCTGGCCCAGCACAGGAATTGCTGCTGCAGGACTCAGGCTGGGAATTTTGTAGCTTTATGTGCCCAGCAAAAGGCCCCATTTTTCTTTCCACTTACAGGTGCAAAAACTTCCTTTGCTCTATAGTAAAGATGCCCAGAGTATTCCTTAGCAATCAAGGAAGGGAAAGGCTCAGAAGATGCCTTAAAAAAAAAAATAAAAAAATCTGTGACAGTCATTATTTCTCTACTCTCCAGGCCACATTTTTAAGCCCCCACTTAATCAAAACCACCTCCACTTATTCCTCTCACTCTAAAAAGGAGAACTGCTACATGACTGACCAGTCACACCTCAAACACCTGAATTAAATACCAATTATTACCCCTTTCTAATACAAAAAAGTCCTAACAGCAGCAAAAAAAACAGTTAGGTAGTTATAAATAATGAGACATTGTAACTTTTTTATCCCCTAAGATTTTGTGAGTAGAGAAAGGAGGAAAACTCACAATCAGTGCTGATGAAAAGCAAAGAGACAGCAAATTTTACTGTCTATCAGCTTTTCTTAATGCATTCTCTCTACTTTAATGATGACACAGATAAATCTCAAGTGCTCCTCTTTGCAGGCACTGTGCTCGTGCAAGGTGTAAGGCACTGACTAAATTAAATCTTTTACCTCAAAGCACACTCAGAGCTCAGTTTGGTGCTTTAGCCTCGAACAGCAAACCCAAGGAACAGGAAGAAGCACCACAGCTGGTTTACTGAGGCACCAGAAAGGCATTTTTAATTTCCCAAAAAGGGGAAGAAAATCCAGTCACCGTATCCATATTTTAAGAGGCTGTTGTATAATCTGCACCAAAAACCTCTATAAAAGCTCAGCTGGTCAAACATGCTTCTCTTTATGGTACTCAAAACAATAAGTCTTTGAAGAAAAGGGTTTGATGCACTCAGTTTAAGTGTCCCATATTCAACAGTTCAGTCAACTGGAAATTCTTCATCAGAAAGTATTACTATTAATTTTTCCCTATTTGGAGTTAGAAAAAAATTGAGTTAATATTAAAATAATCTATTTTATTTTTGGTTTATGTAAAATTAGAAACAATTTAACAGCTATTCCAATCAAGCACAGATGAATTTTCTTAATTGTCAATTTTCTTTCTTGAAACCCCATCCTATCCATCTCCAAATTAAGTTCCTCCTGCAGCTTCCCATGCCATAATTGCTGAGCTGCTCAGGCTGATTTACTTACTCTCAGAATACTAATAGAGAGTAAGGAAGTGCTGTAATGCTCATACTGTGATTAATCACTGCAGGTGGGTTTCAGTGGCCTTACTCTCACATTGAAAAGGTCATTAAGAGCCACTAATTGCTCTGAGCAGCCTCACCCAGGACCTCCACCCACGTGCCCTCCACCTGTGGGCCCAGGAGCTGCACAAAAGCTCCAGCCTGGGCCTTCAGTCTTAGCTTAAAGCCTTTTGTAGATTGCTGTTTCTTCTCCTGTTTTCTGGTGCCCGAATCTGACATCCACTTGTTGCTTTGCTTTGTTTGATGCCCCGACGGGAAAAGGTGCTGGTGGCCCGCTGTGATCGCCTTGCTTGGCTCCAGCACAGTGGGACTGTGTCCTGCACGAGGCTCTGGCTATCCTTGGCCCCCTGCTCGAGTTCCCTTTGGAAATAGCCGTGTCCTTACTGTCCTCCTGCACTGCTGGCTCTACACAGACAGCTGAGGTACTCCAGCATACCTCAGGCCTGTCTTACATTTTTGTGTCCTTTCTTCCTGACTGACTCCAGTGTCACTACAGAAGCTCCTCAGCCTTCAAGCAGGCTCAGAAGCCAGACCCGAGTTCCTAAATAACACCCGTAATAGCAGTGCCTCTGGGGTAACCCGGCTGTAGTCCCACTCCACAGCATTGTGGGCATCCAGCTCCCCAGGGAGCACAGCACAGCCTGCGTGCTCACCTCAGGGCTGTGGGGAGTGCTGTATTGCAAACCCTACCTGGTTCTGCAGTCCCGAAATTACCATCCATCCATGGCTACACTGCAAGTGACAGAGGAGAAGAATTAAGTCCCCTCCCTTGAGTGACAAGGCTGTACTGCTCACTGAGCCGTGCTTCTGCTTAACTTCCTTGCCAGAGAATAAGTTTTGCCTTTCATTTCACCACTCAGTCTGAAAAAAAGGGCTAAAATCAGGATAAGGGGATCATAATTCTGCTTTAGCAGATCATGGGATTGTTTGCATGGAAATTCTAGTGGCTGATTTTTCTGTGCACTGCAGAAGAGCAGGAGGCTCTGGGGACAGGGTAATGGGGTCTTTCAGCACTGGGTCACTGCTGTGAATCCAGCTCAGGTCAATGATAATGGCAGCTTAGTTGCCTGTGTTAATTTTGCTGATTGCCTCAGTCTAGGTCTGTAGGGAATCAATAGCTACAAATAGCCCATCACCACAACTGCCATTACTCAAATAAGTTCATCAATAAATCAAATACCAAACAAAAGGTGCAACAAACCTTATTCTCACTAACAGGCTGCTTCTAAGACAAGATTTAAGCCTATGAGTGGAGTTCTTACAGTCAGAAAAAAATATATATTTGCCCTTTTCCCGGTGTATCCACAGCAGATAAGCAGCCATGATTCCATCACTTCAGCATGAATATACCTTTCATTAAATCAAAGTTTCATCTTATATAAACAAATACAAATTTATTTTTTAAACTTATCTTTGAATAGGGAAGGGTTTTGCTGTTAGGTTTGAGTTATTAAAGGCTGTACTGTTAAATATAAGATCTCTCCAGACTTCTGTTCAGTGAAACTGTAGGGAAGGAAGTACACAGCCATACAATATAAACTGTGCTATTTAAGTACAACATTTGCAGGAAAAATGAATAGATGGACAACACCTCTATATCCTCAAAAGCCAGTTTCAGACCATCTAGCATTACAAATATTTAACCTCCATCATAATCACAGTTCTTCCACAATGTCTTGACAGCACAAACTAAATTGCATGAGTGCTGGAGCTACATATTTTTTTCTGAATTTTTTCGCTATCTTTTGAATATAGCCTGAGCTCTGAATACACTTCATGTGTAATACTTACTTGGGATATACAGAAAAACCTTTGTTATGCCCAGTCTTCAAGACATGTTCAAGTTCAATATGAGCTCCCTTTTCCTTGGAAACAACCTGAGTTGTAGAGCACAGCTGAGTGCCAGCAGTGTCCTGGTGCCATGCACAAACATGGAAAGCTCCGAGGCACACGAGAGCAGGGAGTTAAGGCTGGATGCTTCAGGCCTACAATAAAAAGTCAAGGTGCAGGTGCCAGAGTGAGAAGGATGCATTATCTCTTAACTCTGACTCCCCAGGCACCACGACTGAACACTGGGAAGGCAGCATTAGCTGTTCCAAGGGGATGGAGAGCTTTGCACTTCTGCTAGAGTGATCCCATCTGGCCTAATTAAATGATCTGCATTGACAGACTTCTGGGGAAAGTCTCATTGTGTTCTCCCAGCTGGAGGAGGAAAAGGCAGTTGAGGCCTGCTTGAGGGAAGTAATATGGAAGAATCTCCCAGGGCGCTGGGATGTGTCTGGTGGTTTTAAAAATGCAGGAGCAGCAGGTGAAGAGAAGAATCTAAGGAAGCATCACCCCCAGTTTTATGAAAAGCAGTGACCCACTTTCTGCTTCAGATAAAGGTATCACCTGCGGGTCTAGGGCCTCCTCAGTGCACAAGGCCAATGAGGAACCAAAAAGGAAGGTTTCCTGCAGGATAAATGGTACTGAAACAGAACAGGAAGCACTGAATGCAAATTAAGCTATGGCCGGTAAGATAATGAGAAAAGCAGCAAAATGAGCAAATGATAGACTAATTATGACTGAATATATAGAACTGCCAGCATCAAGCACTCAGACTTACTGACCGTATTCCTTGGCACTGAATGTGGAGCTTTTTCATCTGCTGTCTTCTGCTGAGCTCTTGGAATAGTTTTGTACTTTTGCTCCAACTCATAAAAAAAACTGTTTTTCCTTCATGAGGCTTGACTGCCACTTTAAAATCCAAACCCCAAAGGGGTTGTTCAATGGGGATGTTTAGCTGGGAACAGTGGTGCACAGCATTTCTCTTCCTTGCATCCCCAAAGGTGTTCAGTGGTAGAATTCCACAGATTTTTCTTTACATAGCTGGGGAGGCTTTTGTGTTTGCTTTTTAATATGACCCAATATAGCTAGAGGATTGATATATTTAGATCATGCAGCTTTTCAGTGACATCCCCACCTGTTTAGTGGTAACAGCATTCAAGTAAGTCTGTCAGTGAATTCAGGCAAGAAAAAAATGTTCCTTTTCTTTTGTATTAATTAATGTCTTGTTCTCATCAGTTAACTCTGATGAGCTAACCGATGAGTTAACTTGTCGATTGGATTTTTTAGAAAATGTTTTGCAAAATACCAAGAATAGCACAATCCCTTTAGACTGAAATGCACGACATCTGCCTGTAAATTGTTGTGGAAGGTGGATTCTTTCCTGCAGTGTATGCACACAATAGAAAAGGTTAAAATGTTCTAATTGAGAGACTTCAACTGGAAGAGTGATAATTTGTTAGGCTCCGCAACACAGAGTGAAAGTTATTAAACTAATTCTGGTGAATCACATTCAGCTTAAAGATACTGACTTTAAAACTGGAAGCACAGAGCTCTAATAAATTAATTTAATCCATCAGTATCATAGCACATTATGTGAATAATGCAAAATCACACAGCACACTGACCAAGATCTTTACATCTTTCAGGATTTGTGTTACCTTGCATTCTTTTACTTATTGTGATGTAACTCTGAGAAACAGATTTCTATTAAAACAGATGATCACAGACCTGGTTCAATCTATAATTTACATGCAAACTCTGGTTTTCTGTGAATTTAAAATGAACAACATGATGTTACACTTGGTAGCATTTTTTCTTATGCTAATGCCAGCCTGAAACACCAGCTCCTTCAAGAGGTCACCGAGTTTTATCCGGTGTCAAAAATGTGAAGGTAAACGCCCCAGTACATCTGCAGATTGGACAAGTTTAATGACATTTCTTTTAAACTGTATTCTCAAGTGAAGCTCTAAATCTGATCACATACCTAAATCTGCAGTGTAATCTGGATGATAGGCACATGCAACCCTAGGCACCAGATTATACCTTCAGTTAAAAGAAATCTGCTTGCAGGAACCTCAAGGGATGAATACATAGTATTGTTCTTCAAAGAAAAAGCCTCAGGATAAGAAATTTGCATATGTATATGATGTTTTACTGTGTGACTGTGTGCTGTATGCACACAGAGCTGCAGGAGGCACATCTGTACTGTTCTTAAGGTCTTTTCCTGTGTATTGGCTGTCCAGTTTATCACAGTTCTCATTTAACATTTCTTTCTGTCTGTTTTAGTGAGTAAAGTAATTAACTTTAAAATCCCCCCCCCATTTTTTCCCCTCAGCAAAGATGCAAGTTCTCAAAACTGTTAGGAATATACCATCAGTGGAAGAGACATGAATCTGATCAGGATGACGATCCAAACTCCCAGCTGTGTCTGTACTGCTACACAACCTATGATAAAGTCATTTCTCTTCATCTCTTCCTTTCTGGTCTTTCTCTGCTCTTTGGACACACATTTGCAAGGTTTCTACTGTGAAGAGATCTGGGGACTACAGCACTCACAGCATCTTACAAAATTATTCAGACACAAAACACAAAAAGCAATTGTATCACCAGGGTTGTTTTCAATTTTTTTGGCAATATCATCCACAGAGTCAAAGGAAGCAAACCAAAAGACTCCCTCTAGTCCACCAGGTTTTGACTCAGATGAAATTCAGGACTGAAATTTTGCTACATCTTTTCATTGTTCTACACCGCAGTGATCAGAGCCAAGAACTCTTCTTTCAATTATTTCTAGAGTTAAAACTCTCAAAATTTTATAGTAAATCTCCACTTGACCACTCTAGTTCCAGGCTTTTTTAATGGCTTTAATTTTTTTGCTCAGGTGCCTCAGTGATGCAGAACTCATGTTTGCCCTGCTCATATCCTTTTGCTGTAGAGATTCCTCCCCTGGAATTAAGAGAACTCTGTGTCAGAACCACAAGTGACACAGCCAAGTTCCCCTTAGCAGTTCTGGCTGGTTAGTGCTGAAAGGAGGGAACTACACAAAATAAATGTGCCTGAACTTGGAAATGTGAGACCAAGGTCAACAGCAAGTAATTGAGTAGGGAATGCAGTCTTATGGAGCTGCTCTTCTTATTTACTACCTGGGGCTACAAAATCTATACCTACACAGAATTACTTAAAAGACTCCAGAAGAATTACTTGAAAGACTCCAGAAATGGCCATCTGGCTTCTGGTGGCACTTATGCTCTTTAATTACTAGCAAACAACCCCCAAAACAATATACAGACATCCACACCTGTGGTGATGTAATATTCATTCTTATTTTTCTTTATAATGGCAATACTTTCAGATCAGACAATCCCTGTCATTTAATGACCTCAGGCAATGCCAAGAGCATTGACTCCTCCAGCCAGTCACCAATTGCCAGGAAATACCTGTTCCTGAAAGTCTTTGGCCTTAAATATTAGACACAGCTGTAGAAAGAGGAGTTTACGTTGCTGTATTTGCTTATAGAAATCCATCTCCGAGTTTGAGACTTACTCGTTTTTGTAATTAGAATGTGCAACACTACATGGGTATATACATCCTAAAAACACTCCTTAGAGGTAGTATTTACATCATTTTTTTCCTAGGACATTTCTCCTTGGGTGTGGCTGACAATCCAGGCAAGACTACAGTCCCTGTCTTCAATCAAGATAGCAAGACTGCTATCAAAAGCATGCTACATCCGTGGGAAAAAAAAAAAATCGTCTGGGTGCTCTTTTCATTATATGAACATGGTGTAATGATAACATTCTCCTGAAAGATTTTTGACACATACTTATTTCATCCTTGCTGATGGGTTGCATGAAACCACCTAATTATATTAATGCTCACAAACTTCTCCCTCCCTGACCTGTCGAGGAAGATGCAATTTGAAGTGATCACTGGTGGGAGAATCACATCTGAGCCTCAGCTGTATGTGAGCAGTGCTGCTACGCATGTTCATTTTTATTATACACTACTGGATTTAAAGATCTCCAAGTATTGAACACTTACAGTAACTGCACAAAGTCCAAAGAAAATATTTAACCTAAACTACACTTGCATTAGGAGAATACATTTGTACATAATTAGTGAAATACAGGAGTTTGCTTCCACTTTAAGAACATGAAACCTTTCTATTTTAGCTTTTTTCAACAAACACTACTTAGGCAAAGAATGAAAATACTTAATTGAGATATTTGTAATAACTTTCCCTGAAGCACAGCTGCCAGGTAGCATCTGATTACCTACACTCACAGCCAGAAAGCAGATCCAGCACTTTATGGGGCACCATTATTATGTGAACATGAAAATGACAATAGATAATTCAGTAGCTCAACATAGGATGCAGCACCAGCTATTACAAAAGGGTCCTGAATGGATCCTTGTTGGCTCTGCAGCATTCCAAAGAGGTGGCCTAATCTGCAGGCACCCCGAAGCACAGCTGAATTTTCAGTCCAGGACTCTGCACTGCCATCTGTTCAGCATTCTGAACTGCCAGCCCCATCTTCTTCCAGCCCAAAAATACATTTTTTATGGCAGAAACGTATTTTTCTATGAGCAATTAAGACAGCTCTAGGAGATGGATTATTACAAGATGCACTTAAGTCACTGAAATGTTAATTGGATATTCTGGACCAGCCAAAAGAAAACAAGTCTATTTTCCAAAGTTTAACTGATTTAGAAGGCCTGGTAAAAACAGGCCAACCTACCGTCCTCAATAAAACAAATCAAATCATGCTCTTCTGGTTCCACAAGTGTGCGCTTTATCACAGCTATAGCAATATGCATGCAGATTACACGGTCATGGTGGGTACTAGTACCAGCAGCAGAAACTCATTTGGCGTGTTTCATGGAGAATTTCCCCCAGACACTGCCTGCTCTGCCATGGAATGCTTTGGGCTGGAAGGGACCTCAAAGATCATCCCATTCCAATCCCCCAGCCATGGGCAGGGACACCTTCCAGTGGACAAGGCTGCTCTGAGCCCCATCCAGCCTGGCCCTGACCACTGCCAGGGACGGGAGGATTCTGGGAACAAAGAGGAAAGCAGGGAAACAAGTGGATTAACATGAATTGTGATGAACAGCATATCAACAAGAGAATTTCTCTTTACAATGGAACTGGACAGGGTAGTTTTTTAGAGCCACAAGCACTTAGTGCACCAGTAGAAAAACAAGTATCTTTCATGAAGCCTGACTTTACACAGCATACATCATGTAATAAAGCAGGTATAAATACATTTATATCTATACACACATATATAGACATGGTATAAATACAGCAAGTTTCTCAGTATTTCTGAGAATGTCTGGACGAGCAGCACCTCCTGCCAGCTGCCCAAAAGTGAGGAGTGAAAGGCTCTGGAATGGTTTACATGGCAAGACACAACTGCAGGAGCAGCTCACAGAAGCTCTGATTCCTGAGCAAACTCCCAGACAATGTGGTAGAAAATCAACAAAGTTTCCAGTGGAAATTGTTGAACAATGTCCAAAAGATTTATCAAAACAGTGTAAACAAAGAACAAAGTATTTCTCAGTTAGATCATACCTCTCAGGAAGATCACCAGCTGTGGCTTTTCATTCCCCGATCTTTCTTTCCCACCAGAGCCTTACTGGATGTGTCATTTCCCTTTGGTTCCATAATGAAAATTCCAGATTTTTTTGTACCTGACCTGCAGCTAACTCATCACCTTTTGTAAGCCATGACATTAAATGCAGTTCACAATTTTGGTTTGGGAGTTAAGTCTCTGCTTCCCCATATCTGTGACTGTACTAAGGCAGTGCATAAATCCTCTCCTCCCTCCTCTTTCCCAGTGGATGTTGGACTTGGGATCCAGCCAGGCAGAACTTGCAGGCAATTGCAGAAGTGATCTTTGATAAGTGCTGTTTTTCTAAGAGCATAATGTTGTATAATTGCCATTTTTGTCTTGGAAATCCAGCCTGGAGCAATTGGGTAATAATTGGCTCCCAAGTTTTCTTTTTTAATCTGGAAATCAAAATTAATACATCAGCCCCCCC
>VZTX01031054.1:123652-139034 GCA_013400915.1 Pardalotus punctatus | reverse complement strand
TTTTAATATGTAAAAAAAATGTTAATAACACTCCCCCCCCCCCCCCCAAGTAATATCCATTTTACCTCTTTGAATATGTTATAGTTCCATTTTCATTTTTAAATCACTCTTTGTCAGCTCTTGGCCATCAGTCCTCACTTCAAATATTCAGAGATATTAATCAGTTTCTTTCATCACCTACTGAGTGTTTGCTCTAGAAACCACTAGTGTTATAGTTCAGAAATCTACTTCAAAAGGGGCTTCTATTTTTCTTTCCTTTTAGCAAAAGATAGCTTCTATCAAATTTAAGATTACTACAGCAAAGAGAGTGAATAAAGCAGTACAAAGAGGAAAATTGCACAGCAACAAATTCCCAGCAAATATAAGGGGGTTATTATAGGAGGCCACTTAGTGGAACATTCATTTCCTCACAGTACTGCACTTACAGAAATACCCCATTCTGTAAGAAATCCATTTCTGAAACCAAGGTATCCCCTACCTGAAATCCTTGTCCATCAAGGAGTTAACATGAAGCCTGAATAGTTAGGAGAGAGAAAGCCAAATCAATGGGCTTTGTATCTACAGCCGCCTTTCATTTTTCGAGGCTCCTGTCTTCAGCATTGACAGCAGTTTTACTGGCTGAAAGAAACTGGCACACTAATACTACCTATCATTTAAAAAAATGAAAAGAAAAAACCAAACACTAAGCACCACAAAAAACCTGAACCAACCCAAGAAGAATTAAATTCTGCCAGAGTGTCCAATAAACAGACTCATCACCAGATAAAGTTGGGTAAATATCCTGGGATTCAAGGTTTGGTAATTTCACTTGGACAGCTGCTCAATTGGCTGTAGGCTTCTCTAAATGCAGATCAGCCTACCCACTACTAATTCACGAGACATAATTTTAAATTTTTTAACAAGCTCACTCCTTTCCACAAACACCTTTATGTTTGTTTCTAGCCTTTTCAATGGTATCTAAGACAACCTGAGGAGCTGCTCCACTGAGTTAAGGCTGATTCTGGATAGGAGGTGTTTCTGGCATAGCAGTTATTTGACTTGACTCCTGCATTTTAACTTGACAATTTGCACAGGTGTTGGTGCAGTGTGAATGTGAGATATCAGGGATACAAAATTGAGGGAATCCAATGAGATGCAAACCTAAGGTTTGGCATTTCCAGAGTTGTCAGCTTCTTGCTGCCGTAAAAGGAATTCTACATATCTCCTGAGAAAAATCGTAACACTGCATGTTATCTGGGGGAATAAAAACTTTCTAAATTGCAAAACAGACCAAAGATCAAAGAGTGACAGAGAAAAGGGAAAGCAAAAAAGATTCACATGTAGAATAGCAGATTGAGAGCTGTCTGAGAGACTGTGAGAAAAAAATAGAAGCACTAATCTTTATGTAGTACATTAGTACCAAAAATTATAGGGAATTTACAGATAGCATAAGACCAACATTAATAAAGAGCAAACCCCATTTTAAATGCCTCCTGAAGCTTTTATTAATTAGCAGTACTGATGCCATCTTGCCCACAAATGCTCCAGGTATGTCACAAGGTACATGAGATTTGTGAGCTCTGTACTCCAGGACTCAGGAGTGAGATGACAAATTTAAAACACAGATGTGTCTTAGTGACAAGACTTTCCTGCCTCCCTAAAATCAGAGGCTGTTTGGCAAGCAAAATTACTTCACTGTAACATTTTAATTAGTTTATTTCTTCTAAAGCTTTCTGACAGATGTAGATTTTAAAGAGGGATTTGAATGAGAACAATATATCTGCCAACAGATACTGCACCTAATGAGTCTGGAACCTAATACACGTTGGTTTGCCACAGGACATAAGCTCCTGAATCCCACTTCCAAATTCAGAAGCAATGAAAAGAAACCTCATGTTGTTTTTCAACATGTCCTCACTTTCCAGAACATTACAATTTCTCAAGATCAACAACTGTTTATGCACAATGTAAATATCACACTTCTAAAATTACAGAGCTTGTGTGGCTCTAACACCCCCCGTAAAAAGTTTTGGCCTTATGTCTACTTCCTATAAAATACCTCACTGCAGCTCCTGGCCAGCCCAAGACTTCTCCAGCCATCTAGAGACTGAATCCAACATGATGCCTCTCAGATTAACTTAGACCAGAGAACCAAAAGAAGTTTCAGTCCACAGGTAAAGCAAACATGTATCTGGAATGCAGTTTTGCAGAAATAGGAGTTACAAATACAGGCATATTCTGCAGATTCCTCTCCTTGAAAGTGTTGCTGACATTTATTTCCTTTTAATTAAATGCTGAGCTGGATGCTGTGACAGATTCCCCTTGCTATGTCTTGTATACACACCTTCTATATTTTTTAAACCTCTTCTCCTCCTTCTCCCACTCCCTACAGACTCACCAAGACATAAAAGGAATCCAGAAAAAAACTGGCATTAAGTTCTTATCTTTGAAACCTCAAGGGTGAGTGGATTTCAAATCTACAATTAGTTTTACAAGAGCTGAACATATGGTGATTCAAAGTTTTAAGTACGTGTGTGAAGACCAGCTCTGCTCTCTCCACCAAAAAACATGAGGAGTATTAAAACACCAATTTTTTCTTAACATTCCCCTTCTATATTGTCTTAGGAACAGGCATATTACACTTCTTTGTTTAATAAGCAGTTTAAAACCACTTCCCATTTCTCACATCCATAAACCTAGGTGCTTTTATTTCTTTTTGCTCTTAGCAAAATGAGCTTTTTCAGCTGTCACTTAGTAGCTGGATGTGAACCTGACAACCAAACCGCTCCGTACCTGCTGCTATCGCCACAGGAACACTTGTCAGACTACAAAAATGAAGAGATTTAAAACAATAATTGTTTCCAAACTCTCATTTTCTCCATTGTCAGCAGACTGACATCTATTGCCATGGAAACAGCCAGGGAGCAGAGTAGCAGGGATACAGTCTGACCCAGAGGTTCCAGGATTCTTCCAGTTCCCATCACACTGATAACAATTTTCAAGAAGTGACCTCTCTATTGCACCTTTAATAAGAATCAGGAACACATTACTTATGCAGTAAGTTGAGCTAAACTAAATGCTTCTAATTTTTAAGGTGGACTTCCCAGTCCCAATTTACATTAATGAATTTCCAGGTAGATGCTAATCCAAGCCATCTAACATCTTCAGTGCAGCCACCATCTCCTCCCAGGGTTGGAAGAGCACCTGCCTCAGGTGGGGATTTCCCCTTGCACAGTTCCCTCTCCCTGCACTCAGCTGCTTCTTTTCATTATGCCCATTTGTGACATGAAGATCTGAACAAGACAAATAGAGTTGAGCAAACAGAACCAGGTAGTTTTCAGGACAGCAAGAGATGAGAGCTGTCATGCTCACCAGGAAAGGAAACAGATGCAGTTACCCAGAGTGCAAAGGAGTGGTCTGGAGTCAGACCTGAAATTCAGATATCAGCCTTGGAACAGTTTCTGCTAAGCACCACCGCTTCACTATCAAAGGTTTTAATATATTTAAATATTCATTAAATAAATCTTAAACATTTTAAATTCTATACAACAGCAATTATTCTCGTCTTTTGACCACAACCTTTTACTTTTGTCACTGTATTTCCATAAAGCCTCAAGAGATTTGTACCTACACTTTCAGTGCTCAGCTACCACAGTGTTGATTTAGACCAGCAATACCAGAGGCAAAATCCACAAGGCTCAGGGATGATGGTTATTTTCCTTAATGGCTGTTATTTGGAGAACCAATATCATGACACAATTGGATTGCAAAGATGCTGCACACAATTGAAAATACAACACAATGTTCCATAGACTTAAAATTATACTTAGGGCACCAGCTGCAACTTGAACAGCAGATCGCCCATATAACATCAACATCACACTTTCATTCTGCACTGGTAAAAACCTCGGAGAAGACATCAAGAAACTTCTTAGCTGGGGAGAGATTTTTGGTACTCAGGCTATTTCCATTCTGATTTTAATCAATGACAGCTACCTTAAGTCTACACTAAGGACCCAGGGAAAGCTCATCCACCGTTTCTTTTGGGGATGCTCAGCAGAGTAGCAGCATATTTTTTTTCTCATGTACTTTTTTCTCTCAATATTCAAGATTTCAAAAAGCATTTATAAAACCTCCCTGCATTTTCAACATGGATTACATTGTGCACTTCAGAGACTTTTGCTGTGACACTTTCATGCAGCTTGCCAAGTGCTTTGAAAGGTCTCTGAGTTTGTGAACTCAGGTTCAACTAATTAGAGTGAATGGAGAATTCTGAATTCATGAAAACCATAGGACATCAATAAAACATAAAGCCTAGTATGTCAGTCCAGAAGTCAGCAAGTCCATTTGGCAGCCACTGAATAGTGAGGATGAGGAATGCCAAATAGCAACGGGAGCTTGTGGCAAGAACAGTCCACTCACCCACACATTCATTGGGGCACGGAGAGATACCCAGATTGTCCTTTGTCACCAAATCACTGCAGACTGAGACTGTCTCTTGAATGGGCACTTCTGATGTGCCACCTTATTTCCTGTGCCGTTCTGCACCCACCAACCACAACTCTGGCTCAGTAAATAAAGCACTGGGATGGTATGCAGAAGACTGGAGTTCTATTCTTTCCTAAAGTCCTTCAGCCCAGTGGCACTGGAAAAGGAAGCCTTTCCCCATGACCCTGCAAAATCATATTTATCTCTGCAGAGTGCGATTACCTGAGGGAAACAAAAAACTCAGGCGTTATTTTCTCAGCAGGCAGCTAAATAAATTAATCATCTCAATTGAGGGGAAAAAATATTGTGTCTCATATTGTTATGGTATCCAACTGTCCCCACATCAAAGCTATTTTAATTGGAAATTTTGAAGGGCAGGAACTTCCCTGCAGCTCACAATCTGAACAAAATAAATAAAAATTAAAAAGCAAATACGCTCTATTAGCCCCTACTTCTTCAGATCAGCTACTGACCAGAAAGAGGAAGGCAACTACTCTTTTTTAGTGAGTAATAAGAGCAGTGTCTGGACCAGCACCCGGCCTGTGGGTGGGTGAGCACGGCTGTCTGGCATGCGGAGGCACTGTGCTCTTACATAATCCTGCTGGGAACGCTCCTAGTGGGGGCTGCTGCCATGGACAACTGCCCAGCTTCCTTTTCCATTCCAGACTGGCTGTACAATCTGCTTACCTTCTCCCGCCTATGTGTCCCTGAAGCATTTTGTAGGGCTATTTATACCCTTGTAATTTCGACAGGCTCTAGCAGAGGATGGATCTTGTACTAGATACTGCACAGACATAGCAAAGGCATTCTCCAGCCTTAAGGAGCTCCTGATCCAAACAGACAACACACAAATGGGAAGGGAAAGTCTCCTCATTTAGAGCTGCTACTTAAATTTTCCATCTCTGTATTCCCCAAATCAGTTCACTGAGGTGTGTGCACTGTATGACCTTGGGCAGGATTTTGACAAACAAATCCACCATGCAAGTGGTCTGACAACAGGGCAATGCTCTTGCTTTCTGGCACAGTCACATTTAGCAGCAGCTCAGAGCCCTCTGCCTTGTGCAATTCACTCACTCAACACCAGTATCTGAGCTGAAAACAGTTACCAAAACAACTCCAAGTCAAACTTTGGGTACCGGAAAGAACTAGTAAATAACTGCCTCCAGTTAATCTAAGAAAGAAGAGAAAAGGTGATGAAGAGATACAAGAATGCAAAAAAAATGTTAATTTCTTAAAGCTAGCTGGATGAGATTTTGATAAAAATCATAATGTAATTGACTATAATGCAACACAAAAGAGGCCCTGTTTGTTGAGAAAACACTGCGTTGTTAATTTATAAGTTTGGCTGTATTGCGCAGCCAGTGAGGCTGTTATTTGTTCTTTATTTCTGCTAGGTTATGAGGGGAAGGATAATCAGGAGTAATTACTACCTGCTAGGAAATATTGTAGATTGTCAGAAGGGAGAAATGAAAGGCAATCTACACATGTATGACCTTTCTTAAGAATATATCTTCTCAAGGCCAGGCCCATGTTGGTGCACTTCAGCTACCACCCCTAGTGACAGGCATGAACCTTGTACACATTGCCTCGGCACCCCACATTTATTGATGGTAACAAACTCGGCAGAAATGGGTCATTAAAAAACACATGCAAGGCAGTCCATAGACACCAAAGTTTGCATGGAGAGCTGACAGAAAACAACACCAAGAAAATTGATGTGAGGAGGCAGCAAATGAGAAAGAACTCTGTTGAAACAGAGGGAGGCTGCTCTGTTCAGCTGTACTTCTGTGCTTTGCATTGAGTTTTCACCAAGGTGGAAAATGGCTTTAATCAGGCCCTTGGGGTCTGTGCTTGGCTCTATCAGCTTTTCTGTTGACAGTTGCACTTTGCTGGGAAATAAAAGTGTGGGGTGGAAATGGCAAGATGTATACCTTGAAACCAGAATTACGGGGACTCTTGGCCAGTGTTGTCAACAAAGTCTGTCTCAGTTCCATCTCTATAAAATGATGAGCCTCTGACTGCTTGGCTGAAAGAACATTTCTCCAAAACACTCTTGCTCTCACTGAGCTGGGGATTTTTCCCACATCATCAGTTGCTAAAAATGTAATTCTGTTTTGTTGCTTTGCAATGGAAACAAAGCAGCACAATGCCAGCTAGAGAGAGGCAGATGACACAGGAGAATGATCGCCTCCAACTGCGGCATCCAGCCAGGCTGCTTGAAGCACTCACAGCCAATCTGGCAGCTTGAAGCATCCATCCTGGATCAGGCCATTATTCTGGCAAGTCTACACATTTGCCCTTAGCAGCCAGAAGCACCAAATATTTCAGATGGGGATAAATCCTTCCTCCTTGAAACAGCAAGTGAGTTGTCCTCTTTTAGGTTAAAATTCCCACTCCTAACTTCAGCGCGAGATCACTGGAGCGTCATTTTTGTATTTAGTCTTGAGTAATTGTACATCAAAGTATTCTTAAATACTTTCAAAATCCTACAGTATTTGCTTGAAAGTGAGAGGTTCCCCACTGAACACCCACCTCAGTTATTCCAGAAACAAAAAAATTACCCATAGCTTGGTACACAGAAGAGAAAGAATTTCCAGTTATTCCTTTAATATTGACCATCTTTGCTTTAATAGTCTCTCCTAATGGTCTTCATAAGCATCTCTTAGATTTCAGGGTCTTAGTGATCATACGTATGTTTGCAAATCTATACATATATAGGTTCATATATATATATATATATATATATCTAAAGTTTTGTAGTAGCTTTACATGGCAGACTCAGAATGAGCACAGTCACCTCAACCTGTGCTGTAATTCAGTGTATTGGGGGTGTCCTTGAAGAGGGATGGGACAGACATTGGTTTTCTCCCTTACAGTATTCCAGGACCTTCTCATGCCCATGGAGCTCTGTGGAGGGCAGTGCAGCAGTCTGGGTGCAGGGCAGGCCAAAACTTGTGCACAGACTTGGACTTACAAAAGACATAGATTAGATCCTTCTGAAAACTGAACTTAAATCTTGTTGGCAGGAAGACCAAGAGAATATCGATTGTGCTGAATTTTCCAACAGCCAAGATTTAGGTCTACTTTAGAAGAGAGGCAATTATGAAAAAAGAATGAGATCAGAGTTCATGAACAGCAGCAAATTAGCTAGCAGTGGAAACTCCCCAGTATTCAGATTTATCCCCAAGTTATACACTATGAATCTGTACAGACAGGAGAACTGTGTCTATAAAGCAATTTTTTTGAAAATTAGAAGCACCGTGTTCAACCTGGAAAAAACAGCATATATGAGTTTTAGAACAGATATTTAGGTGAAATAAAAAAATAAAGAAAAAATTGGACCTTTCTGTTAAGAAAGCAAATAAGATAAGCTCAAGGACCCCGTTTGCAAACCTATGAAATTCTCATTCACCGGAACAATATATTAGATATAATAGCATGAAAGTGCTAGAAAAAGTTGGAGGTTGGCTTATTATTACTTGAGAGGTGACAACAAATAATATTCCACTGATGTCTGGCCATCTAACTACACTTTTTTTATCCAGTATTTTTTATCCAATATATTTTTTCCAATATCCAAATAAGTACAACTCAAGCGAGAATTTTCTTCTTCTAAAGACTGTCACTGTAACCAGCTGGAACCAAAAATGTTCACATTTTGTGGAATCATTTCAGCTTCAGGAGGATTCATCACTGAGACAGCTGACAAATTCCTAAGGCCACTAGAAATGGGCCTTTTTTAACCATTTTGCCTTGTTCTTTTTAAGTTATAGGCAAATGGAAACAGAAATTTCTCCATATGGCTTGATTTTTTTTTTTTATTTTTTTTTTAGTGAAAGAAAATCTAGAGCTCTGAGGTGATTGGGGTTTGGCTTTTGTTGTTTTTAACAGGTACACAAGCTTCAAATCCCTCAAGGCTGAAGAATTTCTTTGCCAAATTCCAGCAAGGACAAACTATTTCATGTCCAAAGTATAAACCTCAAAAATTCAAACTTGTAGTGACAGCAGATGTTATAGTAATGGAAATGCAAAATGTTAACACTGCAATAAAATAACAGTAGCTATCTTTTCACCTCATCAGTGGGCATCAAGTGTAGAAAAATATGAAAGCTCCAAATATAACCTTTTAGTGGATTTATCAAGACATGATAATGATATAAATCCTCAGTTTACACACTATAATGTTACGAAAAGGCTGTAGCTCTTTACCAAACTAAAAGGAACCAACAGAATGAGAAATTCATGTGTTTACTGCACAAAACAAACTCAATACCTGAGTGCACAGTTGCTCTGTTCACTGGCACAGGGTAAGAGTGCAATATATTTACTGCCTCAGCCAGCCTTGCTCTTACAAACATTTGGTTCCTCCTGCTGGTCAACTTGCCCATTTAATTTCACCGTCGGGTATAATAAAGGCTTTTCCTAATAGCTGCGCCTGTTTACAAATCATAACAAGTATGGGAGAGCAGGAACTGACTTTTCATTTCATTTTGAAGAGCTGACTCAAACAGAGGAAACCCAGACAATCCTTCCCTGCCTCCCTCTTAAACTTTGAGGCTTGAGTTTCCTATAGGCAAGACAGACCCAGACAGTGGGAACAGCCATTCAGAGGGACTTAGCTGAACTTTTGCTGAGAGGAAAGATGTATGTGTTCCCCAGTTCCACCAAAAACAAAAAGCAGCTCTCTCAGTAAAGTGGACTTCAGCTGTGAAGGCCATGAGGGGAAATAAACTAATTTTCACCATTTATCAAGTGATTGGAGGAAAATTTTTCCAGGCAGGTATCTACAGACACTAGAGAAGGACTGATAGATAATCAATGTCACCAAATGCATGAGGCATACTTTAGCAGCAGGAACATCCCATTTCCATCACAGCAACTCAAATATGGTTTTAAAAAGACCAATAAAGCTTCACACTAACTATTAAACAAGACAAGAAGAGAAGAAATCACCGACAAGTATAAACTGGGAGATTTAATGTTGCAGACAACAGCACTTCGGTAGTTGTTTTATCATTTTAAAGGGAGTAGTTTTGGAAGTGAAACAGGTCATCTCAGTATATTTTTTGAATCCTCCATCTTAGGTTCACCTCACCTGGAATATAATAGTGAGTGAAATTTAGTCTGTCAGAAAAAAATAGGTTTCAAGTTCACTAAATTTTTTCTTCCTTTCAGTTTCCTTTCAGCCAGTTTAGCTACTCTGTTGAAATGGAAGGGAAATATTGTTGGAAAAACGATACCAGGACTGCCTTTAAACTGACTGCATACCTGTGGCTGCAGCTTTGTAAAATGTTGATAAACAAAAGAGAAAATATAGGCAAATGCCTGTAACCATATTCCAAAGGTCATTTAAAATAAGAAAATATTGTGACTGTATTTGAAAGAAAAAGACTAACAGCAGACACAGAGAAACTGAAACTACTGGTGCCCCATCTCTAACAGCACTCAGCCTTACGTTTCATTTAAAAGGCATATTCTTGCCTGTTTAGGGATTATTCTTTCTCTACCTAATCCCCTTCTGACTACCACAAATCCAGCATTTGAATGTGAAGCCAGCAGTATCCCCTGCAGAGGCTGCAGCTGCCACTTCTGCAGTAGCATTTCTTTGGAAATCAGTAAACAGCCTCACCTTTAACAATCTGTTAGAGATGGTATTCCCGGGGTGCAATCTATCCTGGCTTATGTGTGATCATTGCCCAATTTGTTCCTATTATGTTATTGGTGCTGAAAGATATTTTCCATTAGAGGGTGCAAGCTTTCAAGTTCTTGCTGGATAAAAGATGAAGTTAAAGGCTTTCGGCTCTTAAGGGAGAGACATATTTGCAAACATTTAGTTTTTAAGCAGCAGATCTCTTTTGCACAATAGCTTTACTGTTTGAATTTTCAGGTGTCATACATGAAATGAAGCTCCCAGTCTATCCAGGATCTGGGCAAACCAGACTCCCAAGTGTACTCATCACAGCGAGCACCTGGATTGCCAAGCCCAAAGTCAGACACTTGACAGCCACAGAAAAAACACCTTGTGTACTTCACTGCAGCTCTTCTGTGCTGAGATTAAAGAAACTGGGTGCTGTCTGCTACCTGTGCTACTCCTTGCAGATAAAGTAACCTGAGAACATAAATACACCTTTTTCCCCCCTAGGTTTACTGATTTTTTTTTGTTATGTTTACCAGGCTTTGTGAAACAAACTACTTGTTTATTCTCACACAGAATTTTTGGAACTACCTATAGTCATAACAGAAGATTCTATCAGAGTTACACAATTAAACAGGATACCTCTCTCACAACTTCAAAGCAGACATACAGAATATTATTTTAAAGTCACCTTTCAAGAATATAATACAATGTGAATGTGCAAGCCTATGCTGTCTTCAGTAAATATTTCAAACTATTTGAGCCACAAGTACCCTCACCGTTAGCAACAGAAGAAGAGAAGGACTTGAAAAGGTACACATTGTTGGCAAGGTAAAGAATTAAATAGACTCCAAAATGGACCATTTAAAATAAACTAATAGCTCAACTGGCTTAAAACAATCATATATAATCATGCAAAATTGTGTTTTTAACTTTAAAAGCTTAAATAAGTTGCAGTCAAACAATGTTATTCCTGTCTTAAACAACAGCAGCTGCCAAAACCCAGGGCATTGGGTGCCCCTTCCTACTGCACCATTACTTGGCTCTGGTAATTAGACTGGATAGTTCTCTCTCCAACACATGAATGAGTAAGCAACTTGATTAACCCCAGTTATAAACTGTAATTAAACTTCAGCAGCTCACAAGACTGGGGCCAGACCCCTAAAACTCGTTCCTGTTGTTAAGGCACTTAGCTACAAACAAATGAACGTTCACTACAAACGCAGGAGCCATCTGCAGGGTGGCATCGTGCCTAAGCTGTGCTCAGCCAAGGCGACTGACTTCTGTGCCAGAGGTACCGGGGTGAGTGTTATGGGAGCTGTTGAGACGGGCGCTATCATCCCTTGGCAGTTCTGTATTCACTCATGTGCTGAGCCCGGCTGGGGAAGCACTGCTTCCTCGTTCCTTGGCCACCTAGAATGGCCCAGATATGAATTTCATTGACAGCACTAAACTTACCAGCTCAGCTCTAGTCTTTTTCCATAAAATACATTAATATACAAGTAAGGAGGGCCACATGTTGTTCTATTCCTAAAGGAACTAGTAACTACCAGCCACTTTGCAATCATTTTTCCTTGGCTGTATCTGCTTTTCTGAAAAGGGAAAGGTATGCCAATATTCAAAGAAGAGTGGTATTTAAGTGTCCTGAAACTTAGGGGACGCTTAAACAGTGCCCAGTAGTATATGATGCACCTGAAATAAACTTGAAAAGCCATTTAAGTCACTGTCCAGTAGGACAGCAGAACCTAATCCTAAGTGCAATTGAAGTATCTCATACTTTTAAGTCTGAAGTCGCTGGATTGGTCCCTGTGGGTAGAGAGATGGGAACTGTGAAAATCAAAATTAATCACTGTAGTGATTCTAAGCAGACGGCCCTTGTAAATCAAGGAGTTACTGATCCCCTTAACAGCTCAGCCCAAGGAGGCACAGGCTGGGCTGTGCTGCAGGTACAGCTTACCCTTCAGGTTTGTGCTGTGCTGCACAGGAACTCGGCTGCAGCACACACTGCCCCAGCCCAGTGTGACCACGGAGGGTCTGGGCAGCTCCCCCGGCCTGGGGTCCTTGCCTTTGACTGCAGTGCCTCAAACAAGTCCTTGTGTGAACATCAGGTTTGTGCAACAATAGAAGTGTTTAATAGAAGAGCTGCCTTTTAACAAAATCCCAAAAGATCTCAAAAACCCCAACATTGATGGGCAGGTTTTCCACAGATGGGATCTGCCTGGTTGGAAGCCCACCTGATCTCAAACAATTTGAGGCTCTCAGTGTCTGAAGGAATGCAAGGTTTTTTAAAAACCTCTTCACAGAGTCCAATTGTTCTTTTTACTGGGCTCATAATAAACCATCACATCCTTGTGCAAAACAATGATATGGGAAAAAAATGAATCCTTCAAGGTTTTCTTCCAGAATTCCCAATATCCAAGTCTTTCCTATGGCTCTAGGCTTAGCTACATAAAGTGTACAGACCTCTGATTGCTTGAGTCATTATCCTTACAGAGAGCCATGTTTAAATGCTTTGCATCCTACACATAAAACAATAGTTAACTATTTCATTGCTGATATTAGAGCTGAAATAGTCATGAGTTTGAACTTACCTATGCCAAAGGAAATATTCTATTTTCATACTCAGAACTGGAACAAAGATATGTCTCTAATACTTATTACTGCTTATTCTAATATGCTCCAGCTTTAGCAATACTTAAATACGAGAAATCACTGGGACTGTAGGCACTCCAAACTCTGTCTGGTTTCAAAACTCTTGAACTTGAGAGGAAGCACTGCATGCAGAGAGCCTCCAAGGCGGGCTGTATGTTGAATCAACTCAGATTGCAGGAAATCAGCACCAGGAACAGCCCGAGTTTTATATAAAAATCAGCCTGATATGGTCACTGGCTATGAGTACAAAACAGGAGGCATTTACTGGAGGAAAGATTTTAATAGCACTAATGCCAAGATTTTAATTTGGTATTATCTATGATTGTCTCAAAAAGCAGAGAGCTAACCCCGTAGGTAATGTATCTACCTTCACATTCTAATTCCAGAGCCTCATTCCTACGGAATAGATTTTTCACCTTAGTACTATATTAGATTGTATTAGCCACACTCAGAAATAAAGTAGGTTGAATCTATTTCAGCTCTGTATTGTTACTATTTATTATTTAATTCCTTCTGGACCATAAGAGTCAAAGAAAATAAATTATTATATATTTCTAAATGCTCCCCTATTTTGATATACTACTTCAATAACACAGTAATTTTATTTTTATCTCCTAGAGAGATACAGAAACAGAGCATAGAAATAGAATATAAAAAACAAAGAAATGAAGGAACACACAGCCAGTAAGTTTAAAAATAAAATTATAGTTTCAGCTTCTCAAAGCCTCAGAAATTCTGGGACTGTTGTCTAACACAAGTGTTCAGAGCCACCATTATTTCCTAATAATTTCTGGAAGGCATCAACACAAACTCCTACTTTCTCTGTTCTTCTGAAGAAAAAAAAAATCTAAAAGCTACTGCACTTCCGAATGCTTTGTTACACTCACTACTAAAATTTGCATTTCCCATTTTAATTAACTACCCCAGCAACACCAAAATCCTTGTAATTTATGAGCTATATTGTGATCACATTATTAACCCCAATGAGTAGCTTCTCATTGAAATCAGTGGAGTTGCTTGTGCAAATGTTTTACCTGACCATAATCTAAGTATCTCAAAAAGCTCCGAGAACCCTTACATGTGTTAATAGTGTGCGTGAAGATGTGATGGATAAAAATTTATGATGTAGAAATACAATATACCCTACTGAATACCTACTTCTTAATATATACATTCAGATAATGGTCTCATTTAGAGCCTAATAAAAACCTTTATGTAGCCAGTTAGCATTCCGAGCAGTGCCCAGTACAACACTCACTGCAGAACTAACGGCCTGTATTGACCATTACAGATGTTTGAGATAACTGCCAGACATCCCTCAGCCTTTTTCCTTCTGGTATTCTGATTTCCAGTGTCTTCTGGAAGGGTAAATTCCCCATATCTGAAACTTTCTGTGGGTTTTGGGAGGTTTTCCTTTAAAGGTCAAAAAAAACATGGCCTTGTCATCTCTGTGACCATGTTCTGGGAAATTTAGAGTTGTGTTTTTTTCTGCTTGTAAGAATTCTTTTGGAGGATCCTGAGCAGCTCTATTATCTGGAACACAGAATGAAAGCAAGATGGGATTTCTGCTGTCAAGTCTGCATGTGAAAAAACGTGTATTTGATCACATTTTTACCTTTAGAAACATCTCAGATTATATGTATATATATATTTTTATTTATATATATTTATATTTCACTTAGGTGAGGCATTATCTAATTCCTCAGTGTTCAACTTTCTGGCTTTATCAGGGCTCTTGGCCATGAATTTTCAATGTCTGTCAGGAAACTTAGAATTCTATGAGAATTATATAGATACTGGTTCCTTTCTATTCATTGTGTAATGTCAAAACAATTCAGTAGTATGTGCTCGTGCTTTTTAGGGACACCATTTACTGACAAACTTCATTGCAATTTTCCCTTCTCCAGGCTCAACCCTTTCCAGAACTGCAGTTGGTCAATGTCTGTCTGCACCTTACTATAACTTCATAATATAGAAAATAAACATCAGCATCGAATTTTTATAAGATATAAATAATTGGCTTTTAGATATCTATGAATATACAGCATATAAAAAAAAATCATCATAACAATAGCAGTTTTTAAACTATTCTAAGCAGTACTATGAATGTTATGACCTGAGTAACAAGAAATTACTGGCTGATTCACCATGTGCTTCATCTTAAAAGTCATTTCACATCACTTCAAGTACTCCCCAATTAGCAGACTTCACACCTTCAACAAGCAATCAGAATTAGAATAAGCACAAGAGATCACAGAATCATTAAAGTTGGAAAAGGCCTCCAAGATCATCAAGTCCAGCTGTTTCCAACACTGCCAAGTCCACCCTAAACCATGTCTTTCAGTAGACCACCTCTACATCTTTCAAATCCCTCCAGGGATGGTGACCCCACTGCTGGGCTGCCTCTTCCAATGCCTGCTCACCCTTTCTGGGAAGAAGTTTTTCCCAATACTCAGTCTCAACAAAGGCTCTTTCTTCTCTTAGTACTTGTTATCTGGGAGAAGAGCCTGACCCTCACCTACCTCCCCTGTCCTCTCAGGGAGCTCTAGAGAGCCAGGAGGTCCCCCTGAGCCTTCTTTTCTCCAGGCTGACGTCCCTAAAGGTCCCCCCGAGCCTTCTTTTTCTCCA
>VZTX01031054.1:0-123569 GCA_013400915.1 Pardalotus punctatus | reverse complement strand
CTTTTCTCCAGGCTGACGTCCCTAAAGGTCCCCCCTGAGCCTCCTTTTCTCCAGGCTGACGTCCCTAAAGGTCCCCCCTGAGCCTCCCTTTCTCCAGGCTAAGCCCCCCAGCTCCCTCAGCTGCTCCCCATGGGATTTGTGCTCCAGCCCCTTCACCAGCTTTGCTGCCCTTCTCTGGACTCACTTCAGCACCTCAATGTCTTTCTTGGAGGGAAGGGCCCAAAATGGATATGTAGACTATAAAAGACCCCAAGAGCATCAGCTGTTGAAAGGAAAGTTGAAATAATGAATGATTTTACAGTTATGAGTCTGAGTTACAACATAATTGAGCTGCAAGTGATTTGTGCTTCCTAATTACAATACTCAGAATAAGGCACTCTTTGAAAGAACCACCTCCAGCGACAGCCCAGCTAAAGAACAGCAGCCATTGTCCATCACAGAACCAAGTTCTTAGTCATTTTTTGCCTGATAGTCCCTCACCTATGCAGGTGTGAAGGATTAGATGAATATTCACTTCATCCACTCAAGACCCCAGCACGGCACATGTAACAACCAGTCCTACAGTCTCATCCCTCTCCAGCATATAACAAACTAGGAAATAGCCAACTCCAAATGATGAGGTTCCATCTCATAGCAAAAGTTATTGTAATTAGTCTCTGTGTGTTTGACTTTGTGCAATTAAACTTCATTCCATTTCCATTAGTCAAGTCTACAAGGCCATATAAAATTTGTGGATGACAAAATGAGAAAGTATTGCCAGTCCTAGAGGAACACTGGATCATAATTCAGAACAAATTATTCCCTTAAGTCTATCTAATCCTTCCTAAATTATGACCCAGTCCTCTTCCGAAATTGGTAACACTTTCTGACTTGTGTCAGCCACAAATTTTATAATTGCACCCACTTTGTTCTTGTAACAAGGTCACTAATTGAAATATTAGACAGGACTGCTCACCAGACCAAACCCTGAGAAGCAGCACTGATAACTTCATTCTAGGAACTTTCCCTTCTATATAAATTCACCGAAGCTTCTACTTTTGCAAGCTTTTCATCCACCTCATAGTTGTTTAATTAATCCCCATTTTCTCATTCCTTAATAATTTCCCCTGAGGAACTATGTCAAGTACTTCACTTAAATTCAGACAGATTAGGTTCATTGTATTCCCCTTGTTTAAGATGTCAGCTATCTTATCAAGATACTGTCCGATAAAACCTGCACTCGATGAAATTACATCCCATGTTATTTCATTTACTTCTGAAGCCTTGATTGTTCTTTCTTTCAAAACCTGGAGATTTTGCATATCATTAGGGTCAAACTCGTGAGTTCATGCATTGCGTGCAACTTTCTCTTTTGTGAACGTACCTTTTTTGTTCTTCTCCACATTAAGATATCAGTGTATGTAGTGGGACACAGCAGCAGGCACAGTAAGAGGAGAAAGAGATTGCAGACAGGATCAAGGCAAAGATTGAACCACAATCCTTGACCTCCCAGACCCAGACATTAACATGAGTGACTGCTATATAACCCCAGCACATACTGTGACACAAGGTGCACTGCCTTTAACATTATCATCCATGAGCCCTGGTTGTAAGGGCTTGTTTCTATGGAGATGTGTAAGAGCTTAATGCTCTCACTGCACCTTGCTGTACCAGGAAGTGCAGGACTGCAGAGCTAAAAGATTGTCGGCTTCATTCGTTTGGAAGAATTGCTTAAAGATGTGAAGAGGCTCGTGAACCCCACCACAGGCAGGATCACAGTCATGGAGGGTCTCACACAATGGTGCACACACCAAGATTTCCAGTGTCAGAATTGCACATAGATGCAATCTGTACTGCAAAACCAAACCATTTCTACTATTTATACAGTGATCCAGTAAAGCATCCATGAATGGCCACACTTTTCTTATCCAGATGTCAAAGGAACTGGTACTACCCCTAGCACAAAACAGTAGCACACATCTGGAGTAACTGCATCAAGAATAGACACTTCTACAAAAATCATCCTCCAGCTTCTATTCATCCTCAGTCATTTGCCTGCAGACTTTCTGAAGCTGCAGAAACACCATGGAGATATTTAGAAGATCACTCAAACAGGCATTGTTATGATTTATTTTGATACAATCATATATATTGCAGTTAAGTTTTATTATCCAAATTCTATTTTAAATGAACAGGGCCCCACTAACATTGAGTTTTTTAATACCATTATTTTTTTCTGCAGTAATTTTCTCCTTCCAGCATATTCAGCTGACACTACACACAGCCAGACATAAGAGTTTAGTCTACAGTGGACCCGTGACTCTGCTGTAGGAAGTGCTCTGTGATAAAGTGACTTGAAAGGAACAACCACAGCTAAACTTAAAATGCAATCGCTTTCTGTTAGGTACTCTAATGTCCAGAGCTACATGGGAACATCTAACCACTCTAAAACATATAATGAGTAGTTTCTGCCTGTGAAAAAATTCTATGTGCTCAGGACAGAGATTCTTTATGAACTATGGATTGTTAAGAACAAGCCACCAAGAATAAAACAGATTTTGTCATAGCCTGCATGAGCTCAAGAGCTCTACAGGTTATTGGTATTGATTTGACATTCAAAAGAACACTACCTTAATTCTTTCAAGAGAGCCTAAGTCAGCAAGAAACACAGTAAAACCTGATAAGTCAGGCTTGGAACAGTACAATAATAGCAGGGTTCAAGTTATTTCAATTCCTGCCATTGTCAGTTTGAAGCACTAAGCACAGAGAGGCAAGTGAGGAAGGAGAGAGATTTTTTAAAAGATAGGAACACTTGAGATACTTCTTGACTTCAGCCTATTCATTATTAATTGGTCTTTGATACAGTGAAAAGGTAAAATTGAACCAATGACCAATTCAAAACTGATGTGTGTTGATATCCTGGCTGAGAATCATTTGAGAGAAGATTAGAAGCCACAAAGTGAACCCAAGAGGATGAAGTAATCCTACTGATGACATGCTTAATTCATCTGAATTCCCACATGTGGAAAGGGTAATCAGAGATATCATATCCATCAGAGATACCTTAGTAAGGCCAGGCTCCCTTTCTGTCTATATTTCCTTTTAGTTTTTCATCACTTATATTTTTTAAGCAGGCATCATTGCTTCTCTGAAAGTTTACTTGCAACTTGAGAATGTATATTATGAGCATAATATCTTTCATGCTGATGTTTTACATAAAACCCCCAGCTTCTATTAATTAAATAAGTGGAAGTATTAGAAAGCTTTTAAATGTTTTCCCAGTGTACCTTCATGTTTTATACTGACTTGGAAAACATACACAGCCAAACTTGAAAGCTGAGAACACTTCCAAATTAAAAGTCAACTGATTGCACTTCAGACTGGGGAGGTAGGAATACTATCTTCTCTCCCAAGAAACATCCTTATAGCCATTAGTTGCACAAAGGACTGCTCCAGAGGCACCTGAAACAAGCAAACCTTTCCAGTAAAATAATGAGGAGTTTTGAACAGTTATCCGCTCTCTAATGAGAACATTTTGACCTTTATGAACACACCAGCCACAAATCCTTTAGTCTTGCCTGACATATTGCCAGGTAGAAAAATCACACCGTATGTGCTCTCTGGAAGGGGAGACTTGATCAAAGCAATGAAAGAGGACTGTGCCAGGGGAAGCCTGGGACAAACTCCCAGAGAGAGCACCCTGTTCTTGTAAGGGCTCAGCACCAGAACATCTCACCTGATAACCGCTGCCTCGGCTCTCCGGGGGAAGGAGCATCTGAACCCTTTCTGATCAGCTCACTAACATAAACTCACATAGAATATAAAACACAAACATTTTGCTCCCTGTTCCATGCCGTAAATGTACCGAGCCAGACAGAATACCGAATGTTGAGCAGCGCAAGAGGTCGAGTGCCAGGTTCGCTCCTGCTCTCTGGCTCGGCTCCCTCTCCTGGTGTACATCTGGTACTTCAACCCTTCAGCAATACCGAGGGGTTCGCACCGCGTGAACTTCAAGCTTTATTCTGATACTCTTTCGTTCAGTCCCTCCCATGAAATACCATCTCACTCGTTCTGAAACTGTCTTCTATCAAAAAATACATAAATATTAGTAATAAGTCAGAATAAAACACAAAAGGTAGTGTGTGCAGAAGACTTTCTTTAGACGTTGTCATGTATGAATGCATCCCTCCTCAGCACAGGAAGCACATAGACCTCCTGGAGCAGGCCACGAAAATACTAGAAAGGAGTTATAAGAAACTTTTTAGCAGGGCCTGTTGCAACAGGAGAAAGGATAGTTTTTGACTTGAGAGGGCAAATTTACACAAGATACCAGGAAGATATTATGTACAGTAAGGCTGGTGAAACAGAGGAACAAGTTGCCCAGAAAAGTGATGGATGCCCCATCCCAAAAAAAATACAAGGCCAGGGCTCTGAATAACCTGGTCTAGCTGAAGATGTCCCTGTTCACTGCAGGGAGGGGTGAACTAGATACCTTTAAAGGTCCCTTTCAACCCAAACTATTCTATGATTTTATGTCTAGCTGCCCTTTATTTGTGCTTTTTTCCCAAATTTCTTCAAACATGAAACAAGTGGGTGTTTTCTGGAGGTGGTGAAAATATTAAATCCTCTACATTTTGGGAAGAATGCTAAGCCAGACTATCATAAGTTGAAATACACAGTTGGACAGTAGAGAGTAAAAAGTCCCCTGAGGATCCTTAAAGCCACTGAGATTTGGGGTAGGACTGATCCTGCTGCATCCTACACTCAGGGAAATAGAGAAGACAATGGTAATCAGAACAGGGATTCAAAGTCTCTTACTCACAGTTATTAAGGGCAGCTGCAGGAAATTTTGTCATCTGTCCAGTCAGCCTTTCATATCACCTTCCTCCACTTTCAGATTTTAAAGAAGTCCAGAGTGCAAATGGATTAATTTCAGTGTTATCCAGCAAAGACAGATATGACAAAATTATTGTTTTCCATTTGACACAAACCATCTATTTATGGATTATCAATATTTAGCTCCAATTGCTGAATTACACTGTGTGATTTGGAGGACGGCTTTCATCAGTCCCATCTGGTCTCCAATTTTTTCTGTCAGAGGAATCAGGAGTTACAGAAATCCTCAACAATTATCAAAAGGAACATGAGGCATGAGTTACTTAGTGATATAAAAATAAAGGCATCTATTTCTGGGTTTGTGATAGCTCCAGAGACTATTTCCCATGGCTAAGGTTCTTCATTTCCATTTCTAACTCGAGTGTGTTTTCTGTGTCAAACTTCACTTACATCACCTCAGAGTATCAGAATTTTTCTGTCCCAGTTCTCAAAGAAAGGAAATTTCCATTGTGTTCTGTAGGTGTTTGGGCTCTGGTAGGACCAGCAACAGGGATCCATTTTGCTGCCTTAAGGAATGAGAATTTCACAGTCAATCCCAACGCAGTCCCACAGAGCTGGTGAGGGCTCGGACCCCTGCAGATGACTTCAGCCTCCTGAGGCTGTGCACTCTGAGCTCTCTCCTCCACCCTCCTAGCCAACCCTAGGGTTGCTCCATGAGTAGCTGCTAGAGTTCAGCATTCCCATCTCCCTGCCATTCAAAGTATTTTGACACAACACAGCGAAAAGCAGCAAATATCTGATGTTGCATTAAGTGGAATTCTCTTCTCTACCACCAGCTGTTCAGAGGGAAAAACTCTTGCTGGCACAGCACAGAGTGCAAATTAAAGCCAGGGCTTCTACCCAGAAGGCATGGCAGTCCCAGCAGCGCTGGCCTAGTGACCTGTGCCCCTGACCTGAGCACATGAATGAGAGAAGAGATGGGACAGAAGGACAGGAACAGAGCAGGGATGAGCAAAGTAGCTGTGCTGAAGGGGCTCTGGAGCACCCAGGCTCTAACCTGGAGGCAAGTTTCACTTCTGAGCACAGAACCTGCCTGGCTGAAATTTATTTAACCTTTTAAAATCTAAATGCTGTAGGTTTTGATTTAGCAGTATTTTAGAATTAAACTATACAGCTTCCTATTAATATTTATTGTTCCCCTAGAGCAGCACAAGCTGCACAGAGAGCTCTGTACACTCAATACCAATGAAAACCAATCAATATGCAAGCAAGAAACAGCTTCTGATTTCAGCTGTAGCAGGACAACCTCACATAAGTGGGATTATGCCAGATGCATTCTGACATCAGAGATATGAAAGATCAGATTTGCTGACACACTCCAGCAGCCTGAGCCACTGTGGCAATGCAAATCACCCACAGATCCAGAGAGCCCAGGAAACAGCAAGGACCAGATGCGCTGAATCAAAGAGGAGCAAAGCTGCAGCAATTTACTGGTGCCACTGAGATAACATGAACTTCCTCAACTCTATCAAGAAACTGAAAACAGCATACACTGAATACAGTATTTGCCACAGTTTTTGTGGGGTTTTTTGCTTGTTTTTTGGGGGGGGGTTTGTAGGGGTGTGTGTGGTTTTTCTGGTTTTTTTTGGTTGTTGTTTGTTTGTAGGGTTTTTTGTTGTTGTTGGGTTATTTTGTGTAAAGCTGGAACACTTCTTGTGTTTCCCAGTGTGGGCTGCACCCTTCTGCAGGCCACCTCATCATGTATTTATGAGACTGCCTTGTTTGCTGCTTCATCTCTTTTGTATCAGAAGGGACTTAGTCTCAACACAGCTCTCAGGGAGAGAGAGATAGGCATGTTGATGCATGAAGGAAGTCAAGAACAATACATATTTTCAAATAATGAGAATGGAAAATATCTTAGAGGTCCCAAAGGGCAAGCTGAAACAAGCTCTTATTTGCAGAAGACAAAATACTTTACAGATGTGAAGTCCTCCTTTTGTGCAATGATCAATAATATTAGTCCCCATGGATCAGAACAGGATTTCTTCTTTAGAGAAAAAAAAGATAGTTCTGACAATATCTCCAAAATTTAGAATGGACAAATATAACTAAACACAGGAACATCCTTTGAATTACAAGAAATAATTTTGCCTCAGTCATTGTAGAAGTCTAATATATTTAAATATTCCTAATATTTTAATTTCACATACATTAATCAAAAGTACAGTTCAGCATATGACACCCTTCCTTATATTTTTGAGTCATTCCGCAGGATATTGAGTGCTTTCAGCAAGAAATAACTTGAACAACACATTATGTTGTGAGGAAGTTCTGACTTTAAAATCCTGCAATAGACCATAAGCTCCATCAGACTTTGTCTCTTCATTTCTCCCAGTAGTTCTACAAAGGTCCTTCCCTGCATTTATCACAGCTGCTCCAGCAAATTGCTGAGGGATGCCCTTTGAAATACCTTGCAAGAGCTCCAAGACTAAAGCACAAGATCTGCAGCTGAATCTGAGATCAGACAAATGCCAGCACAGCGCTGGGAACTCGGCTCTGTGCATCTCCCCTAACTCAGCCACTGATCCTGGCCTGCTGAGCGGAGTTGTTTTCATGCCTGTGTGGAAGAGCCCAACATTCACGGAGCTGCAGCAGGAAAAAACACATGGCAAAAGGGGGAGATTTCCAACCAGAAATGGCTGGATGCACACGAAAGAAGGGTAAACAATTTCCCTGAGGAATGCAGCTTGTTAGGCCAGTTTGCACACCTGTATTTGTAAATGTCAGAATCTGGATGGATAAAGCAGGAAAATGAGCATATTTCAGCCTTTCAGATTCAGAGAGAGAAATTAAATTCAATAGCTCGAAAAGCAAGAGGCAAATATATTTACAACTCTTGCGGCAGGCCTGTGCCGCTTATGCCAACTCTTTTGGGTATGGGAACAGGGACTTTTCCGTGTCAACTGAATTTGAAGTTGTTAACAGCATGGTCACACACATTTATTTGGAGCACAACATATTATTTGCCTGTTGACACTTATGATATAAGGAGAAGTACATTCGTGACTCTTGTGCAAGAAAACAGCCGGTAACATCAGATCCAGAGAGAAACAGTAAAAGACCACACATTGAGCACAAAACAAAGTATAAGTTTGCTGGTATTGTAGGAGCTTTCTCTATTTTCAGGGCAGATTAACATTGTCCTCTCACTTTACCATCCTTTTCATACATTAGCGCTGCCTATCAACAAGGCCAGCTCTGGCACTCACACTGAGCTACACAAGTATCTATCAGAAATGCAAATCTATAACAAAAAAAGTGATCATTATTTTTTGTCCCGCTCACTTGGGCAACAGCAGTTTTAGCTCACTTTTAACATCACATACTTCCAGTGCAGACACTAGAACTGGATTAGGGAGCAGCACATAAGTGGCCCACAGGGGACTTCATTTTGGAGCACCAAAGCACAGCCATAATGGGCCAAGCCCCACAGACACTGACACAGGAACCCACAGTAGGAATGGCAGCTGTGCTCTTTTCTATTTGGTGTTCAACTGCAGGCTAAACATCACATGATAGTCACCTCCTTACAAAGCAAATGCATTTTTGCAAACCTATATTTCTCATTTATTCTGTCTTCTCTCAGAAGCAGTTTATTAGTGCTCTGTTCTCCAGTGCGTGAAATCTGGCTTTTCCCCGCTTCGTATTTTCTTTAGTTACGGGCTTTTTGGAACAATTGTATGGATTTCTTATTAGCAGCACCAATGTTTCATTTAAAATAGCACTAAAGACAATTCTATTCTAAATGTGTCAAAAATCAAGCTGTACTTTCCCTGCTAATCCAGTAAGTGTATCTGAGCAGTAAAGGATCACTCACTGGACTTCATGTATAGAGTACACTTCTGGCACCACTTCACTTTTACTGATTTATACTGACATTTATTCCATTCCAGACTCTACAGAGGCATTCATAATATTTGAATTATTTTTTTTTGTGGGTTTTTTTTTTCATCCTCACTCACAGATATATGAACAGAATTCTATTTTTTAGACAGTTCAGTTTGGTAGGCAGCAGATAAAGTTGCAGAATGATACATGTGTAGAAAGTACCTACCAAAAAGTTTCATCTTACAAACAGCCAGTGCAATTTCCTACTAATTTTTTTATCTGTTGCTTTAACTTTTCATAGTTTCTCTCCTTTATCAGTATTGATTTTAGGTATGGTGCACTGCACAGCTTAGGGAGAGCATTGAATTACACAGATCAAGATTTCATTGACATCACTGCTAAAAGGAATGACATGAATGGGTTATTCTTTATTGTCTTATGTATTTCTCTATCTGCTGGTCAAACCTATTTTAACCCTTTCTTTGACAAGCCAGAGGCAGCCACATTTTACAATAGCTGCATAACATTTTCTGAGATTCCTTCCTGCTTCTATGCCCATCCACACAGCTTCTTTCATAGAAGGAATTTTAAAACTCCTTTCTCAGAATTACTGTAAGAACTTCTAGTTATGCTGCTCAAAAATATTTATATAGTTTACTACAGAATACTTCAGAGGAAAATGTGAAAAAAAGCTTTTTTTACTGACACTGATGGCATTGGAATGTCCCCTTCCTACAGAGAAGCCTAATACCAGACAGCTATAGAACTTCTGCAGGGCATGGAGAATGCTAGAGTTGGCCTGAGACATAAATTTGAGGTTCTCTTCTTTCCAAAATTTTCTATTTTACCTTGGCCAAATCACACAAACTCAGGTCTTCTAAACTTATCTATGTGCCATAGACTAATCAACCTTGATAGAACATGTATCCTTGTTCTCCTCTACTTATTTTTTACAAAGTAAATCCTTGTCCCATACAAATGAAAACCTAATACACATTTTAAAGACCATCAGTTTCTCTGTAACAAGTGCCAGTGATTGATAGCAGGAAAAGTTACCCAGGTTTTTTGAAGGATCTCTTTTGAAGAATTCTCATTCTAACTTAAGGGCAAATTCATTTCTTGAATAAAGCAGTGCCAATGTCATTAACCTCACTGAATAGCAAGTCTTGGCAAAAAAGAAAACCACCTTTCCTACTATGTCTTTGAATGTAATTATTCATGATTAAAGAAAGCCAAATTAGTAGGAAATGTGAATTCAGTTCCATAAAGCAATTTCAGAGATACGAGCACCTGCACCCTCACTGCAGACAACTGCAAAAGAGAACCTTTACTGCCTGCTTGCAATTCAGAGTCACTGTGCATGGGCTCAGGAAGAATAAATGAAATGTTAATTGAGTTTCTTTTAACCTAGCCTTCCTTTAATACACCTGTTTCTAGGAATACCATATTCATAGATGGTTGAACTGTTTTAGGTTAAGAAGCTTTATTTCAGATGTGAAAATATTTAAGTCGGGTATCACATTTCCTAGCTATTAATTCTTTTTAAAAATTTTTGTTTCTGGGTATTTTTTGGAGTTCAAGACTTCTCTTAAGGAAAGTCCATTATCTGTGTAAGAACATCAGGAATAATTTTCCTTCTTCAATCCTATTCACCTCATTGTGCCATTTTCTGCAAATTGCAAAGAAATTGAGTTGTTCTAAAAATGGAACTACCAAACTCACTCCCTGCATTTCAATGTCAACATACATTAAAGTTTTCAGTGTTATTTTCCCGCCTCTTTTCTACTGGTTTACTGTCTAATTTCCCTTCCTTTCTAAAAGAGGCCAGCCCTTTCTGTAGTTGTTGAGTTGCAGATCTTGTACACATAAACAACAATTAGAGGTTAAAGATGCAAATGTTTTAACCTTTCTGCATATGCAAGTAATCCTTCCTCCAAAGAGACCTTGCTCTTCTCATACACTTTTAACTAGTTCTCTATTCAGTGTCATGCTTTGCCTTGAAGGTTCACAACTCTTATCTTGCAAAGAAATGTCATTCTTTCCACTGGGGTTTACAGTATTCAAGAAAAACTATTAGGCCTGCAGCTGGTGCTGACGTTGGTCACCTATGCAACTCTAAGTGCTCAGTGCTGGGGTCACACTCTGCTACCCACAAACATCACTACTGGCAGAAATGCAGAAAAACTGAAAATGGGAAGGAATGACATACCAGCTTCCAGCAGTACAGAGAGCGTGTGGACTTACTGGAGCTTTAAAAAAAACAAACTATTTGTGATGAGTGTCAACACATCTGTAGAAAAGTCTGGGTAGGACAGAAGAAAGATGAAGAGCAGGTTTCATACATTCTGTTCTTCACTTTTTCTATAAAATTAGCAGCACAAAGAAATGACACCACAGTAAAGTTACAACAGCTACAGAATGCAATCCTTGACTCCGCAGGCACCAGGATCCAGAGAGGCAGACGTGGCCCTCATGTGCAAGGCTAAGTCATGGACAACCAGCAACAGGACTGGAGCTCTGCTGAGGTAAAGATACTGAAGCCTGGAAAAGCTCAGGGCATGACGGGACAAATGGAATCACTGGTATGGATTTCTGTTTATTTGAATTACAGCTGCCTAAGGCGGAGAAAGAAGCAAGCCAACAAGTCTTCTCTGCACTTTATGAAAGTGTCAGTAGAATTACTGTTTCCTTTTCCCTTCTCTCCTTTTCTAATCCAAGAGATATTTAGGAAAAAAATATTTTTAAATGAGCTGTATTTCCTTCTCCTGCTGCTGAAACAGCTACTAGCTAACACAACCCTTAGCTTTTAATTTTGACAAACAAGGTATGCAAATCATGATTTTCATGTCTGTCTTGCTGCATTACAAACCTCACATATCACTATGATTGCACATTTAGAGAAGTTTTCTTATTATAAAGATCTCCTAGATTAGCCTAAGCAGTCATTAGAGGAAACAGTAAAAGTACACAGTAGAGCAGGAGGAAAGTGAAGCTGACAAGAACAGCAGAGGTAATGTGGATAGGCAAAACCATAAAGCTCAGCAAAAAGACTGAGGCAAACTGCAAGCACAATGGGAGCTGAGCTGAAGAGGGTACTGAGATATCTTTTCAGACTCTCTTAGATCCCCTGCAGATGAAGATTTGTTCAGGGGCAGAACTCAGGCACTTTGCCCAAGAACCAAACAACAGTAGAAAAGCACACAGATTCACATTAACATGGAGAGAAGTAACTGGTCACATCTTCCCCTCCTCCCCTCTCAACTGGGGTACTGAGGCCAACATGAGGACACCCAGTTCCCAAACATCTGAACTACCTCAGGACTTCCCCCAGGACTCAGTGCACTTGTGAGTGGAACTATGTCTTTTCTTTCAGAGAACACAACATAATATCCACGAGAAAGGTTTAGGAACAGTATCTCCCTCCTGAATGGCTTCTGATGTAAGAGACAACCATAGCCTGAAGTACAACTAGGCAGATGTAGCCTTATTCTGAGGTTTTTACCTGCAGCTACAAAAATCTCAGGGACTGAGCCCCTCCTTCATACCCACATCATTTCATATGCCAGACAGTTCCCCCTGTTCTCTGATCACATCGTTAATCATAAGGGCCCCATAGCTAACAAAATACCCTCTTCTTCCAGAGGAACAAAACAATCCTGAAAGGTCAATAGAAGTACCAGCATGCATCATAATAGCAGGCAATTACATCCGCCGCAGCATCAACAGGGTAGTCAGAAAACGGCACCAGAAGTTGCTTGATCAATGACTGGAGCAGAAGGATAAAGGAGCTCATCAGTGACAGCTGAGGTGACTGACAGCCCCAGCAAATGCCTTGGCTGCAGCTGCTTCAAGTTCATCACTATTAATGGCAGGTTCCCACCTGCAGGCCTCACTACACAATCCCAGTGGAGCAAATGGGGAGTGACAAAGATTTCTGCTCAGAGCTCTGCTGGAACACTGATGCTCGGGGGTTCGGATTTAATGGTGCTTTACATTGCTGAGGATTTGGACTGGTAATTCTGACTGCACTCATTTGTTAAGTTTTGGTTAAAATCTTATCTTAAAGTCTATTCTCTTTGAGTTAACATCAAGAAGTTATCACAAGATATCTAACTACTGCAGGTAACCATTTTAAATGGCTAAGTGTGACTGGAGCCATCAAGAGAAACATGAGACACCAGCTTTTACACAATCACAGCATCTTCTCCCTGTGTTTTACCAAAATAAAAACTCCCACCTGCATTAGCCACTTACAGATGCATTTAAATGCCTTATACACAAGTGGAGAAATGTTATCCCACCGCTCCTGCAAACTTTTCTTCTGTATCAAGTAACTTGGCTAAGAATTTTTTTGCACATAAAATATAAATCACTCTGGTCTTAAGCATCTCTCACAAAAGAACAATCCTGCAGTAAGGCTCAACATGTTGACAAGAATTCCCAAAAGAATTACAGATTGCAGAATCAAGAACTAACTCTTGTAATCAAATTATAGCAGAAATTCCAATTTCTATATAAAAAGCCATCTCTGAAAGCAACATAAAGACAGTTTTCACTTCTGAATTTCTGCCTCTCCATTCCTCTTTGTCATGTGGATAAATTAACTTATCCCTGTCATCTTATTAGCCAAGAAATTCTTGCAGTATCTTACAGTTACATAATTTCTGCTTTTGCCTTTATGTTGGATACATCAATTTAGACATACAAATTCTCCATCACTCCATTCCTGTTTAATAGACACGAAATATCAGTAATAGCTGGGTATCATCTCCCATACTGTCCAGGTCTTTTCTGAAAATAAATTATTGGCAAACTGTTGAATCTCACTAAGGGGAGATATTGTAATTTCTATTAGAGGATACAAATAACTGTAATTACTTATGTCACAAAAAGAATTAGTTAAAAGTATTTTTGGAAGTCACTGAGCAGAAAATACTTTTTTCTTTTTTTTTTTATATAAGCCATGAAAACATATACAAGAATATAGCAATTAACTATATGCATAATTACATTTAATACAACTGAGAAAAGAGTTCTTCTGGCACTTGAAGCCAGACTGACACATCTCTCTGTTGATTTAAATGGTGCCTTGAACACACTGCAATAAATCTGCACCTTGCCTAATGTTAATCAAAAATATGCAATAGATGAATGCTCCAATGCAGCAATCATGGTACATAATTGCAGTAAAATAATAAACAGCCACAGCGTGAATAATGTTCATAGTTGATGATAATGCCAGTTGTCAACAATCAAACAGCCAAATACTTTTTCTCCTGAATAAAATTTAGGGAAATAAATAATATTTAAAACCTCATGCAGGTGACATTCCTGAAATATTTTTCCCATTGTTCAGCAATAACTTTTTTTTTATTTTATTCAATCAAGTTGCAGTGTTGCCAGGACATTTATGTGGTAACATTTACCTTCATATATGCTTGTGAAAAACATTATTTCTCCACAAAATAGAACATTTAAAATTGGATAGATTATTTCTTGAGGGCAAGGAAAATAACATTGTTTACTGCTATTTTTCTAGGTTTGTACATATAATGAAACTCTGAAATTAGCTCCTTGGGGTGGTTAATGAAGTCAAGTAAGCCCGTTTATTGTACAGCAGAAGCAATAACTTGTTTTAATTCCACGTTAATATAAATTTGCCTGGATTTTTTAAAAAAAAAAACAATTCTGCTCCATTCTGGGGCAAATTACATACTCTATGCACATACTGAGCATGCCTTGATAACCAGAGATTCCATTATATGTTTAATAATTGACTATTCAATAGAGCATTGATGCATTTTTGTCTGGAACTAATTCACCTTTGTGTGTGGATCAAGAAGAAAGTACAGTGAATTACAGATACGGTCTTGAAACGTAAAGGCCATATGCTTTATTCATCTCAGGTCTTTTAAACTACATATTCATGACAGGCACTGCTTGGAAATTAATATCCTAACTTGGATATGCTAGTATATATACAACATGATTTATTAGAGCAATGATTCATTGAAAAGCACCTTGAACCTATCAGGGAAACAGCACCTTCTGTAACAGGTTTGACCTCAAAAATAAATCACTCACTGCTGTATTTGCAGAGATGTGTGTGATGTGTCACCCTAACAAATAAAACCTGTAGTTACAGTATTTAAAATATCAAGTTTAAAAAATCCACAGAAACTGTTGCTGTTACTCAGACGCACAAATGTCTCTGTGGTCCCCACTGTTCATGCAGAGCTATCACCCCATCATTGCCAACTTGGGAAGAAAAGAGTTTAACAGAGGGCTTATTCTCAAATGTAGGATGTTCCATCTCACCAAAAAATAAGCATCTCCATCACCTTTGTTCTCACCAAACAATTCTAACCAAGGTCAGTCAGCCTGGGTGGCTTCAAGCACAGACACACTGAGCTAGGTCTCACAACCCCACTGAATTCAGCCAAGAACGATAAATAAGACTGAACAATCTCTAAAATTTCCAATAAATGGCATTTAATCTCAAGGAGAAAGAGCCATCATTTTTCTCCATTGGTAAAAATTCTCTTAGCTGCACAGTAACCAAACTCCTTTTCCATGTTTGGTGGCTGTGTGTCTAAAGGTGAAGTTGCTGTATATTACGTCATTCAAGCAAGCACCTTCAAGAGGAATAAATTCAAATACAAATTATTTCTGTCACTTTTCCCAACTGTACTATTGGTCCAATAGGGCCTTTGAATTTCCTCCAACTATAACCAATGCCTAATCCCTCCCAAGTAAAGCAGCAACGCCCCAAAGTAAAGTATCTGTTATTTCTATACTGATTTGTAAAATCACAAACAGATTTGTCACCAATGAAATCTGGTAAAGGGTTGCTTCTATCTAATAATCTTGCCTGTTACACAGCCTTGTAACACATGCAGGCTGACAAAAACCTTGTCATGGAAAATAACTGATAATGTTCAATTTAACATTTTAAGAGATTTTTTTTTTAGATTGTGGCATTACTTCACCATTGTTATTGTCAGGAAGTGTTTATCTTCAGATATATTCTGTAGTTACAGAATATATAACCATTTCAAAAATCTCTTTGCAATCCTACCTTAATCTTGCCATCTTCCCAGCCATTCCTTCCAAGTATTTGGTTTTCATCTCTAAATGTGTTCACTTCAAACCATAACAGACTTTCCCTCTTACTTTGCAGGTATTTGTTTTCCCTCAGAGGGTTTAAGAAATCCTTTAGAATACCAAGTACCCCCAAACTCAGTCACAGAACTCAAGGTAGCCCCCACCTGATGCATTTGTTAAATTCTACCTAAGGAGGAGCAACAGACACACCCATGTCGGATAAAGAACCTTCATTGCTGCTATCAAACCCGAAAAGGAGAGCTCCTGTGCTCTGCTAAGTAAGTGCTTTTTTTCACTCACCTGTGGTTGCTGATGAGCCACATAATTCCTTCACTTGTAAAGAATTTCAAGTCATGTCAGCTGCAGGCCATTGGCTCCGCTCAAGAGGCGGGGCCACTGCAAGTACTCCATTATCCTTTAGGTCTGGAGGAAAAACAAAATAAAACAAAACACTGAAAAGACCTGAATTAGGAATTTTAGGAATCTACGTTCATTGTTTTCTAACACATTTGAGATGTCTAAATTTCATTTCCCTGAGGACTGTGGGTTTGACTACACAGCTATCCCAGTGTTAAACAGCTTCATTTGTGATTGGATGCTTGTCTGTGATTTTATTTTATCTTTTACTGGTGGGGGCCTCAACAGGCAAAGTCAATTTAGCGATTTTCTGAAGCAAACAATAACTTACACGATGTGAACTCAATTCACAGTCCAGCTGAAGTGCTGGGATTCTCCCCAGTGATCTCTCCACATGTTTAATGTGGTTCTGCTGTACTTAGGAATATTTCCACTCTTTCACACCCTTCTTTGTTGAGCATACCTTTGGTAAGTACCATTGATCCACAGTGATTTATTTTACTCCATGTTTATTTAACAAGATGTGCTCTTTACCTACTTGCATGGTGTTACAGCCCCGATATGCTGCACACTCACACCTCCACTTCTGTTTTTGTTGGGATTGTGATTACAGACACGAGTTACAAAGACAGTGGACACTGAAAATCTTAATTACATAGCCTTACTGTTTTTCCTTGTTTTCTTTTTTTCTTCAGGACAACTAATAATCATTTATAACACAGGCGGCTGGGGTTTTTTTCTGTTTCCACATAACTGTTGACACTGCCTTTAGTAAAACACATCTAGCGAAAATGCTTTCAATTGACGAGTTCAGGAGATAATGCTGGTTCTGCATTAGCTGGAAAATTACTGACATTTCACTGCATGAGGGGTGCTGCTTTCTAAGTGGATACTTCACCTTTTAAAGGGCTTATTACAAGGTTGGCAATATGCTGTACCATTACACAGGGGTTTTGTCTTTCATCAACAACAATGGCAAGCACCAGCACCGCTCTACAGCTCTAGAGACACTTCAGCTGCTGATGGCCTCTAAGTAGTGAAAATAACCAGCAGTTTCTCATTGCTGACTTATTTTGTGTTTTTCATAGCTGGCTCTCTTGGTTCTCTGTATGCTGTCTAAAGAAGTCAAATGACCCATCCAGGACTAAAATGAAAATGCACTCAAAAATATGTGGGAAATGAAGACTTTTATGGAAACGTTCATAACCTTAATGAAAAATAGACCAGGCTCTACTCATCATTTCTGCCTCTGTTTTAAACATGCATATATTATCAACTGTTGGCACATCACAGTCAGCTCCACTATTTTGCAATAATAACTAACAATGACAGTTATACAAGATTTTATGGCTCTCCTGAAGGAAAAACACTTGACACAGCAGTAATGAAATTTAAAAAAAAAAATAAAAACCCCACCAAAAAAAACCACAACCAAAAAAACAAACCCTTAGGTCTGCTTTTCACAGAGCTTCGTCTAAAATATTTTTCTCTGCAAGGGTGGTTTATTTCACCAGTGATCTCTGCAGGAAGAACAGAGCTCCAGACAAAGTCAGGCAGTGCTGTTGGATTCTGAATTGCCTGTGTATGGACAAACCAATTAGTGAGTAGCAATAAGTCATCAGGTGCAATTGAAAGGAATATGCAATCTGGCTTTCCCTTTCTCACGAGGCACTTATCTTCTCATCTATTGCTGCTATAACTTGAATCTCCTCTGCAGTTGCCATCTGGCATGCAAGTGTGGATCTGGGCCTAAATGAGGCACAATAAAGATGGATGAAAGCCTTGATGCTTTGCACTGCACAACACTGCTTGGAAAAAGATCCTTTATATTAAATGATACTGAAATCAAGATTTTAAGCATTATATTTCTGCCTCATTGTATTATTTAAAAGTTTATACAAAACAGATTAAATAATCTCCTAGCCAGTCATTAAAAACTAGACTGGTGAGGGATGAGAGAAAGAAATCTAGCTGACTAAGATAACAGAAACCACAGTTTTAAAATGGGTAAAATGTGATATTTACAGCACATTTCATTTTTATTCTATAAAGTACAATATTGCATCTCCTAAAAAAGCGTACAAATATGAACTTTTTTTTTTATTTTTAAATTAAAACCATATTGTGCCTCAACAGTCCTTGAGGAGGAGGGCAGAATCAGGTACCCAGGGAAGGCAGGCATCTGGCTGGCACTGAGGGACTGCAGCTGACCTCCTTCCACAGCCTGGTGAAATGGTACAGCTGCTAAGAGCCAGAGTACCAGCACTGTGGGCACAGAGGGAATTCTCTGGTGGGAAGAGTGACACTGCAGTGCCTCCCCAAAACACAAACCCCACACTCTACCGACCACTTTGTTGGGCCACAAAAATCCCAGTGCACTAACTGTACAATCAGTTATAAGAGGGAAAAACCTCCCTCCGTTTCCTCACGACAACGAGAGGAGAGGAGAAGAAAAGGAGGTTACATGGGGAAACAAAAATCTCTGTGTATGGTTTGCTCTCAGCAAATAGCACAAACTAGAGTATTTCAGCAAACCTGTGTGGCTGTGGCAGCAGAATCAAAGGCTGGAGTACCTCCGCTTCTTCGAGTGGGGAAATGATGTGCCTTTACAGCAATTCCTTGCAGAAAAGCAATAATGAAATCCACATATTATACCCATTTTTTCTGTGTAACACAATTCAGTCTTACGGAGAAGCTATTCTAAAAATTACAGAGCTCCCAAAAAATGACAGCTCTGTTTCACAACAAACCTTCAAGGTTTGAAATTAGTCTTTGTTCTGCATTGAAATAACAAAAAATCCTCTCCATATCTTTTCAGAAGGGAAATGTGTCAGATATCCAATTTTATGAAAACCCCTACGCTGTCCAGTCCTAGACTCATCTTCCTTTCTCTCTGCCCTATCTGTGCAAGAGATCAGCAAGCAGTATGCAGTCAGAATGTTATCAGAACAAATATGGATATGTTTCAATACTGACTCGTGCAACATTCGAACTGAAAGCAATTTGATTAAAATCATCAGCACAGGACACATAGAGATCCAGCAAGTGCCAGGGCTGGACACCACCACGGAGAAAAGTTTTAACTCTGCTGGGTTACCCATGTTCCACAGTGGGGATGTTGCAGAAATATATTAAAGTAGCAGTATTTTTTTGTTTGGTCTTTTCTGAAGTAGAACAGAGCCATACCAGGAAAACAGGAATGGTTTCCTTTTGATAATGGTATTATTCTCACTTTCAGCTCAGCAGAACTGCTAAAACTCAAACTTCCAATGATATCGAGGCTTTAGGTATAGGAAAGCTGATACTTGACACAAATAGTGCTGTGGTTTCCAGTACAATTATTACAAATACCTGCAGGTAAAATTCAGTAGGTTACAGAAGAACACAACACCATGCTAACATGCACCAAGAGAGATCCCAAAGAATGTCCAAATGAAAAGCAAAGTGCCAAATACTTTCATAAAATCCACTTGAAAAAAGCAGTCAAATTTCTTATATTAAAAAATTTATTTTTAAATTATCTCACAACATTTTTTTCTTGAAGTGGTTATATGTTGTTGCTGTTGTTGCCTCCAGATACAGCCCTGCAAATTTTTTTAATTGTTATTAAAATACCAAACAACTGTAATATTAAGATTTTATCAACAAGTGACACCACTTACTGTGCTGGAAAGATAATATGGAATGTCATGTGAAACATAATGCAAACAAAACAAGCTTCACTAAAATTCAAAACACAAGCAAGCAAAGGCAATGACAAAAACAATTGATACGTATTGACATAACTTCACAAAGAGTAGAGGATTAAGGAGAGGCAGAAAAAAAAGAACCCAAAGCAATTTACAATGCATGTCTGACAGACTCTTTAAGAACACAAATAAATGAACCAAACATTTCATCTTGTTCACCTGTGACCAAAAAAACCAGACTGTTTAGATTGTCATGCCACCTAAAACAAGTGAAAAATTTTGTTAATCTCCCTTTCTCTGTTTGTATTTTATCTTCTAGATAAGTCTTCCTTGCAGCCAAGTTTAAAAGTTTTATGATTGGTTTTGAGCCTTTTTAAGTTGTTTGTGGCTTTTTTCTTATCTTTCAGACAAAGCTTTGTATTCTGCCCTGTTTCTACCTCAGCTCATTTATCTTCTGCAGCTTCAGAGGAATCAGCACATTGGAGCCTGCTTTGCTTTGGTTCTGTACTGCAGTTTAGCCTTTTGATTCCTGCTGCTTGCCTCAGTAATAATGGATTTGCTAATGTTTGCCTTTAATTCTAATACCAATCAACCAACAGAATGATTTTCGTTTGCAGGAAGTTAACATTTTCTTGCCCACCCATATTTGTGATATTTGATGTCATGTCCAAACTAACTGTAACTACAGCACTTAAGTCATTTAAAGATAAAAGCTTGTGTATTTACTTCATAAATGAAGCCAAGTGAATGATCACCAAGACTTCACACTAACGCTCTCCAATTCTGTTACAGAGGGGAAAGGCTTAATGAACACTTCTTTCATGCTTCTCTTCTCCCTCTTGTCCCAATAGAATTTTCTTCAGATCTGAACTACACATCAGTACAGAGCAGATGCCAAGAACTAAAGATTAAGCTGACATGCCATGCTGCCGTTTTGGCAGATTTTACAATTACAAGGCCTAATTCTACAGCCTCAGTGTGCATAACTTATGTAAGACCCTGGGAGTTTTGCATCTCAAGAACTGCATTGAATGCCAAATTTTCTTGCAACAACCAATTCACAGCATCTGGAACAGCTTTGGCTTGGAATTCCATACTCATAGTTTCACACCTAGACGTGGGTATTCTGATTTGTTTTACTTAATACTAACAGAATAGTAACAGAATAATGTGTTGCTCCAAACTCCCAATGAAACTAGGCCAGAAAACCACAAAAATAACCCTGTGATAAAGAGTAGAAACTAGTCCAGTGACTACCATTATCCTTAGTAATTGTCAGAACGTTACATGATTCTGTAGTGATAACTTCGTCTTCATTTAGTTGCTGGAAGACAGGTTTTAATTAGATCATCTTTCATAATCTTCTTGTGGGACTTCTTGTGGTCATTTGTTCTTCCCTTGCAGAGGGCCATCTCAGAGTTCAGCTTTGTACACTTTCTTGTCTGATACTCATCTCTCCCCACATCATCCCTTTTACAACAGTGCCCTTCAGGCATGGTTTGTAACTTCACCCACTTCAAGAGGAGAACGCAGTTTAGGATCGTACCCAGTGCTCTATTTGTGACCATCAGCAAATTATTCTCCATTTTAAAAGCATTTTATTTATTAAACAGTTTCTTAAAAACTAATGTGAAGAGGAAACCTTACGTTTAAAGGCAGCAGGCAAGAAATGCTTATTACTACAACTGTGATTCAGTTTACAACAAAATTAGTGAAGGACAGAACCTCAGCCAGAACAGAACAGTTCCCACTGAGATCAGTGGAGCCACACTAATTTGTGTCAACTCAGCAGTTCATCCTTCGTTTTCAAACTTGATGCACAAGATTTAACTTTTGGATTGGTTGTCTTTTCTGTGAATGAAGGACAATGTTTGCTTTTACAGGGAATCTTATTTTTTTCACAAAACATGTAACGTAATTCAAACTCTACAAAGAGGAGATTTTAATCCTAGCTACTACTTTTCAGAAAAAACTTTATATGTTTAGTAAGCCTGGTCAGCCAAAATAAATGGCCCATTATGCACAGGATGTCAGCATCATAGTCTTTTAAAGTGGACTTCTATCTCTCAAAGGGAGTTGAAGAATTATTCTTTTCTATAAAGTTCAAGATCCCTTTATAAGAAAGATTATTTATACAGACACATTACTTCATTTCAAAACTGCCAATCTGGCTTTTCATCATTATATAATCCCATGGCTTTTAAAAGTTGAGCACCTACAGTCTGGACTGCTTATATGTAAGAAATTGCTTGTGTAGTCTTCGTCCAACAGTTTCCCTGTTTTAACAATCGCTTCACCACTAACAATAGTCTTTCCCTAATATCTCAAATTGCAAGTTGTAGTCTATGAAAAACAAAACTTCATGTGAACAGAGCAGGACCAAAGACAAGCATGGAAATGTCCTGGAGAAATACACAGCCACACACAGGCAAACAATTTCAGCACTGCCCACACTGCCGCTTCATCCCCATGAAGTTAAACCTCAAAAGGATGTATTCTGCTCCCAGTCTGATGCCAAAGCCCCATTGCCAAAACTGTCCCTTGGCCAGCCCTCGGCAAGGGCAATGAAAGATCTGAAGTACATCCCATGCCTCTGTGCAGGAGTGAAGCTTCATTGTTTGCATGTGCATTTCACACATTAAAGGTTAAAAATACATTCCACAATCCTATTGATTTTTTACCATCATGTCAGACAAGAGGAACAGTTAAGTTTCACTTCAACATTATGAAAAATAGGATGTTCATGGTAGATTTTAAACCTAACTGGTGACATTCTAACCTCTCAAGAAACTGGATTTTATATACCTAAGAATTCAAGAAGAAAATTATGTAAAACTCTCTGGACTTCAATTTTTGCAAAATCTAACACACGTTTCATGACATTTGTGTATTTCACAAAATATTCCATAGCTGACAGAGAAGGAGGTGGCTTTGTGAGCCCATTCAACACGGAGAAAACTGAGCTTCATGAAAGGAATAAGATGAATGCGTCTTTATAAACAGACTATGTGAATCTGCTTGTAGATAGGGCAAGGGACTTACAGATAGGGAAGTAACAGAAGAAAATACCAGTTGTAGAAAATGTTACTAATTGGCACAGACTTTTTGCTCAGCCAAGGCTGTGTTAAATTCCTAAACTTAGAGAAAAAGAACAAAGATTTAATACAATTGTTAACAGTGTTTTGTTATATAAACGGACAAAAAGGGGCAGGGGTGTTTACATAGTCCAGGGGGACATAGAGTAAGTGATTCGGGAGGTCTGTACCTTCCGAGTACCTCAGCCAATGGAGAAAGGAAGAGGGCGATGTGCATGGGAAATCAGGATAAAAAGGGGGCTGTGTCCCCCGTCAATTTGAAAGACCCCATGGGAAACACCCCATGGCCTCTCCCTTTATTATTTCAATAAAGTTACAGGACTCCTCTATCTACTTTTTGGACATAAACCCCTGGCGCTGTAACTTTTTCCACACATTCATTACTCCAAGCCTCGCAAGTCGACCTTCACCACCCTGTTAGCCCAACCCAGGAGGCGCAGGGCCCATCCTTAATTACAGCAGGAAGCCGAACGTTTGGGACGTCACGTTCAGGTGAGTAAAGGAGGCGACCGTGCCGCAGTGTAGCAGCGCTGGGACAGCCCCAGCCGCGCGGTGCGGGCGAAGCAGCGCAGCCAGCCCGAGCCTGCCGCTGGCGGGGTGAGCCGGGGCAGCGGCCGCCGCTGCAGCGCTTGTCCTGCGGTAAGGAGCGCGGGAAGGAGGGAAGGAGGCGAGGAGGAGCCGGCGGAGCCCCGGCGGGACTCGGGAGTCGGGAGTTGGGACTCGGGAGTCGGGAGTCGGGAGTTGGGACTCGGGAGTCGGGAGTTGGCAATCGGGAGTCGGGAGTTGGGACTCGGGAGTCGGGAGTTGGCAATCGGGAGTCGGGAGTTGGGAATCGGGAGTCGGGAGTTGGCAATCGGGAGTCGGGAGTTGGGAATCGGGAGTCGGGAGTTGGCAATCGGGAGTCGGGAGTTGGGAATCGGGAGTCGGGAGTTGGGAATCGGGAGTCGGGAGTTGGGAATCGGGAGTCGGGAGTTGGGACTCGGGACTCGGGAGTCGGGAATCGGGAGTCGGGAGTTGGGAATCGGGAGTCGGGAGTTGGGAATCGGGGAGCGGCTGCGGTGCGGGGTGCGCGGGCTGGGGCGGGCGGAGCGGAGCGGGTACTGCGGGCAGGCCTCAAAATCCACCCCCACATATGCATCTACGTACTCATGTATATATATACACATCTACGTATATATGTGTATATATGTGTGTGTGTTTATATATACATGTCTTTAAAACAGAACACTAAAGCGGTTTTTCCCCTTCTCCCCCCTCCTTTCCCGAACACTTCCCCATGTGCCAGTGAGAGTTACAGGACAACAGCCTATGTGGTTACTTTTTTTTTTTTCAATCCATCTGGCTTTCACCGCGTAACTTAATCATCTTTCTCCACGACTTTAAGAGGGTGTTTCCCCCTTGTGCAACAGCTGCTGTTTGATTTTATAAACACTACGTGATGTTTGTTTTCTTTAAGCTTTGCGGCAATACAAGCCACGTGAACAGTTCATTTTTCAGGCATGATTTGCTACTGAAGACTGTCCGCTCTGGGATTCTACCAGTAAATTGCCTTCGTGCCTTTAACTTCAAAAATGCAAATTTTAGAATTTAGCATACCTGTGATAACCTAATTAGCATTCTGATGATCTAAAAGACCTTTGAGAAGTCCAGAGATGTCTCCGGGGGGCACTGAGGACACAGTAGGTGACAGTCTTGTCAAAGGGGAATTTGAGCTTGTGCATTTTAAAATAATTTAATGAGACAAATTTGATTTCATAGCAGTGGTGATTTCTGAAGACTTTATTCAGACAATGTTTCAGTTGCTGCTGCTGTACCTGGAGCAGATGAAATTGGCTGGGTGAAGCTGTTTATCCCCTGCCTGCTGCCCTGGCCACAGCAAGTGCCACAAAGAAATGCCTCCATCTTACCAGCCAACTTCATATCTGTATCTTTCCCCACCACATTGTTGATTTAGTGCAGTTACCACTCAAATAATTGTGTGGATGTCCCTCTGTTCACCAAGCACTGTGCAATTTTCTGAACAATTACCAGCAGAAAAAAAGAAATTAGCCATAGAGGTTCACAAAGTATAATGGAAACTTCAAAAACATAAGAAATGCGATCTGGCCCAGTGATCTGTCACAGGCAATGGAGAGAGGAGATGTGATTTGGGGATAATAACTTATCCCTTAGCTTCCCCCGGTGTTCCTGCCACCAACAAGTGCTTCCTTAGGGACACCATACGTGTTTGAATCCCCTCAGGTGCACTTTTGCCTGTTGTAAAATTAGTCGCCACTTCCACTGGCTGCCCTTTAGATCTGACATTGCAGGGAGAAGTTTTGCATTCAATTTAACCACTACCATCATCGTTCTGAAAAACCCAGCTGTAGCCTCCCCCAAGCCCCTCCTCTCCAAATCAAACAGTCCCAGACATTCTTTCTGCCTCTCCTGGACAGTGGTAGCTCCATTCTCTTGGCCGTTTGAACTGCCCTGGCAGTCAAGACCTGCTCCCATCCAGGATTTCTGTAGTGCTAAAGCAACACCCCGTGTGATGGGCTCAGTTCTTTTCCTCACAATGCCCAGCATTTTGTTGGCTCTTTTGTCCGCCCCCAACAAAAAGGGGAGGTGCAAAGTTTTGTAGCTGGTAAGACTGTGATTATTAATGTATATTTTAATTGTCATAATGATTTATAAACATGTAGGTGATAGCTGCCAGGTGACTGCAGTTGTAATTTCATTGTAGTTGTTTCAGAATCCCAATTCTTTTTCTTTGGATAGATAGAAAACCCTGCATAGGTGAGATGCTCTTAACAGAAAAATGTTTTAGACAATAGGCAGGGTGCATACATAATTGTATAAATTCTGAATTCTTTGATTATCCAAGATGAAGCAAGTAGATCTAAAGTGATCATCTAATTTAAAAAAAGTATAAAGATAAGCAATGTGAATTCTTGAGCCTAGGAGCCATTTACTTAAATTGCTTCATTGCTACACACAATCACCAGTCTTATTAAGAAAACTGACATATTAGTGCAAAAAATGCACATAATGCATTGCTTTTTGATGGCTTAAAAATTTAATTGTGAATAGCCTTCTGACTAGCAAGCATGCTGTGCTTTGGGTCACCTGGATGCTACTGAATGGGTGCAGGAGGGAATGTTGTTGTAAAGAGCAGCTTTATATATTCATCCTTGGCCTCAGCTGTTGACCTGGGATTGTTGCCTCTGGCAGTACTTATAGATGAAGTGTCAGTGGAAAATGAGACCTATCCTGAACTTAACAAACTGAGCAGTTCCATATATTGCAGAATTCCTTCTTGCTTTCCTGGGGATGGTCAGGTAAACCTTGACACATAGAGCAACAGCCTTCTTAGTCACGATTTTAATTTTTTTTTGTACTTTAATTTGCTAGAAGACCTGTTTGCTATAACTGCAGAGCCAGTGAGGTGTTCATGATGGCAGATAGTTATCCCTTTTTTGAAACCCAAAATAAGCTGTGAGATATGGAATGCTGATATTTTAACTTTGGTCTTGCTGTGTGTTCTGGGAATCCTGCCTTATACCCTGCTTGCTATATATGATTATTTTGCATCTGAGTGTTCTGCGGTAGGACTTCTAGGGGTTTCATTAGCTTACTGCCTTTTAAAACCAGCTTTATGAGAGAAGATTTTGGTGACTGAAGATGCTTTCTTTACCACTTAAATTTATCTTGCATATGTGCGTGAGCTCTCTTTCTGAGATCTGCCTTAGGATATGCTAAGTGTGTTTTACTAGTTGTAAGAAAATTACAAAGATGTTGATAGATAAAAAAATCACTCTGAATGGTTTCTCAACAGGAACTCTTGAAGTTCTAGCGAGAGTTTGTTTTGACAGACAAGTTGGTGCTTTCACTAAATCAGCAGTTTGTTCGCTTAAAAATAGGCACCCAGAGTTGCAGTTCTGCATGAGTCCTCTTTTTGTGTAATTCAATATATTGTTCATTGGGGATGACTGACTCATACATGCAGACAGAAGGGTGGCTACTGGTTTTACTTAGAATCATTTAGAGAACTGTAGAAGAAGAAAAAGCTTATTTATTAGTGTGATACGGGCACAAAGAATAGGAAGGGAGTTGAGTGTCAGATGCTGAGTGATCACTAGGGATTATTGGAGAAGTAATTATAAAGATCATCCTGCAGTAAATACAAGATAGCAGGAGATGATTGTGTTCCCTTGAGCCTCATGTGGAAATGCTGCCAAACTGTGAAGGAGTGATGCTGTGTGAGGCCAGTGAGATCCGGCATTACCCAGCAAACACTGCATGAGCTGTTGGCCAATCTGGTCTTTTGGAATTTATTTTCTGCATGGTTCTGGGTTAGTGGAGTATCACTGGCCTTGTAACCAGATGAAACTGCTACAGAGCTCAATGTCTCAGTATGGCCAAGTGTTTTATGGGCAGTTAGAATGTAATTAATACCTTTTTTACAGAATGGGGATTATTTTATTATTTCCCAAAGAATACAGAAAAAGAACAGTAAGGATGGTATGCTGTGGCTTGACTTTACATGTTTACTGTTTAAGGACAGCAGAAAATCAGAAATAACCTTGGAAAATTTAGGAAATGCACAAATAGGGATGTTAAAATATGGGGGTTTACTGTTGATGGGCATGAATGGTGGTTTCTGAATTCCATGTTGCCGAGTTGTTGTATTCCTTGTTGCTGTTCTGGCAATAGGCAGCCTGTAACATGATTATTTTACATTGATGATTAAGAATATTAATAAAACATAATATTCTTAATATTAGAAATACTAAGAAAAATATATAGGATAGTACCCTGGGAATATCTCTGTGGATAATTTATTGGCTGGAGTCTGGGACCAGACACTCTCATGCCCTACTGTGTAATTTTAGTTATGAACTTGCAGCAACCCACAGGCCTAAAAAAATACGTTGCTGAGTTGAATTCACAGGCACTGTTTGGTGTATGTTGAGATTACAATCTTTTCAAGCTTGTGCTAAGCAATAATTCTGCTCAAATTTTTCACAGTTCAAAGTTGCTGAAGGCAATGCCATGTTCATTATTAACTGGAGATTCAATGTTTGCATATATTTCAGACTGCATGACTCCTGTGCTCAATTTATTATTTATATTTTTTGTGCTTTGTCCATGTGTACTTTTTGTGGTGAATTTTCTTCTTTAGTGCCTTTCAACTGCAGAGTATCTTGTAGCAGTGGAGCAGAAAGAGTTAGGATTGGAAGCTGAATACAGAGAACTAGTTTTTATTCAGAGGAAAAGCTCATTACAAGTAAATGCAACTATAAGTCATGTTTAGGTTGATTTTAGAGATGTAACTGATGAAGAGGTTTGGTTGGTTCTCCTGTGGAAGGGAATTTCCCCACTGATACAGCCTGAAAAAACGGAATGGCAAGAGTGAAGTATTGTGCTGTGGTTTGAAGGATTATAATCTCAGGAGAGGAAGAGACACTTCTGCTGAGGCTGCTTTCTCTGATAGCCACCAGGGCATTGGAATTTGGGCCACAGACATACTGCAATTTTCTGTGAGGTAACTTGTTCATGGATAACTTTTTGTTTTGCTGGGAAAATTGCTGCCTGGACAGAGATGAAGAAGAAATAGTGAGCATCCTCAAAATAAGCTGATCTATCTTAAGCAAAAGAGCCCTGTGCATTGTTTAAAGGTAATATCTGTTGTGCTTTGAGCCATCTTCAAAGTTACACGTGAAAAAGCCCAGATGATTTTTATAGGGTTATGTAAGTTGCTGCTCTAGTGAATACTTGGAGGTGACCTTGGAGGTGATCAGATCTTGGGGTTTCTTTGAAGCTGCCATGGGACTTGCATTCTCTGACTAAAAGTCTGATGTGGGGTTTGGAAGGAGCCACTTCATAGCTCTGTTGTGCTGATTCTGATAGGACATCATGTCCTGTCATGTGCTTTGTTAATGCCTTTTAATGAAAGTCAAAGAAATGGGGTGCACCCAAATCACTGGAATTTAATAATAATATGACTCACTGTGTGGCCCTGAAAAAGCTGTTTTAGAGGGTTAGAGCATCATGTTGGGCTATGTGTAGTGTATATATGCACCTTGCAAAATTCTTCTTGGCTGGAGTGAGAAATTTTTTGATGAGTAAATAAAATACCACCCTAGATTAAACATTTTTCATTTTTCCTCACCCAGATACATATGTTCATTATTAAAGTGAAGGTGGGGATATACAGGTAAATGTTTATCACTGTCGTGGAGTACTGGGTTTTGTGATGGCACGTGCTGGGAACTTACTGACTCGTTTTATGGCAGCAGCTCTTATTATTAACAGTGTGGGAAAATCTGATATCCAGTCATATTTTTAAGGAATATTTGTGTGCCATGGTTTGCTATGATTTGGGTCAGCTATTAAATGTACTTTTTATTTTCTGACTTTGAAAGTGTCTCATAGCTGTAATATTCTTAGTGTCACTTGGTGTACCTCAGCTGGCCTCAGTGCATCTACATGAATTTATATGAGGTACTGATGTGGACCAGTAAAAGAATGGAAATGGGCAGCTTTGAACTTGTTTAAATCGAAATTTCATCTAAATTAATCTAGATTCACCCTCACAGGAGATAACACTTTAATCCTGTGCTAGGATTTGGTTTATTTCTGCTTTTTGCAGAAATTTTCCCTCAAGGGTGAGTGCCTCACAGTGTGGACATATCAGTGCCCTGCTCTCCAGTTTACTAATTTAGCAGCTCATGAAACAGACTGTGCTGCTCAGCTCCCCATTCTGCTGCTGATAATTAATCAGATATGGCTCTAATTACTGACTTTCAGCAGAACTTAACTGTGGTCATCGGTAACATCATCTGTTACTGACATATTGTAGGAATATAGGCAACAGGAAAAGAGCTTGCAGGAATTTTCTAATGAAAATAAGAATAACTTGTCCATCATTATACCTTTTTTATATAGCCTAAGTTTGGCCTCCTCATCTGAAGATAACTGCCCTTTTCTGTATTGCCACAGGATGTCACCCATTGTTGGAAGCTTCCCAAACTGCAGCCACTTTGGAGTGAGGGCACTGGCAATTCTAGAAATACACTGCTTGGCCAGGACTGTCTGAAATTTTCTCCAATGTCTGATTTCTCAAAAGAGCCTAGCTGAAAAAGCAGTTAACTCTCTTCTTTTTTCTGTTATTTTGAGTGGTGTTCTAATGATTTAAAACCCCTTAGGTAGTTAGTACCAGCTGCGAGAGATAGCAGCTGAATCAGAAAGTTTGGTTTGAAATATTAAAAGTTGTCCTAAACCTGTTGAATAGGTTTAGGGTGGACTATTCTGGGGAGAGTAAAAATAAAAACACTGATTTTTTAAAAATTCTTTTTTTAAACATATATAGATATTATTTGTATATATGTGTGGGGTATGTGGGAGTTTATATATGTATAGTATCTTGTGAAACCCTTTTTCATTACATGTTTATTTACTATTAGTACACTATAGGTTTGCTGTTGTGGCTCTTATTTTTTTTTTTACTTGATTGACTTGATTTCTGAGTTTCCATTATCGGTAATATCTGGTTGTCGTTAAAAATTACAGGTTCAAGTCTCTCCCTGGAGTTTCCCAGGTAGAAATGAGTAAGACCTGCAATCAAACCGTCCAACACCCTTGTTTCAGGTTAGGAATAGTGGTCTATAGAATTAAAAGCAAATCAAAATAGATCATTCAGTTGAGATGTGAAATAAAAGAAGAGCTATGGAAATATAAACTGCGCTTCATCAGAACAGAAGAGTGCACAGGAGAGCTGTGAAGCAGCAGATGAGAGAGCTCCTATTCAGATGTTAATGTTTTGCTCAGTTTCAAGGCAGAAAGACCTTTCCCTATACAGTGAAGATATATTTACAGAATTGCTGATGCTGAACAAAAGAACATTTTGAGTTTGGCTTTCCTGAATAAAGAACCTGTAGATTTTACATCCAGTTTTCATGTGTGAGTTTGCTGGTATCTACAAAGCGACAGGAAATGAGAGAGAGCAGAGTGCTGTGAAAGGAGCTTCCAACAGCTGCTCCAGTCATAGACCATAAAACTGTTGCTAACTTTCAATGGCTCTACAGCCAACAATCTTTTCTCCCCAGTATATCTGCCCTAGTATGATGGAAGATAGGAGAAATGAGAAAAGTAAAATAAAAATGTTATAAAACCATTGTTATATTCAGTACTAGATGCTGAAGGCAGAGGTAGCACTTAATGCTTCAAGTAATTTTCTCTGTAAAACTTTGCAAACTGCTAACACGTTACAAATGACAATATTAACACCTGTTGCACGGTGCACTCACTGCTGTTCCATGGTACAGTCCCAGTCTTCAGAGTTGTAAATCCTCCATAAATGAACTGATAGAGTTGGCAGCTATAAAACATCAACTCGACATTGATTTAACCATTACTATTAAATTTTTCTAAGTCAGAGAAAGGGGAGGAGGAAAGGGACTATAAGAACTGGGAAGAGTCAGAGGTAGGCTCTGAGCTACAGGGCTTTAGTACAGTGCAGGTGGAGAATAAGATTGGGCTAATCAGAGCACACAGTCTGTGCTGGGTTTGGTCTGTTATCCCAAGACTGGCTTCTGAATTTTGGGATGCAAGTGTCTTCTGCTGGAAGCCTGTTCCATTCGATGGAGAGGGCTGGAGGTCAGGGCAAGGGAGGAGAGTAGTGTATGTGTGATACATAGCTGGGGGCATTGCAGAGATTGCAAATCCTACATCGGATTTGCAGACATGTATGTGGGACATAATTGTTTTTATCATGCCAGTTACATTCTGGATTAGTTGTAAAAAGAGTTATGCAAAGAAGTAGCTCCAAGCACAGTGGATTTAAACTGATTTCTGCTACATTTTCAGTAGATGACTGACAGCTTAACTAAATTTTATCAGGGTTGTTTGTACATACCCCTTCAAGGCTCCTAACAGCACTGTTCCCCACCCATTCACCCTGTTTGCAGCTTTTTGATGGCCCTGAAGTTTTCCTGAAACATCTGTACTTCCTTCTCCCCGCTGTTCCCCTTTGTTGATCCACTGTCCATTGCTCTGCAGTCCAACAAAGGAACTACACAGGCAAATGCTGATCGTCTGGCTGGTAGTATTTGCCAGCTGGCTGACCCCCAGCTGCTGCCTGCCCAGCTCTGAGGGAGTCAGACCTGTAGGACTGAGTGTTGCATGTGAGCTTTTGTCACATGTTGCAAAAAAAAAATCTGCTTTGTAGCAGGCCTATGGGTTCCAAAGTTATCAATGGACAGAAAGACAAAACAAAACCTTGTTCTCCAATAAAAGCAGGTTAAGAATAAAAAACAGGTTAAAATCTGTCGAGTTTTAACACTAATGAGAATATGAAGTATGTTCTAGCCGTCTCTGTGTGTGGAGAAACAGAAGGTGTTGGTGTTTTCCTAATTAATATCCAAGAGCAACTGTGTTTCTGAGCAGGCAGGTGCTGAATGCTGTGACAGGACTGATCTCTGGATACTCCCCCAGTGCTCCAGGAATACCCAGTTCTGAAAGCAGCGCTCCTTGTAGTTCAGGAACAATGGGCAGACTGCTCTGCCTCAAGTTTGTCATTTATTTTAATATCTTTTGTTCTTCAGGGAGGATTTGTAATGTTTTGCTGTCAGAATGAAGAGCAGGATCCCTGTCATCCTTCTGGCCTGTGGCTCCTTTAACCCCACCACCAACATGCACATGCGTTTGTTTGAGCTGGCTAGAGACCACCTGCACCAAACAGGTCAGTGAGGGGTTTTGGGCACCACACACACAGAGTTTGCTGGGAAAAGCAAGAAAGAGTTCTAATACTCACTTAGAGAAGCTTTTACTTTACAGCTGGCTTAATTTCAATATTCTTTACTGATATGAATAGAAAGTTTTCATGGTATATTCAATACAGATAGTCTGGCATTACCTCTTCCTTTGGCTCAGTGTATAAACAGGTGTAATAAGTGTTCAGGCAAATACAGTAAAAGTTTTATCAGCAGTTTTAGGATCCTATTTGTGGAACTGGCTGAGCCTTCTGAAGGAGTACGGTTAATAATTTTGAACTTTGGGAAAATCATTTATGTTCCAATTTCATGCTTTTATGACACACAGTGTGTTTTAATATGAAGGAGGGTTTCCAGGTAGCAGTTCTGACAGCCAGAGGAAACTGGAGAAAAGATAAAATGTTAATTATTCATTATCTGTCTTCACTAAGAGGCACTTTATCTATCCTAGAAAAAGTTCAGAAAAGTGAGATGTCATCAGGCTAGAATGTTTTGGCAACAAAGGAGAAAGGTGGGTAACATAGGGAATTTAAGCAAGAATCAGGAAATGCTACTGGCAAGCCTTGAACTCTAAGCTTGATCAGCTCCTTAGTTGCTCAGAGTTTTGTTTTTGTGGTTCTTTTGTGGTTTTTTGTAGTTTTTTGTGGGTTTTTTTTTGTTTTTTTCATCAGGCAGCTAAAATATGCACTTACTTTTCTGGAAGTGGTTGGGAGGGAATCATTGTTTATTGGAATCTGACAGAGAAGTTCCTAGGGATGTGGTTCAGCAGGAGCCTGAACAGCAAATAATAGTAGAAGGAATTTGGCTGTCAAATTGAGCAGGAGGAGAGAACCTGGTAACCCACTGATACCACTGTGCAGTAAAAGCAGCAGCTACATACTCGGAATATACTGTAAGAATACTTTGACTGTCATGAGGAGGAGTTACAGAGCTGGCTCTGAGGGCAGCCTCTACAAGTCTCTATTGTCCTATAACTAAAATCATTTTGTTGCTCCTGCAGGACTGGAAATAAAGGGTTAAAAAGAGATTTTAATTGACTTTTCTCACTGTGGTTTTATAACTGATTCTGCTGCCCAGGTATACAAGGAATAGAAAGGTATATGAGGCCAATTGGTAATTCTGTTTAGGTCATAAATTATAGTCCATTAACATTTCTTTACTTTGAAAGAAGGACTGAACTGGGAAATTAATTACTTTCTGTTTGAATCAATTTGATGTCTTGTCTGCTCCAGGGTCAGTGTAACAAGACTCCACCCCTTACTCAGAGGAGTTTGCTTAAAGTCTAGTAAAAATCATATTAAAAACGAAATTCTGAAAAGCTGAAATGGAAATTGTGTGTTACATTACACCTAATGTCAGTGCTTAGTTCTGGATGGTGTGTGACTTGCCTTTTGGCTTCTTATTTTAATTTATGAAGACTTACAGGTACAAGGGCTTTCTGCATAAAAGAATCCTTCTTTGATGTCTGGGTTGCCTGCAGCATTGTCTTTGTACTTTCTGAATGCTTAACCCAGAGCAAGGGCAAGAATCCTCAGTTTGCTTGCAGAAGCTTTATCCATCCAAGCAGAGGTGGCTTTATCTGAAGTAACTCCAAGGGCAGATATATGTGTTTATATGGATGGATACACAAATCTCATATATGGCCCTTCCTGCAAGTGAAGATAGTTTCTCAAGCAGAAGGGGTTGGCAATATGCTATAAAAATGACTGATTCTGGATGCCTGTTTTATAGCAGAACCATTTCTAGCCAGGAAATTAATTGGTCATTCTCTCATGATTTTAGCCCTGTTTCCACTTCTGAGGTTACACAGGGAAGGAGAGGAGAAATTAGAGCTTATTTGCTGAGAAGAAGGAGTAGCTTCAGACTGGGAGCTGCTGGTGGGGCTGGAGAGCAATGGTTATACAAGACTAAAGCTTGTCTGACTCGAGCTAGCAGTCAGCGATTCCCTTCTCAGAGAGAGCAGTGCACTTTGGAGCTGACATCCCCACTGACTGCTGGAAATGAGTGAGGGATTAATTAGTGTGAGGGGCATGTTTCCTTGGCTGTGGGAATGGCTTCATTCTGCTGCTACTTCAGGAGTTCTGCTCCATCACAAATCCGGCCAAAATGATGAGCTGTGCAATAGCTTGGCTGGAGTTCACTCCAGCCACCAACCCTGGAAGTGTTCAGAAGATGTGTGGATGTGGCACTTCCCCAAACACCTGGGGACATGTTTTAGTGCTGGGTTAATGGTTGGACTCAAGGGTCTTAGAGGGCTTTTCCAACCTTAACAATCCTAGGATTCTGTGACTTCAGAGTCAGGTTTCACTGTTATGAGTGACAGGACTACCCCTGATGTGCATCCTGACTGACATCTCCAGTAATTCTGTCTGCCAGCTTTTTGTACATCACTTCAGTTTCAAATGCTGCCTGATCTTATTTTTCATACATCCCTGTTTTAAGTAAGACATTTTATTGAGTGTCTGATACTTTAAGTGCAGTCTCATTGCCACGTCAAGTAATTCATCATTTTCTGTTAATATCAGCCAATAAATCTTGTCATGCTGCCTTTTAAATACAACAAACATATCTATGTGCACCTGAATGATTCAAATGATTCTCTTTATCTGGATTTTCTGTCTACTCATGTGAATTTGGCACTTTACACATCTTCACACATAGCTAAAATTTTCTGAGATTCACCCTCTTGTTTTAAAATTGTTTTTTGAACTTGCAGTGACTGTGGCAGTCACTTTACAGTCTGTTAATACCTAATGTCAGGTGCTTTTATTTCTCTCTGACTTTATTTTCATTTGACCATAAAGACCAAAGAACTAGTACTAGAATCAATATATCTAAGATATTTTTAATCTTGTTTCCCAAGTTTTGCCAGTGGAGGATACATAGATCACCAAGTTTCCATGTAAGACCAAAGGGGATAGAAGGTACAGGAGAAGAGTGTGAAAGATGAGATGTTTCTATCTGTGACAAGACAAATGCAAGGGGAAGGTGAAGGATAATATGTTACTGTGGTATGAAAACTGGGGAAAAATGTGGTACCATTAATGGGTTGTGTTAAATGCAGTTCTGGACAGCACAGCTGAGAAGAAATAATTATCCCCAACACTTAGCAGCATCTTGGGAAAGGAATGAAATCAAGCAGCACTCAGGCACCAAGTCCTGTTGCGGCTGCTCTGGACATTGTGGAAGGAAGGACGGCAGTGGGGTCATTCCTGGTCACTGGGCACGGTAACACCAGCAAGCTGCAGAGCTTCCCAGGCTGTTGTGGATTTTCCTGTGACACTGAGAGCAAAATGAGTAGTGGGCGAGATGTAAATGTGTGGAAGTGTTTCATTTATTTGTTTTTCTATAGTGGTTATTTACTTTTATTATTTACTTCTTGTATCATTTCTCACAGTGAATTCCAGATTTACTACCAGAAGAAATTAATCTTTAGAAGCCCCACCAAAATATACAAACTATTTTAGATGAAACTGGCATTTGATAAATTTGCTTTAGTATTAATAAGCTAATTAAGCATTACAATTTGTTAGTGTTTGTGACAATTAGCAGTGATTGACACCTTTATAACAGAAAACTGAGTACCTATTGTCCTTAATTTTAAAGGATTTAATCCTTAATTTTTAAGGAATAATTTAACATGTTTGAGGGACAGTTTTTGTTTCATTATTTTATTATATTTAGTTTTCTAAGCACTAATCAGTTCTCCTAAACAGTTCCTAGAGAATGTGAGTTCATAGCAAGAGGAGTTTTTTTGCTGCTTTTGGTAGGTACATCTTGAAAAACAAAGCCACTTAAGGGCCTGGAGGGTTTTTGCACATATTTAGGACAAGTAATAATAACATACTTAATGATGGAAACAAACAGAATTCCAGAGAAATAGAATTTGAAGATAATTCTGGACCAAGAAAGGTTTGAAGCTACCTGTAATAATTTGTGGGAGAGAGAATTGCAGTGGACATTAAGAAAAGCCCAAGGTGACAGAATTTAATAATTTCATTTTTGCATGCCTGCCAAAACTGAGAGGCATATTCGAATAAGTGAACTTTTAAATTACTGAATAGGAAAAAAGTTATTTAGAGCCAGTAATAAAATTATTTCCTATATTTTGACAGCTAAACCTTGTGTTTTTATGTGAAAGGCTCTCATGTGCATCCTGTTTGCATAGTGCTGGGTTACTGAGTTGTGAATATTTTCAAACCATTCCTGTCTGACTGACTCTCTGAAGTGCTACCAACTTCAATTTTTCTCTTCCAGTTGGTTTCATTTCTGCTTTGGAACAAGCTGATATTGCATCAAGAAGCTCTTATCTCATCCCATTTATGCAGCTTTAGGCCAGACTAGAGATTGAAATAATTTCATCTTACAAGGATATGGCAGATCCATATCATTCTTGGTTAGCATGATCTCACAGAAATTTGATTTTTTCATTTAATACATTCATTTAAGATATAAGGAAACAACTTTTATCTGTAAAAATTTAAAGAAACTGAGATGTGGAAAATAAAATCATTGTGTAGGAAAAACCTTTTAGTAAGGTTAACGCAGTAGTGAATTCAAACTGTTTCTTTCCCTTTAAATGAGGAATGAATTCAAACTGTAATTTCTTTCCTTTAAATGATAATTTGTTATAGCACTGTATAAAATCAGAGTATGAGAGAATAATTGTTCATAAATCAAGTGAAATTATTTCTAATTTCATATCAAGAGATGGAGTTAATCATATACACATCTTTGCATGTTTCTGGAAAATTTTATCTTGCTCATTTTGCCTGTAATGAGAATATTTTAAAACAGAGGATGGTTTGAACTGACATCTTAAGAGGGTATAAATCTCATTGACTCTTAATGCTGTTTTTTAAGTCCAATTCGATGAAGTTCTTTTGAAAATTTCATTACATCAAAGTAAATGTGACATTACTAGACTGTCATGTTAGAATATTAAATTGTCATGTGCCAGTATCAGAAATACCAGGGGTAGTGTTTTCCTTACAAAGCAATAAAGGTAGCATGCTGCATTGAAGTTTCTTTGTTAAAACAATTGAATTAGAAAAAAAGGAAGAGGATCTTTTCCCTTTTCAGTATCTCATTTATGAGAGTTATTTTAAATGCATGTGTTCCATTAGAAATAATTTTGCTTCATTTCTGATCAGTTGAAACCCTTTCTCTCCTCTCAGTTTCTTGAGGGTTGCAGCTTATAGTGGTTCTTTTTTTTTGTTTCCTGATCTGAGGCCAGAACTGCAAAATCTAACAAGAGTCTGTGTTAAAGATTACATTGTGTTACAGGGGTAGAAAAATCAGGGCATATTTTCAAATATATTTCACATAATCAGCCAGATAGAAGGGCATTTAGTGGCTGCTGAACTGACGTTTGGAGCACAGTGTGCTAAGTCTCAGTTTAGACTCCGTTAGCCCCATCATTTTTTGACTCTTCTGATTTGTCTGATTTGTCACATGAATCACAGCTGCAGTAATTCTTGCTTTAACACAAAGAAAAGGCACAATGGTTTTGATAAATAACAAGCATCAGATCTTTAAGAACAAAGTAGTGGTCAGTTAAGTCATCCATTGCTCTGGCTATATCAAAGCTGTACTAACGGGACTATGAAACTTAATTATATCTAATGATTTTGATAGTTTACAACATCAATTATGACTCTCTTTACTTGTTTAAAATTGTCTGTTCACCTAGCTTTCATTTTTGGATCCTGTGATAGGATAAACATTGATAGTAATTGTGAGCAGAGGAACAAAATGTTTGCATTTTAATGTTGTAATTGCTGTTAATATATTAAAAACAATACCCAAATCAAGTTGTTCATAGCATCTTAATACTTTGAAGTTAACTATGGAAGTTACCCTTTGAAGAGATTGGACTAGGTGAGCTCCCAAGGTCCTGTCCACCCTAAATTTTTAAGATTCTGTGAAGAGGGCATCATTTTTTTCTTTTTTTTTCCCAAAGGAAGATACCAGGTGATTGAAGGCATAATGTCTCCTGTCAATGATAACTATGGGAAGAAAGGCTTGGTTTCAGCAAGGCACCGGGTAGCGATGGCTAAACTGGCACTGGAGACATCTGACTGGATCCGTGTGGATCCCTGGGAGAGTGAGCAGGAGACATGGACAGAGACAGTGAAAGTATTAAGGTAATTCCATAACCTTTTTCCTGTCTATGAAATTACTGACTGCCAAAACTCTGCTAGGCTGCCACATCAATGCACAGAACTTGCTCCTCTAAAACACCCAGGCAAGTCAGGATCCCCCACCAGGACTCTGTCATTTGCTAGTGCAGAGCAGATAAGCTTTCCCTTGACCTGTGCAATAACCACAGTACTTTCCTGCTGTCCTTTAAGTAGCTGGATGCATGCAAAAAGCCTCTGCAAAATTATGGCCACTGCAAGAGTTTTGCGGGAAAAGTTCTTGGCTCGCGTTACCTTTCTTGGGTTTAAGTCTCTAAGTAGGTAATGGAGAGATCATAATCAGAAAGTAAGAGAGTTTACAAATGATTTTGTTCTACAGGAGAATTTCTGTTCCAGATTAGCTGTGTTAGCAATATTATGCCTCCAGGTTTATCTATTCCCACATCCTTGTAAAGTTTTCTTATTAACTCTAACGGTAAATTAAACCCAAGCCCTTAACTGCTGATGTTTTCTTCAAAAGCCCAGATTTTTCTGGGGTTTTGTGCTGGGAGGAAAAATTAAACTATTTGACCAAAACTTGATGAAAGGACCTTGAAACATGTCTTTTTCCTTATGGTAATAAATGTGTTATGGGGCAGGGCATGAAAACACAACTGCTCTTTGGAAAAGGTGCTACAGAAGGTAACAGATACCATTAAACTGGAAGGCTTCATGGAAGTTTACAGTAAATGTGCTGTAAGAGCTATCACTGATTCTTCATTTTTATCCCCATTTTCTAGCTTACTTTCTAAGTTGAAAGAGGTATTCAAGGCTCTAGATTGTGCCTTCCAGCAGCTGCCCCAAAAGCTCTTGTGGCTCTGTGTGAAAGCAGTTAAAAGCCAGACCTGTTACTTTACAAAAGCATCCATAAGAAATCAATATATACTTACCAGACAGCTAGTGGAGCCTTTAGATCTGCTTTTATTTGCTTCACTGAGGGCACACAGACATCCAATTGCTCCTTTTGCCCCTTCCCTCCAGACAGCAGAACAGGATCAGGGTGGGAGGTTTTCTGTCTTTGCAGAAAACTCTGTTCTTTCTCTAATCATAACTGTATATCCCAGTGCAAGAAATCAGCAAAAGGTCTGTCCTACAGTATTGTCAGTCTGTCCTACAATTATTTTCCTCCAGAGAAGCAGTCCCAAATCTTACAGATCAGGTGATCCTACTTTAATCTTGCACAGCTCCAACTAAAATGAGTACTGCTTGCAAGATTGGGTTTGTAAATTATAAATCCACTTCAGAATTCGTTAGGATAAGAGGTGCAGTGAATAAAAATGTATAACTTTCTGCTCAGGCAACGTAGTATCAATGTGGTAGGAACAGCCAAGCTTCCCATCTGCCTAGAAAGTCAACCTCTAGTTTGATTAATAAATTCACAGAATGTTAAAATGGCTGCTTGTTAAGGAGAGAGATGAGCTTAAATCTTTTTTTTTTTTTTCAAAAATGTTGACCTGTATTAATGAGCTGAGCCAGTGCCTTAATCTAATACTGAACCTTGTCCCTTGAATGTGGAAGCAGCATTCTGATGAAATGTAGTTGTTTGTGCTTTACATTGTATTTTAAGTGTCACAGGGGAAAACGAAAGATAAAAAAGAGCTGGCTTTAGGGATAGATCCTTACTAAGTCTAAACAGGCAGTGGTTTATTGTTGAGTTGTTCTTCTCATGTTTTCAAAGTTTATCTATAGGTTCTTCCCTCCTCAAAAAAACAAGGACTAACTGCTGCCTTCACTATAAGCTCTCTCAGGTAGGAAATTTCAGTACCAATAGAAAGAGATTTTCCTACTGCAAGGCAGAGGTAAAAATCATTATTGTACCTAAATGTCTCTTCTTATCAGTATTTTGAGTTGTACACTTAACTGCAGTAGAACATTTAGTCCTGAAACACACGAATGGCCTTTTCCTACAGTACTTGTTTTAACTGAGTGCGATAAAAATGTCACATTTCATCAAAATCTGTAGATTCTGCAGAGGATCCCAAGTAGTTGTGACATAAAAGAATTTGAAGCAGCAAAGCTCATATCCCACTTATGGCAGTGCTATTAAATGAGTATGGAAATTTTGGAGATTATCCCAAGGCTTTTTTTAGAGAGGAGGAGGGAACATAATAGGGCTATTTTCCAGTTACCTGCTGTTTGTGAGTATTCTTCCTAGACAAGGAAACAGTATTGTTGGTAAGCAAAGAACTACATTTATTCCTCATGTGGATTTGATTGGCATGAAGATATACTACAGAGTAATTAAAAATTGGCAATGATCTGCATTTTCCAACTTCTGTTGAGTTGCGCTTGTGATTTAGTTCTATAGTTATTCAAAGCTTCATACACAGTTGAGAAAACACTTAAGAAACTGGCAGATGGGTTTGTCCTTTTTGCTGTATCTAAAGTAATGTAGCCCTCCCTGCTCCAGCCCTTGGGCTGCTGAGCAGACCTGGGGCAGCTCAGATTTGCAGTGTTTGTAATGTTAGTCCTGCAGTGAGCTCTTTGCCAAGCACTCTTATTTTTGAATCATGGCCCAAGAATGTCAGAGCACGACACAGTCAGTGTGCTTGACTATACATAGCACCAGCCTGTTTACAGCAAGACAGGATTAAAATTAGAAATGTGGGAAGGCACAGACCAAGCTACTGGTACCTACTCTCTACCACCATATGTCCCTCACCTCTTGGCTGTGCAGTTTCTTTCACCAATGGCTGAGCATCAGAAATCACTGGAGGTTGCTTTGCAGCCTGTCTGGGTGTAGGTTCTTGACACATGTGCAACTTTCCTATGGCTAAAGTATTTGCATGATTTGAAGAGTGTGTTTTAAATCAGTAAACTGTAAATTCCTTCCTTACACCAGACATTCAAAGGTCACCTGGAGCTTTGTACATGCACTGAATTCAGACTGTTCCTCGTAACTCAGAATCTTTGCTTCGTCAGAGCTGATGGTCACTGTGGCTGTGTATGTGCTACACAGAGACTGGACATGGACTTGATTCTGTTTCTGCTTGTCCTGTTTAACCAGGAGCTTGTTTGCTGAAACAATTTTGGCTCATGCAAATATAGCAATGCCTAAGCCTGTCTCACAATGGTGCAAGGCAGGGACTATTCGAAAAAGGCAAGGCTGTGCTGATTTGGAGGAAAGGGCCACTGTCATGAAGTAGCAAAACCAGTATTTCAGGGGGGCACCAGGGATCAGGAGCAGGGAAAGAATAAAGTAACAGAAACCTGGAAAAAACTGACAAAGGGATCCTTGCCTGCCTTCATGGATCTGAACTTGGTAAAATTAGAAGCACAACAGATGTCAAAAATCTTGTGAGAATTTTTAGATGCTGGGAATTTTGATTTTTTAAATTAAAATGAAAGGGAAAACAGCAAGGTAAAAATTCAGGGAACATGTTTTTATTCAGAAGAGGAGAAGAGAGAAGAGAATGTCTCCTCCTCAAAACTAAGCACACATTATAAAGACACTATCATGAGGAGTTGTATTTAGTCAAGAAATTACAGCTGTTGATTGAAGTGAGATTCTCCTGTCTCAGGCAAAAAAACCTTTACTATGTTTTAAATGTAGTAGCTACCAAAATTGCCATAATGGTAGAATTTCAAAAAGGATTTACAAACCAGGACGCCTTTAAGGAGATTGCTACTGAATTCCACAAAATTTAACTACATTGATACTAATCTCACAGCAGAACGAATGTGCCAGATTCTTAACAAATGTATTCAAATCCAAAGTGCATAAAAGTAGACCCTGTTCTCAAATGGGAAAGTGCCAGGTAATCGCTTTGTTGCATCTCTGAGAGGATTACCTCACACAGAAGCCTTTATTTTACATGCAGGCACCATTATAATGAATCACTCAGAGTGTTCCAGTCCAAGGAGGAGTTCATGAGAAACAAACATCCCACAGAAAGGTCTACGGTGGATTCCGTTTCTTACCAGCAACCAGGTTGGTTTATAACTTAGACATGATGCTGTGTTTAGCAGTAAAAACTGTACAGCTTTACCCGATTAGCAGTGAAAAAGTTGAACAGAGTAGCTGATGAGTTTGGAGGGTTGGAGCTGCGTGCCAAAACCAAGCCATGACAAAGGCCAACATAACTGCTGGGGCAGTTGTTTTGTAACAAATCCCACACAGATAGGAGACCTTGGAGTTGTATTAATTATTGGGTTTTATCAGCATCTCGTTAGCTATGCCAGAGATGTATGTTGTGGCCCTGCTTGTTTTGCAAAGCACAGACTATATGAATAAAAAGTATCAAAAATATGGGATTACTTAGAATTCTACTTCCAGTATTAGACAATGGACAAAGGGTATGGATACCACAGCAGTGATGCTGATATGTTGATGTCTGCTGCCTTTCTGGCCAGAAAAGCTCCTGTTGGCAGTAGAAGCATGGCAGGCTCTGGAAACAATGTCAGTTTTCAATTTCCTATCTAATCATATTCCCCAGCCCTATGGCTGGCTAGGATGCTGCTGGATTTTTGATACATTGCCTTTTTCCTCTAGTATTGTAGCATCTCTTAGACATGAATAATACATTTCAGTTGTTCCTGGTTGTTGATGAGCTGTGTCTTTACAATTGGTAGTGAAAAGAAGTTCCGCTTTTCATGTATCATCATTGGAACATTTCTTACTTCCTGAAGCTGTCATTTAAGGTGTTTGTAGAAGCCTTGCAGATGTGCTGACCATCAAATAAGTGTAAAGTGAAGGCAATACCTCCATCCTTCCCCTTCATTTCACATGAATACAAGGCTGTGAAAATACCTGGTCAATGTTTGTATACTCAGATGGAATAATGATGAGTGCTATAGAATAAGTTTGAGGAAAGAGAATTCTGTGCTGGGGCTGAGGAGAGCAAATAAGAAATTGAGAAAATAAAGAAAAGGAGGGCAGGATGGGGTGGAGTAGCCAGGTTCAACCAAGCCTAATCTGTGTGCTAAAATAACTCTTTATTTGCTTCTTCCCACTTTTGGCTTGCTTGAGTGGAGGAAGAATTCTCCTTTGGCAAATTACTGTGTACAGATAATATTCAATATGTTTTGAGTCATGATAAAGTAGGTAATAAAGTAATTGTGACCAGACACATAAAAACCTAAACTGCATTTTCTTGCAACCTTCTGGAAAAAAGCCTGGAGTAAAGGTAAATGCTTTTTTAAATAATTTTTTAAAAAATTCCAAAATGATGAATTAAAACCAATTTTAAGTATAAACTTCCTAGAAGACTGAGAAAGGCTAAGACATCTCTTACTTCCTTTTGTCTTTCCAGTTCTACCAGAATTAAAGCTGCTCTGTGGGGCTGATTTTCTACAGACATTTAAGACACCCAATCTCTGGAAAGAAGAAGACATCAAAGAAATAGTGGAAAAGTTTGGTTTGGTCTGTATTAGCCGGGCTGGCTGTGATCCATCTCAGTATATCAAGGAATCAGACCTTTTAACTAAATTTCAGCACAATATTTTTCTAGTGAAAGAGTGGATTCAGAATGAAATCAGTGCAACACAGATACGCTCAGCCTTGTGCAGAGGACTGAGTGTGAAATATCTCATACCAGACTCTGTTATTGCCTACATTGCACACCACAATATCTACACAGAAGAGAGCGAGCGCAAGAATGAAGGGAACTTGCTTCAGCCTCTCAAGCTGCATAACACAACAATAAACCCTCTGAATGACTGATTTCTGCAGTGTGTGACATGTCAGATCAGGAGTTTTTCATGTAAATTTCTTGAGAAAGTTGTTTCTTATTGATGAAGGGAAAGTACATCAGTCCAAAATTCGTTGAAATCAGGGGGTGTTTTAAATCCATGAATCTGTGTGGTAGTGCTCAAGGAAATTGGGATGCTCAGCTCCATAGCTTAAAATATATAAAGAACAGCTTCATTGTGGAAATTAAAAAATGGAGATCTTCACAATAAATGTTCTTCTTCAGTAATACTTAAGGGTCAAACATAGTACTTTCCTAACTTGTATGTCTATAGTCCCTACTGTTCTGAAACAGCAAAATATAATGAACCATAACTTTAGAGAGATAAAAAGAGAGAGTGATGTTTGAATATATATTACAGCTAAACTTTGACTCTGTAAGACCCTGAATAACTTTTTTTATTTTTGGAAACTTGGCGAAGAGATGGAAATTAATCTTTCTTTCATGCAAGCGCTTGAAAATGCACGTGCCACTTACACCGCTGGTAAGCCTGCGGGTCCTCAAATGACAGACAATCCTCACTCCCCCATTTAAAGTGCATTTCTTTGCTCCTCTGATGCAGAGTCTTCTATGAGAGCAAGTTATTGCCAAGGCCCCAGAGCAAATATATCCAATAGGGACTTCAGTTGTACCATATGAAAATATCGAAGAGGCTCAGTATTTGGGCTCTAATGTTAGCAAAAAACAATCTGTTCTCTTCTGTGTTGGTTGCCTGTTATGCTGACTCAGGGTGTCTCATTTCTGACAGAAGACACTTTCAAAGAATATAGAACTCTATAAAGTGCTACTTCTGTGGTTCCAAGTTTCTTAAATTAACTGCAAGCATTCGTTCAGCAGTGATGTAGCATTTGTCAATACACAGAGGAACCACTGCTTCTTAATACAAGTTTCCACCTCACTGGTCCTTTCTGAGCCCACAGCTGGTCAAACAGCTTCCACTGGTGGTTCTCTAGAATCAAGGAGCTTGTGGAACAACTTAAAGGAATACCAGACACTTTCACTGAAAGAGTCTGTGTGATTGTTTGCTTGAAAGAAAGCATAAAGTAGCTGAAACATATTCAAGAAAGAATTTCCCTCAAAAAGCACACGAGATAAGGACTGATATAGCTTTGGCTAATATCCTAAACTAAAGCTATTTGAAAGGGATTTTTTTCTGAGTGGCATGAAAAATGAAGAGTAATGTGGTTAAAATGGATCTCCCTTACAGAAGTTACATGAAAGGTGAATATTTCATTCATTTTAAATCAAGTCATCCTGCTGTCATTAGAAATTTCTGCGGTTCAGCCTTGTGGAAGGATTTAAAGGCAGCACTTCAACAATAATCGGATTAGGACTTGCATAGCTACATGGTCTAAAAAAGAGATAAAAGAAACCAGAGTTCAAACTTGCCACAAAGAAAGACAGTGAGTTGTGTGGTGCAGAATCAACCCACGGCTCTGAGCCTTTGATTTTGACAATCACCTGAAGTAGGGATGCCTGCAGACTTCAATGGGTACTGGAAAATGGTCAGCAATGACAATTTTGAGGAGTATCTGAAAGCACTGGGTAAGATTCCCTTCATACTTCTTGAATAAATAATAAATGCCACCTGTCTTGTTCTTTACATGAATCTATTTTTTCTTGTACAGTCATAAGTAATTTTTGAGAGAAATATTTTTTTCAGAAATGCAGTTTCAGAATTGCCTTAAGCAAAATTGTTTTGCCTTAAGCAGCCTCTCCTTTTTACCATCTTGAAGCTTACATTAACAGAGATTAAACTACATTGCTTGAAGAGGTAAGTGGCAGATTCCAAACATTAAAAAAACCCCTATAATTTGAAAAGCAGTAAAATTGTTATATTTAATAAAGATTCAATACAGTACTTAATGCAATTTTCTGTGTTTGTATTTCATGTTGTCTTAGTATTTCTATAGAAATAGTGATGGCCTTATTAACTGTCAAATACAAATGGTATTTTTTAAAGATTCCGCAGTTAGAAAATTGAAACATTAAGTTATTAAAGTTATAAGAATTAGGTTACGGACTTTCTCCAGATGAAAAGGCTGGTTTGAAGAATTTGCACATTTATTTATCTTTGTTCATTTTAGTTCTCCCTAAAAGCGACAAACTTCTTTTCATGGAAGACTTTTCTGGATAAAAATAACTTGTTTTCTTTTTCAGATGTAAATGTTGCTGTAAGAAAAATAGCAAACTTGCTAAAGCCTGACAAAGAAATCCTTCAGAACGGGGATCATATGATCATTAAAACGCTAAGCACTTTTAGAAACTACATCATGGAATTTGATGTGGGAAAGGAGTTTGAGGAGGACTTATCTGGGGTGGATGATCGCAAGTGCATGGTAAGAAGTAGAACTGTAACAACGGACAGAAAGGAATATTGATCATCTGAGGCCTTTCACAGAACACCTCTTTTAACCTTCCTGTGGGGATATTCCTAAAATTATTTCTGTACTTCTCAGTTTGCCAAGATGTACCTTGAACATGTTTTTCTATTAAAGGAATACTAATTTTAATCAGGAGCACAAAGCAATTTAATCAATCAGTGAATAATAACCTCAGTGAAGCTGTGCTCATTTATACTGGGATATTTGTTAGTCAAAAAGACATCTAGGGTTACTTCCAGAACCTCTGTAATGAGTAAGGTTTTACAGCAGAGGAAATCCACTGATTGCAGGGTCAGGCACTATTCCCTGTGTAAGAATGGCCAAGTGCTTAAAAACTGCCTGGCTGTATTTATTAGAGCACACACTTAATTAGCCCACTGGAACAAATCTTACTGAAATGAATAAGCCAACAGTGAGGACTTTGTTTTATGACAGCTCTGTCTTATGAGCGCTTTTTACTTATTACCTTAGGACTGATAAATATCAATTTACAGGGAAAAAACTTGAGAACAGCAAGTTCTCACCTATTAGTTTGACAGCAGGGCACTGGCAATATACTACAGTGAGAAAGTTGACAAATAAAAGAATATTATCACAGGGAGGACTCTAGAGGAGAAATCTCATAAAAGAGAACTATTACATTTCCGTTCTTTAAAAGCTAATCCTATTTAAAACCAATGCTTTTCTCTAACATTAAGATATGCGAATTTGCTTTTGCTCTGGTCATGGTAGGACAGGGAAAGATCATGAAGACCAGACAAAAAGAATGGTTGGCTACTGAGTGCCTCAGCTGGTCCCTCTGTAGTCCTTGTTACAGAGGGCACAAGTTTGAATGAGGGAAGAATACAAAATTCACAGAAGGGAGGAGTGGGTGCGTTTGTGTATGACAAAGTGCCCCAATAGCATAGTGCGGTGCTCTGACTCCTGGAATGCTCTTAATCCTCATCTTGAGGTCCAGATCCACTGAACAGTTACGAGCCCAAGAAAGTATTTAAGACTGAGGTGATTAAATTACCATAAAAGATAGCAAAGTTCAAAACATCTGTTAAAAAGGTTTGTGTGTGCACAGAACTGTCCCTGTCTAAGCATTATCTGTACTTAAATACCATTAAACTCCCATCTAAAGGAGAACTAAAACCATCCTCTACATGGTAGAAAGATTTAATATTTCATTCTTTTTAACAAGCCAAAATTTTCTACCCTATTTTGCTAAATTGAGTGATATGGGAGTATTCAAAATGTTAAGTCAGAAAGAATAAACCAGAGAGAGAGAATTCGTCACTACCACAGCTGTTTGATTTGGAGTAGAACCTAGTTCAGCCTACTTTCAAAGGTTATTCAAACATTTATCTATTCACTGTTTAGTGAAAAATGCTTATTCAGCCTTGGAAGCAGAAGGTATCAGCACCTTCTTGCCTGTTACAAACAAACAAACAAAAAAACCCAAACAACCAGGGCTAATCACTAACCCTGACTGGTTTTTTTGTTAAGAATGACGTAGGGATGTAATTCCACAAAAACCCTGAGATCTCCATGTCACTTTATGGTTTTCAGCTGTAGCTGGACAGTTCAGGTCCACTGGCCACTGGTTCTCTATTTGCCTTGTAGCAACATATTGCACTTTATAGTTCCATTTTCTTATTAAAGATTTCTTTTCTACATGAGACCTCTGTTTTGTCAAAGACAAAACAGTACAGGAAGCCATCTTTCTGAAGTCACTTTGATCCAAATCTGATAACCATAATGTCAGGCAAAAATTGCAGTTGTTAAGCAGCAAAATAACTCCCACAGTGCAGAAGGAGTCTTGTGAGAGAAGAGTCACAGAGGTTATAAGAGACAATGGACCGCTCCCTGAGTGGTGTTACGAAGAAAACCACCATAAAAGCAAAGGTTGAATATCATTCTTGGTATTCCATTTGTTCCCTAGAGCTTGTGGAACTGCATGCCATAAATGGCTTAATCATTAATAGTCAGCCTGTGTAATGGGAGAGATTGTGAATCAATTATTGTTATTTGTACTGTGGACTGAGCAGACCACTGGGCAAGTTTTATCCAAGTAGCTCAGTGTATGAGCAGTACAAAGTAACATGGATAAGACAAATTACATATTAAACATTAATCTATATAGCAGAGCAATCATCAGGAGACTAGCAAAAATAACCTCAGAAGTAATTCATCCTATAAGTAGAGATTGTTTTTTCTTTTAATGAAGAATATATCATCTAGCTAGGGTTAACATATCTGTAAAAATAATACTAGCACGGTGAAAAGGTTAGATCTGGTGTGTAATTCACTGAAATTGTGTTCACCTTTCAGTTGTAAAACATATTCCTTGAGTCAGTCAGGGTAGAGTGTAGCTACAATAATTCCAAATCAATACTGTCTGTGAGAAGTAAAGGCTAAAAAGTTTTGCTGGCACTTATTTTAGAAGTAAGTTGAAGTTTTGACATTAGGAACTTGATAGTCTTGTGGCAGTACAAGCCCTCTCCTCCTTTTCAGTTAGGGTTTTTTCATTTTTATCGTTGGTCACTCCTGGAAGCATGTCTGAACTTTCTGGATCAGTGAGTTAATGGAGTAGAACAAACCTTAGCAATTTCAGTTTGTCCTTCTTCTGCCCCTCAGCTGTGGCTTTCTTGCATGCACATGTGTTTGGGTGACTTTTCTGAAGGGATAGAGTGAACAGCAGTTGGTGACATCAGGTTCTTTAAGGTGTTGTTTCTGTTGGGAAGTGAAAATTTGCTATTTTGGAAACTCTAAAGCCCTGCTAGTTTAGTTAAAGATGCAGTTTCTGTGTTCTGCAAAATCAAAGATGGGGATAGTAGACCACAAAGGAGAGATCACAAATGACCGTTGGTATCAATGCCCCTCCAGCTTTCCACCCAGGATTTGATCTCCTAGATAAAAGTTAAATTAAGGTTTCTCTATTCACTTAGCAATTTTGTGAAAGATAGCATTCTGCAAGTTGAATCATACTTAACTACCCAGGGTTGTTAAAAGCTTGGCAGTTTCAAGTACAAATGTAAAATGAAAGTTTACATCTTCAGGAGATCTTTCTGCTTTTGCAAATGTTCCAAGGTGTGCATTAGATGGTGTGGAAAGAGGTTTAGAACATTAATTTGTATTACATGTTTTCTCATGTGGTGTGAATTGGACCATGTTGTTAAGATTCTAGTACTTTGAAGAGTTTGTTCTTGGTTTTAATTGGCAACGTATTTTCAGATGGAGAAGGTGCGGAGACAGGAACACAAAGTTAAATGGATAGCTCTGGCTTTGGTATGTCTCAAAATGAGACTTTTATCCTGCTCTCTTAATTCTCAGTGAAGCTCCAGTCTCACCATGAAATCTCCTCAGTTTTAAAGATAATTTTACAATCTCAAGTTGTGATTAATTTAGCATCTCAGGTATAGCTCTAGGTATGAAACTTTGTTTCATGTATATAAACATTACTGTGGAAAAAATTTACTGGGCATGCAAGAGGAAGACCTAATTGAAATAACAATTACAAAATCATCTCTGAAAGTATCTCGTTCATCAGCAGATGGTTGTGCTTCCCTTCTTCACAGGTTACTACTGACAGTGAAACTGATGGAACATCTACAATCTGAAATATGTACCAGCACATAAGAGCAAGGCACATAAGCCTTCACAGGGTTATTTACGTAGTATTTAGTAAAGAAATTACGAAAAAGTTAACTGAAAAACCTTAAAGGGCTGAAGCAAAGGCTGAATTTTCACATTGCAAGTCTTTGCATCCAATGAATCAGAATTGAGAATTAGATAAAAAATTTTAAAAAGCAGATCGAGAATTGGATAGCTCCGATGGAAAAATTATTTTCTTAAAATTTTTGTTTTTCTAATAACTTTGCTGCTAAAGTCAGAGAAAACTTTTGCATTATAATTATTCTCTGCTGTTCAGGCATTTGAAAGACTGAATTACTTTATCTTACACTATGTAGAATTAATCTCTTTTGACAGAGACTAAGGGCAAGTGATCTGTTAAAAAATCAAGAAGGAGTTTTTGTTCTAAATATAGAACAGCAGAATTTCTTGGATAACTGAAAACAGTGTTAGTTGTGTTATAACTGAGTGTTTGTCCAAGCATATGAGGTGCTCTGGTAACTCAGAACCTTGTGCTCTCTGGTACAGTAATTTTCTTCTTCCATTGAAGCAGGAAATGAAATGACAGTTGGCAGGGAACTGGGAAACAGAGAAAACTGCAAGAATTTTAAACTGAATGTGGGAAATAATATATTTTAACCATTTAGCTATCAAAAACTAAATATAAGTGGAATATAACCATTAATAGATTATCGTGTGGGTATTTAGGGCTCCTTTATTGGAACTAATGTAACTTCTGGTCATAGGTAAGACTTTCTGGGCTGGAGTAGGGTGAGGAGGATTTGGGAGGTGTAGAATTCACTCATCAGATCTATCATAGATCTTACCATGTGAAGTGCCTTCCTGAAAACAGAGTCAGTTAATGTTTAAAACAGCCACATAAGGACTATTCACAGACACCGGGCTGGCCCCTCTGCCATATGTGCCATATCCTACTGAAGGGAAAGAACTTGTTCAAAAGTGATCATGGCTCTGTTTTAATTAACAAACGCGCCTAATGTGACACTGATTCCGCTTAAGTTTGTGTTCAGGAAAAATGCAATGGAGTTAGTTGTTCTGGACATAATTTTATTTATACCTCTGCAAGGTCAGAATAAAGCCCTGTTACAAAATCACATGGCTCATGAAGCTTATTTAACTATTTAGGCAGGTTCCTCTGTTATACAAATGGAATTCACAGCTGTTAATCTAGTTCAGAGCAGGTTTTGGAATTAAGACCTTGCTGCCAGAAAAACAACAACCAACAAACAGCATTCCAGTACATGGAATTGCAGGAGGCATCTCCCACAGTGTGAGAGGATTCAAAATAAATTGTGCCTGTCTAGTAAGATGCAAACTCAGCAATATATCTTTACTTGGTCCCTCTGATTTAGCTGTTTTATTTCTTTACCCTTCCAATGCTGCCCTTTTTGGCTTGTAAGTATTTTGTCATATGCATTGGTGGAACAGGCATTGTTCTAGAATCACTGTTGCTGGGCGTGCTCTTCTCTCAGATTTAGTGCCCACTGTTCCTCTGCAGTACTGTAATTTCCCTAGGTCCTCATTGGCATAATAACTGATTTTTTTATTTTTTTTTATTTTGGCAGGGAGGGTGGTGTAACTTAAAAGAGGTAGACTTTATGATAGGTTTCTGTTGGTATTTCTGACCTTTTACAAACTCTGCTCAAAAGTGAGGATGAAAAGTCCTCCAGTCAACCCCTTGGAGGCTCCAGAGAGCAGAACTCCATCCTGGGTCCGTCTCAGACTCTCTCAGAATGGACTCTGGTCCGTTCTGTCTCTGTGCCTCAGTGAGGAGGAGCAGTTTCCTTTTTCCTGCCTTGTTTCACCCTGCTTGCTCCTTTGGCATTACCGTAACTACCTGTAAGTGATGTGCTCAGCACATTTGCACAGTTATAGCAAATGAGATGTTCTGAATCTTTTGCTGTATAATTTAAGATGTCATAAACTTCACATTTTGCAGTGCTGGATTCATGTCTAAACCACGAGACAGAGATTAGAAGCTTTTGAGCTAGTTATTCACAAAAACTACTGCTAGCATACTGAAGCTCTATAGGGAAAGCAGGTTTGGGTAGGTTTAGCATTTCAGCTTTTTGTGAACTCTAAAAAGCTCTGAGAGTTATGAGTTCCGAAAGTGCAGTCAGAAAGAATCAGCTGAAAAGCTGAAAACCAGACTTAACAAATCCAGTTTTGAATGACAAACCATTAGTGTTATGTACAATTGCATCTTGCTAAAATTACACAGGCAATAAATGAGTTATACCTATTAATTTAAAGAGTAAGTGTCTTAGAATCGATTCTGATCTTGGTACAGAGTGAATTGGATATGATGCGTTTTACTTTTTTTTTCTGGCATGGGATATGCACAAGTTTTCCTATTTTTGTATTATTTGTATACAATTTTATTTCAGTGAGAAAAAAAAATCCACCATTCCTAAGAAATAAAACAATATGCACTGTCTAAAATATTGATTCTCCTCCTCTTCCCACATATTGCCAGCTGCATAGCCTGGAGCTTTTGTACATTTAATTTCCTACTCTCTGGAAAGACTCTGGTCTTTGTTTTCTTCTGTTGCTCTTAGGAGCAAGGACTAAAAATTGAAGGTTTAAGATCTGATCCTATCTGACAACAGCTTACCTTTCATTTAGAATTTTTCACTCCAATCCTAAACCCCCTTTCTAGCAATGCTACCACTGGAAATGCTGACAGTGATAGAAGCGAAGACTTTGCCGTGACTGAGCTACGGCGTGGCTAAACAGGTTCAGCCTTTGTCCAGCAGCAGGATCTGGAGATAAAGCCCAGGAATCCTGCCAGGAATTGCTCTGTTGGGTTTGTTGTTGTTTCTCAGTAATTTCTGTCTGTCACTGAACTTCCAGATGCAGATGTGATGAGATAAAGGGGGTTGCAAGGTGGAGGGATTACAAAGTTGCCATGGCTGTACCCCCCGGGAGCACAGAGGCCATAGGGAGTGACCACCTCACAGAATTCCCCTTCAGAGCTACATTGGACTTTATCTGTGACATCAACATTAATCTATTCTATCAGCACTTCATTTTTTAAAAAAACAAACTCCTTACAAGAGGTTTTTATATCACTGTGATACTTGGTACAGATGAAATGGTTTATCTTGAGAAGCTGTTAATACCTTGTTGGATATATTGCTGCATTTGACCAAAAGTTCTAGGGTATTTTCTTTGGTGTTATTTACAAGACATAGCTCAAATTGGATTTTTCTGTTTCATCTGACCTAAAAAAATGACTTCCCATTTTTAATCCTTCTTAGATCATAATTACAGTTGTAAAATGGCAGGTCATTCTCCCAAGCAGGGAATGAGTGGATTGAGATGGAGCAGGGAGTGTGTCATGCACTCATAGCTTTGCAGTCATGTGGTGCTCCATATATAGGGACAACACTCTGAGGGAAGCAGGAGAAAAATAGAACTGGTGCTGCTGTGTTTCTCCTACGGATAGGAAATCAATAACTTATTTCTGATGAAAGGTGGTAGCTGCAATTCGTACTTGTAAAGGTAATATGTCAAAAGTCTATGTGGCATTAACAAAAAATGTTCATGAACTACTTTGAAAAAAGTTATTTTCTTTCATTCATCTGTAAAATAAATTCTGTACCTCCAACTGTTGAGCACCTGACCCAAGCAGGCACACAAGAGCAGCCAACAGGGCAATGAGAAACATTGTGCAGAGCTAGCACCAATCGTCTTTGCACTTAGACCTCACTGGGAAATGCAAAGTAAATTACAAAAGTCACTATCTCTGGCTGTGGGTCAGTATGATTTGCTACTGGAAGCTGAAATTGTGCAAGATTTCACTACAGTTACTGCTACTAAAGAAAAAGCAAATACCTAGTCAATAATTTGTTTGGGGTTTACTAAATATTTCATTTATTAAATCCACCTTGTCTCATAACTGGAAACACTAATGAGAATACTTTAATTATAATTTCTTCCAGCTTTAATGTTCAGGAAGATTCAGGTGGTGCTATGCATATGAATTTAAATTTTCATAACACAAAGAGATTAATAAAAGAAGTATGTGGCTGCCCAAGTAATAAAAGGAGAATATCAAAGTACACAAAAAATGAAAGACTACAGAAGCCATACCATAAAACTAAAGGAAATTTGAACATTTTTTGTGTTCTCAGGCTTCAAAGACTTTTTCACTTCCCAGAGGAGCCCCATTCTCTAATATTACACCTCAAGATCAATGTGTATATAATATGAAAAATGTGCAATATTGGTGATTGGACTTTTTGAGAAGAGTTAAATTGAGGCAAGGCTCCCTGTTTTTTACCTCACGCTATTATCTTTTCTTGTGTTCCTTAAGTATTATTAAATTGTACTGTTAACTTCTTGCATCATCAGCGTTCTCTGTCGAAGTTCCCTACAGAATTACCTGCACTTGACCTAGGAAGTGTTCATCTTAGGTTTCAGTATGATCAGGTAGTAAGAAAGCAGGATTTAAACTTGCTTATGATGAACAAGATTATGTACTATGTAGTTGAAAGGAATAAATGAAGTCTTCCATTTATCATGCAAGTAGTAGGAGATGCTCAAAAAGGCAGGAGGCTTCCATTTTAGAGAAATACTCCACTCTCAGGTAGTTGGTTCTGTTACTGGAAACTTTCCAGTGTCCTCTGAGTTTGCCTACCTCTCCTCCTCTTACGGAAGAGGATAAAGAATAGGAGCTGTCTGCCTGGGCCTGCTGTGTCCACCAAACTCTAATGAAGATTTTCAGTCACTCTGGGTAGGTGGCAGTAGCTCTGCCTCTGTAATCAGGGAAACCTTAGGTAATGCTATTATCAAAACGGAGACAAAGAAGGTTAATTACAAAGGCATACTTTTCTAAGAAAAGTAGCTTTACATAAAAGGTAGATTGTTTCTTTATCTTGGTACTGTGTGCCAGGGAAGAAAACAGCAGGAACCAAAGGGTCATACGGAACTGCCTTAGCAGTCTAATCAAGTGCTTGGCTCCTGATTCTACCATGGCGATATCCTGATCCAGTCTTTAAAAATAAATCCTTGCTCTTAAGATACAGCAAGAGAGATTATATATGCAACATTTGCCCTACAGTATTTTTGGAGTATTATTTTTATGTTCTAATTCAAATCTTTTGGGGAATGTTGTAAAGCAAGCATTGCTCTGGTTTCGATGTGCTAGAGGGTGGACTGTTGGCAGCAGCCAGTGCACATTAACAGCCATAGTAACACCAGCCTCAACTAACACTAACTGTGTGTCTCAATAGAGATAGTTGGCATGGAAGAACATGTTTCAATCTGAGTTAAAAGAGAATTTTGTATCTTGTGTATTAGTTTAATAAAAGAGACATTGAGACATTACAGTTTGACCTAAAGAAAGAAAAGATACAGATGCCAGTGATTAATTCTTACTGTCATGAAGTGATTGTTCCTGCTAACAAAGAAAATGACATTATGTTCTCTTGAAATATATTCTGCCCTTTATAACCTTCAGAGCAAAATAGCTACCTACAGAAATCAGAATTTGTATGGTTTACTCATATCCCCTCAGTATTAGTATTTCTCAAAGGGAAGGCAGAGGATGCCTGAGAACATTGTCTGATAAAACAGCTTGGTTAATGGTCTGTGGGTTTAGACTCTTTGTGGTTATCACCAAATTGCAAAAAGCAATATCTAATCTTGACTGGAAAAACAACAAATCCTGAGGAGAAGGTGTGTTGTTTTCTGAGATGAAACAATTTCAGTCATCCTTGGAGGCTAAAAAGTTAGCATTTCCTTGTGCTGCTATGAGTATTTCTCTATTTCCCCCAAGTGTACTAAGTCAATGGATATTATCAAGTATAATAACATTCACAACTGCCTTTGAACATTAGTAGGACTGATAAAGTTAGATCTTACTTTTCAGTGAGATATTGCCTCTGAATTCACATATAAACCCACAAAATTTAACTATTAAGCTAGACTAATGATTAAACTGCTGAGCTAATACTCAATGGATACAACCAATTGCAGTTACTAAGCAAAGTTGCACATACAAATGCTTCATTCTGCACTACCTACAAGTCATTCCTTTTTGGTTATATTATTTTTTTAGAATCAGAAATTCGTAGATATGTTAACTTTTAAATATTTTTCACTTTGACTCCTATTATTTGTTTTCTTCTATCTCTTAAGTGGATATCTTCAGATCCAGATATGGGAGAGCATTTAGGTTATGGTGACCACATTAACTACAGCTTAACCCAAATATGTTGTTCCTTCCTGCATTAGCATTTTCTGCATTAAGAGGATATAGTTTCATAAAATGTTATCTTCCACTTGGTTTAAATATACCATTTTACAGAAGAGAACTGAAGAATTTGTGAAAGCATTTTCTAAATTGGAGAGATTTTTAGCTAGGACATGTGAGTTTGTCTTTCAGAGACCCCTTGGGGTGCAAACAGACTGTATGGGATCAATACCATTGCCTTGCCTATGATTATCTATCCTGGCACTCTTTGTAGTCATTCATTTTCCATGCTTGTTTAGTCTAAAGCTTCCCATGGGAAGAGGCTGCTGGCTGCACTCACTCAAAGATAGTGGCTATCATGGTTATCATTTAAGAATTAATTGTTTGTGACATACACAGATTAAATAAATAGGACGGCATAGTTCTTGTGTGTTGAACTGGTTTTAATTCCTGGAAGGAAAAATGTAAGATGACTTCTCTTAGAAACTACACAGGATGGATGCAGTAAGTGTCCTTTAATGACAGATCAGAATTCATCATCTCTCCATATCTGACTACTCATGCGAGCAGTGGCTAAAGACTTTTACAAGGTAGACAGTAATTCCATATTTAGTCCTCAGAGTCCCTTCAAACAAGCTGATTTAAAATCCATGTGCTAATATTAATGTTAAACTATCCTCATGGAACACAGCTTGTCACTGCTCTTCCCTCTAAATATTTTACAGAGCATTCCTTCTCTTTATCTTAGGGAGATGTGAAAGGCAAATTTGTCAATAAATGCTAACCAGAGTAACAAGCTGTAGGATGCACTGTCAGACATTTAAGGAGTTTTATGAATAAGGTTTTACTGAACTACTCAGGACAGCACCAATATTCACAACAGTGCTGTGTTGAATGCTGCAGCACCTGACTCTTGCACTTACTCTGCCAGTGCTGTCAAGTAGTTCCCCAGCCTCAGCTGCAAAAAGCAGGAAGTTGGCAAAGTCACCAATTTGCTGATACTTCCAAACCACTCTGCAAATGAAGGAAGGCAGATTAAGACATGAGGAAAAACCAGCTCAGGGTTCAAAAGCTTTGTTCATCCATAGTGCCAGTAAGTGGGAATGCTTTTCAGGTAGACTGTTTTTCAGGTAGGGCAATCATTCTTAGGTTGGAAAAAACAAAACAGGATCTCAAGTTTTCAGCTCCTTTTGCAAATACAGTGTTAGGCTGCAGAGCCCTTCTGCTGCTGTATTTTTCAGCAGGGAGAGAGGAGTGTGTTCTTACGTAATGATTTTGGTGATAGTTTTTCTTGCTTTATCACATCCTTCCAGTTTTTGGCAGGCAGTTGGGCAGCAACTTTCTGTTCAAGCTCATTTCTTTTGTAATTATCGTAAGTGTTACAACACTCTACAGTAATTTTTTTTATGAGATACACTAATCATTAGAGATAAGTTTTGCTTCATGGGAATTAATCATAATATCAGCGAATACTACACTAATACCAAACATGTCTGCTTTGTTAGACCACTGTGTCTTGGGATGGAGATAAGCTGCTTTGTGTACAGAATGGAGAGAAAGAAGGCCGTGGTTGGACCCAGTGGATTGAAGGAGATGAAATGCACCTGGTAAGATCATGTAAGAGGTTTTGAATGCCACCCTATTAAAATGGTTAGATATAGCACAGCGGGGGATGTGCTATGTTGTTTCGGCTTCCTTTGACATAATTACATATTGGTACAGCATTTGATTTGTTTCTAAAGCAACAATTTCATTTGGAGCCATTATGTTTCTATGTCCTTTTCAAAGACTGATAATTTCAAAGCAGTGCTCTTTCTGTCTTCGGTGTCTGTCCAGACACACCAGGCTGAAATGTTCACACAAGGAAGACATTTAACAGAATGTCCCTTACACAGTCAGTAAAATACTCAGTATGGGATATGTGGAACTGAGCACCCAACAATAAGGGGAAAATACATAATTGTTTTTTAAAAATAATTACAGGCCTCACTACATTATAGCCTAGAGAACTAAAACAGCAATTAAGTTTTTGAAATTGATGTTTTTTCAGATCATCATTTTTATCTTTCTAAATTAACAGGACCTGAAAGAATATGCCTGTTCTTTTGTCCTATAGCTCTTTATAGCATCCTCACTCTCTCATCAGTGTGGGTAAAAGGCAGTCTTCCTGCTGAGATAATAAACTCCAACCTCCATTTCTGTTCACTGTGCAGTGCTATTAGCATTCAGCACTCTCAATTAATACCCTCTAAATGTTCAAATCAGTAGCAGAGTTATGAAATCTTAGCAGAAGTACCCCAAACCCCTTATTACTAAACATAATTTTCAGGAAGTACTGGAAGTCCCAGAATTCAGTTTAGGAAGGGAATGGGACAGATCTTACCATCTGGATTTGGTATAGCACAGGTAGGGAGAAAGTTGCTGTGTAAGTGATGACTTTATACCTGATGCCATGGGCTCACCTAAAGTTGGGCAGGAAGTGATAGCAAGGAGATGCCAGAATCTCCTGTGCATACACCCTCCCTCCATGAGGCACATTTCAGTATTTCCACACTGCCCCCAGCCGCACAACAGGCAGTGCCATGACATCAAGCATCTGCCCTTCCAGATTCTCTGCTGGCAAATGGGTCTCTATTACCTGTTACAATGCCTGAGCTAGAAGTTCAGCTTACACCTTGCTGCCCTCAGTCACACACATCTGTGCATTCATCTGCACATAGAAACAACAGCACCAGTTGCTCTTGGATTTCTCTGGATTGGCACCCTAGTTTCTGTCCCTTGCCAGCTCCCAGGCATTATCTCTTCCCATCTTCTGTCTCCAACACCAATTCATTTAGTCCCAATTTCTGCTATCCTTACTGTGATTCCTGTGCTAGCCACACAACCTGGCCGTGGACCTGCTGTCCAGACTGCTGTCTACACTTGTCCCTGTCAGGAGATTGATTTTAGAAGTCAGAAATTCAGAGTCAGTTGCTCAAACACATGTGTCTAGTGCCAGTTTAGGTAGCCCAGGGTAATCTGTCTGCTCTGATGCTACTTTGCAGAAGGCTGGGAGGAATTCTGGATCATACCTTCCAGCTCATGAATTCACTCATTGGTGCTTGGACAATTTATCACAATCTGTCTCCCATGTACACAGAAGTCAGTACAAAATTAACTCATGCAAAGAAAGTAACCAAGTATTTTAGAGTCCACTCCTCAATATTTCAATTTTCTCATTTCTTGTATTTCATGAACTACAAAATATGTCCTGTTTATTTCTCTAATCCTTCTTAATGTAACTCTCTCCATTAAAAATACACTAAAGAGTCCCATTTAGTATCTTACTTTTGATCAACTAGGATTACTAGGTCCTGTACTTTTGAAAGTGCTTTGATACAATGAGCAGTTACCTCTAAAAAACTGATACTTCAATAGCTTTATGATCCTATTGAACTTTACACAATGAGCCAAATGTTAATTTATTCTTTTCACAGTTCTGCAGAGAGTAGGACTACATCCTTTAGTAGTTTATCGCTTCCTATTTTCTTCATTTCATTCTATGTTCTGTACTTTGTAGTTCTTTTTAGATTTTATTTTATGTGAGTGACTTATTTGACCATTCCCCATTTCCTTTTGAGTTTTACTGCCCTTTTCTATTGTATTGATTGCTTCTGCTCCGTAGTTTTTGTCACTGTCAGCAGATCTCTCAGCCCTTATTGTACACTCCTTCTTCAGGGTTACCTCTGCAACAGTGAACAAAACAGGACCTAACTAAAGTCTCTGGATCAATTCAGCATGAAGCACTTTCTCATATTGGGGTCTAGCAACATATGTCAATAAGGTTATTGACCTAGTGTAAGGTTTTTTAAAGTCATTTTATCAAAGTCCCCCATAACAAATGTGCATAACTTCCTGAAAATATTCTGGCAGCTTTATTGAAGTCTCATCTTGAACTGGAAAGTGCATCCCTTCTGCTAGGTCATATATAGCCTTTGTCTTCATGTCCCTTAAGAGCTTCCACACTATTTTTTCTTGCACCTAAACCAATTGCCACATGCACACATCTCATATGCACACATCTGTGTGCACTTCTCAGGTCAAACTTACGGAGTTTCAGGAACAGAGATGGGTAAACAGGCAAACAGCAGCAGCCTCACAAATCCGAGCCCCAGATGTAATCATTGCCCCTGTTTAGGCCCAGCTCACAGTGATCCGGTGATCCAGTGATTAGCAAGGGGGGTTTTGTAAAGCTCTTATGGAACACAAGGAGCAGCATTGGGCATCCAGTATGGACAGGCTCAGTCAAAACTCACCGCTGTGCTGTTTGATAGCCCTGGATCAAATCTTCTGTATACAGTGACTGTCCTTTTGTAGCCGTGATCTCCACGTTGGTAAAGTGGATCCTCTTTTCTGATTTTGTAGGCTTCAGCTACCAGTCATCAACACACAGATTCAGAACTGGGGAGGCAAATCCATCCCCACTTCTTCATGTGTCCAAAATAGAGAACGCCCATTTCAAAGACCTGAACAACTGCATACACTGCAAATACAGAATAACGCACCAGGAATGTATTTGGGCCTTTAAGATCTGAGATCCCAAAATAACTTCCCTTACTCCACCTTTTATCAGAAAACAAACCCAAACCAGATGGTTTCTTTTAGAATGAAAAATAGGCTAAAATATGCACAAGCCTCCCAATCTAATTTAATAGAAAACTGTGGATTCAAATTAAGCTGGACATGCACATGAATCTATAACATTTGTGTCCTAAGTAAAAGTTGTATATTTTTAAATTATTTTTTTCTTCCTAGGAAATAAGAGTGTGTGGAGTCACATGTAAGCAGGTCTTTAAGAAGGTACAGTGAGCCTACTGCTGACACACGAGTGAAAAACAGTAGAATTTACAGACTTGCCTCCAAATCTCCAAATGTTAGTACTGAACATCATCAGCGACAAGAGCAAACACAGAAATGAAGATCACATTAGAACTGCATAGTTAGAATAAAATATTTTTAGGAAAAAACTTTAAAAAAATGACTGCAAATAAAACTATTTTTAGAAATGCCAATTAAAGATTCTAAATGCTATAAATGTGTGCATTCCATAATTCTTGACTACAACAAAAAAAGGACTGTTACATGTAAAATGATGCTGGAATTTAAGACCTTGTAATCTATTTTTTTGCTTTCAACAGACATCACCCTTTCAGAGCCTTAGCAAGGGGCCTCTAGGTAGCCTTGTTTTCAAATGTTGAATTGCAGTTTTAGGGAAATGCAAATGAGAGCTGTAGAATGCAGCTTACACTTAAATCCTAAATTCACTGAAGCCAGTGAGAATGTTACCATCAGCTCCAGTGGAGCTGCACTACACTGGAAGTGTTCCATCAAAAATAAAAATCTGATTTCTCAAAAGGAGTAAATTTATGGATAAATACTCTGGAAAAACAGTACTTGCAGAAGCATGGCTAAGGGGCAGTTCTTTTCTAAACACTTTAGCCAATATCTGCCCATGCATTTTTTTCTCTTGTTCTGGAGAAACTAAGAGTAAGATCATTGCTAGAAACTGTCTATAACTGTACACACACCACACAGAAGATAAGAGCAGCATTGCTTTGTACAGTATCATTTGCAGGGGTTTTTATGCCCCATCGTAGTCCTCATGTTCTCATGCAGACTGAGCAGAACAAAGCCTTGGCCTGGCAGTTTAAATCAGAGCGCTGATTTAAACACTAGTGAGAGTAATAATTTGCAAACTATACTGTCAGATTTTCAGTCCATCAACACACTGGATTTACAATGAGCACCACCACTTCACATCAAATTCAAAAGGAATACAGGGTGCCTGGTTGGATCACAGCTTTAGGATGTAACACAGAATTCCAGGTGTCTCCTGTAACAGCTGTTATCAGCCACTTTCAGGGGCTCAGTCAGTGTGGAAATCGCTATGGCAGAGTCTGCTCTGAAGTGGGAACATCCCTTTCCCTACTGTGCTGCAGCTCCTGTGCTTAGCCCTGCTTTTGTCTTCCTTGGGGACTCAATGCTGACTGAGATGTTTTAAACGTAATTGGGAACAAATGCCGCCATCCTCTACTAACCAGAGACTGTTTTAAAATATGCAGTGTTATTATTTCTGTTTAGAAAAGCTGGGAGCCTGATCTAATACATAATCATAGACTCACAGAATGGCATGGGTTGGAAGGGACCTGAAAGATCAGGTAGTTCCAACCTCCCTGCCATGGGCAGGGACACAACATGAAGAAAAGGAGGTTCATAAACAGACATTGCAAAGTCTAAAGTTAGCACAGCAAGGATGATAAATCTTCTGAACTATGGTCTTTCAATAGTACTATTCAATTCAATAGTACTCACTGTATGTTGTGAGTGTAGCACCAGATGTGCTGTAATGGACATCTAACTCAATTTTCTGAAGTTTTGGGGTTTGCTTTACTTCAGAAAGCACACAGAAGATATTATCCATGAAGACCTGAGCATCGCCATGTGATAAACAGGTGAACAATAAATTCTCCACATAAATTCTTCTGTTACTGTTGCAACAGCTGTGGATGATACTACTCAGAATTACAGACATGTAATGAAATTCTTTAAGTTCCCCTGTAATTTTTTTTTCTTTTCCTGGCAATACTTATGCCTAGGGAACTCTCTGGGAAATATGCTTGAGTCTGATCAATGAGGTGCATGCATAAGCTGCTTTTCTCTCCTGGAAGGGTGTTGGCCATCCAGCTGTGTGTCCATAGCTAAATGGATATCCCTGCTGAGTGACATACAGACCACCAGTTCATGCGGATTAAGTTTTGTACTTGGAGTGGGACAGGCCAAAAGTGGTTACAATTAAATAAGATAGGTTGTAGGAGAGGAAAAGGATCAGAAACCTGTGGATCTTGGGCTAAAATGCTGCTCCGCTTAAGTAAAATTGCAAATAGTTATCTATTTAAAATGCTATTTATCATCTTACACAAGGTTGAGGATATCCCAGCTGCCAAATTTTAGTGCATCAGTCATTTGTTTTTCTTGAAAGATTATTGGACACAGAAACTTTTTTCCCTTCAAGTTTTCAATTATTGATTTCATAATCATGGACACTCTCCAGGTATCTTTCCACTCTTTAGCCCCAAGGAGAGCAAGAGAATAAACAAGTAACTGTAATAAAGTGATGGTTCACACCACTATCCCCAGTTAAACTTGGTATGATTTTTTTTAATGTTCAGCACTGACTGAGACCTTTTTTGAAATGTAGTTTTCCTTCAATAGAACTTGGCAGTTCATAACCCTTAATTCACCAGCTGTCTTCTAATTTTTGCCTGCAGCTCTCTCCAGTCTTGTGTAACATTCACAAACTCTTTTTGCAGAAGGTTGTAAGTGGATCAATTAACATCTAGCTAAGTAAATCCAATTGTTAAAAGCTATTATTATTGTAATCAAACAGACAGCTTTTGCCCTTTGGGTCATTTGGTACAAGGGCAAATTTAGCACCATACTAATAACTAATGGCTTATCAAGCAGAAGCAATGTAACCTGCTGCTAATTATGGAGAAAAGGCAAGCTCACAAAGTACTTCCACAGCTCATGGATGAAAAATACAGAAACTTCAGAAATATTTAACTTTGAATATATTCGCTTCAAATCATCTCAATTGCTTGTCATTATAATTGTAACCTCTTATCTCTACTGCAGCAACCCTTTCCCTTGGAAAAGGAAATTTTATTCATTCATTGCTTCCACGATGATGCTTTCCAATTGATGTGTGTAAAATTAACCATGCTGTTTCCATGAACCTTTAACACCTTGTTATCATAAAATGTAATTTAAAACTTTCTCCATAAAATAGATGCTTACTGAATGTATGACATTCAAGAATTACTTGACAAACATCTGTCTACCTGACTACTTTCATAACTACTTAGTAACCAAGACCTTCATAGTGAATTCATATCCAAATTTGCTTGCTACTCAGGAATCAAACTTTATCTTGATTTTCTTCATCTTCCACAGAATTTCAGCTATGGTTTGCCAATACCAACTCTGTATTTCAGCAGAACTGCATTACCTTCAGATAATGGACATTTTCTATTTTGTAAGGAAAGACCAGTGCCTACAGAAGCAGTGTGAATGGAAAGGCAAAAAGGGGCATTTCACCATTTCTGAAAGATAGATCCAGTCTTGCTATTATGCTCAATCCAGAAAAGCCTAGGTGAGAAAAGCTGAAGAATACAGGCCAATGCGTTCCACAAGCCTGATTATTTTACCTCAGTTCCCACCATTTGGGCTTTTCTAGGTGGGTATGATCTTGGGGGAACTCACTGTAACATTTTACAGTTCTGTGGCTTTTCAGTGAGGGGCACACAGAGAAGGAACACATACCTGCTGTATTTACAGCACATGAAGGCATGTTGTACATATGAAATCGCAGCTTTAGAGAAGTAGAGAGAGATGACCATGGTTTTAGCAAACACGGTGTAACAGAGAAAAATTCAGAGCCTGAAAGTTCAGGATGGCCAATCTTACTGTGAAAAAAGCAGCAGCAATGTGTTATACGGCTATGAGCAGCCTGCTTATTATGGTGAAGGTGCAAGAGAATTAAACAAACAAAGGATTAATTCAGGTTGTGTGTTAGAACACACAATGACTAAGAAATAAGGCTTTCACAGAGTACACCATTAAAGAGGTTTCAGCAGGATTCGAAAATCTTCACATCTCTGCAAAAGCAAAGTATCAGGGACAGAATTATCATAGAGTCAAGTATCAGGGACAGAATTATCATAGAGTCAGAGAATGGTTTGGATTGGAAGGGACATTAAAGTCCATCTCATTCCAACCTCCCTGCCATGGGGAGGGACACCTTTCACTAGACCAGGTTGCTCAGAGCCCCAGCCCATTCAAACTCCTTTCTTTACCCTTTCTAGTGCATAAACTTGACTGTTTTCCTTCCTAGAGGGTTTTGTTTAAAACATCCAATTATCAGTGTTCTCATTTCAGTCCACACCATTAAATACACCATGGAAATACCTGAACTAAGAGCAACTCTTACAACCTAAGCCAAGGAAACCAGAACTGAAATAAGAGTTAGGGTTACAGTCTACGTTTATGCAACAGTCCAGCTATGAAAGGTGGGAAAGAGTTGCTTGGTATGATCTATGTAACAGTTTTATTGTAAAATAAACACGGACTGAATGGCAAATCCCTCATAACAAGGTGTATCAGATTCCCACTCTCCCATGGGACTGAGCAGTGGAGCGCAGCAGTCTCCTGGCATGGCATGACTGATGTGCTCCACTGGATCCATCCACTTCCATCAATGTCTATCATTTGGTTGGCTCTACTGTATGAAACTTGACAGTAAAAAGCAAGAGTTCACCATTACAACATTAATAAAACTTCCTAGTATGTATCACATTGTATTATATTCTTTTTTGGACAGCCTCATCTGTAATCACATAACAGATTCACAGCTATTCATCCTTTCATCCTCTATCAGTAGGACATTTGTCTCAGATTATTACCTGTGTGGTACAGCTATTTCTATTTTAAGGAGGTTTTTTAGCCTCAAAGCAAATGTTTATTTAAATAATTTACTCCTGTCTAGCAAAAGTGCTCACAAAAGTAGAGTCCCTTCAGTATCATGTATTTTATTACCAAGGCAAGCACTTTCTCTATATTAATAGCAAATAATAAGTATCCACACTGAACACTTCAGCAAAACAGCATTTCAGTTCTTCACCAAACCCTTCAATAAGACTGCCTGACTATTTAATTTCTGCACCATGGAGGCAAAATAAAATTCCCTCTTTTAATGGCAACATCTTATTAAAGGAAGTGAGGAAAGAAGGATAGGAAACAGTCTGTGGTTATTGACTCTATACTTGTTTACATAACAAGAGACCATTTGTCTTGTGGCACACCACTATTCTAGTGCTGAGCAAATTAAAAGGTCAATATTGTCACAAGAGCATTCTGAATTTAAAATATTTTATTTAAATGTTCAGCTATTTGTCAGTTCAAGATTGGAGCAGGAGCATGAGCAGTTATTTATGGGTCCATAAGCATTATAGAGTAGCTAACATTTAAAACGTGTTTGTGCATGTGCAGAAAAACACAGAACATTATTATCTGTAGTACACTACAAAGATAGGCAGTCCTTAAAAATGCATTTAGAGTCCCTTTCAGAGCTTTCCTGTAACTGTTTGACCAGCCTTTCTTTTACCACCCTGTCCAGCTACACAAAGCAACAGTACAGAAGTGCAGAGTTGAAACACAAAAAATGGTGAAGATTGCAAATGTAATGCAAAATTGTACACTGAAATTTGAAGTTACACTTAAACCAAAAAGTTCCTCTCCATCCTGATGTTCCCACCAAATTTTTCTATAGTGAGAGTGGATTTATTACAAAAAGGAAGTGTTTATATGGCAATGCAGTCACTACTATAATTTGGTGGGGCTTAGAACCACAGCATATGGGGAGAGCTCACTGAAATTTAACATTCAATCAAGTGCAACAAGACTCACAGTAGTTCCTTGCTCCCCCTCTCTAATTTGAAATCAGCATGATTGAAGTTATATTTTCTTACCAAGACACTGATGCTTATCATCCATAACCATTACAGTTTCCAACACTTCTCTCCAGCTGGGCATGCTAAGGGCATTCAGAGGAAGTTAACACAATTCAATAGTACTTCTGTGAAATGACTGTGTGATCTTTCACTCATCCTGTCAAGAAACATGTTGCCATTCTTGATGGTGACATTTCCAAGGTTATTTTTGTAGAGGAAAATGAAAGAAAAGTGGCATTTCATATATGTTACAGCAACACGGAAAGAACTTACTCAAACACAGTACCAAGGAGCTCCTCCAAACACTCAGCTTTGGGTACAACCATGAAGTTCATTGTAATGCAGTCTCTCCATTCTACCACTGCTGCCAATGTTCCTCAGAGACAATTAATTACTCAGGACAATCCTTAAAGGCAACATAAGGTCTAAAGTAGCACTAGCTGGAAAGCACCAGTCATCACGACTGCTTTATTCCAACACGTGTTCCATTATTTCAGCTATAAATGCAGATACTCTCTCAGTTCCTCAGTTCTTAGGAACTGGTAATAAATTGGAACAGTCTTTAACAACACCCTGCAACACTAACACATCATCCCAACTTCTCCTAAGATTGGCTTCAACCAATCTGAGACACGGGGGCTGACTCAGGAGCCAGACAAACAAGAACTGCACACGAGATTTCACACTCTCCTAATTGATGCAAAAAGATGATTCACTCCCTATCCAGCCAAACAGAAAAGAAGTAGAACATCAGAGTTCCCTAGCAAAACAATCTGTGAATAGTCTGGTTCCACCTCCTTAAGGACTAAAAAGGCCCAAACTTCCATTAGAAATTTTCCTTGTCATCTTTTGTGTAATTGAACACAAAGAAAATTACTCCCAAACACAGAGGCAGAATTATTTCAGATAATATTTTTTTTCAACATATGTACAACCCTTTCTAATGTATTTTTCTCACACAGCAAGTCTACCTTGTAGACATTTGAATTATCACATTACACAAAATTCCATTTCTGGTTCCACCTCTCAGCATGGTACCATCTATTTCTGACTGTCTTTCCAAATGTATTTTGGGAACCAAAGAAACAAGTAGGTACTTAAACTGCTGAAGGTCACTCAAAAACCTCATCAGGTGCTTAACTTCTAGTTAAAATTAGCAGTTAACAAGTAGCTAATTTGCTTGAACATCATGTGGATTTTTTTAGGGGAGCCTTTCTCCCTCTTCAGCCACAAAAATGCTTTGAAAAGCTGGCTCAGTGTCACACAGTACTTCCCACTGCAGCTTGTATAACTTCAGGGACATCTAGTCACCTTCTCAGTCACATATTTCCCTGAAGTAATTGGTTTTCAGTACCCATTAGGCACTAAAAATTTGAAAAGGCAATGCCTAAATCTTAGTGAAGGTAAATGTAGATCATATCCCCAGATAAATAATACTGTTCTTCTTTTAAGTGCCCCCTGCACAATGGAAAGAAAAAAAGTCCGACAACACCAAAATCAGCAATAGCAAAATAAGTACAGCTTTCAATTACAGAGCTGACCAAAGGTTCATTACAGTTCATCTCTGAAGTATAAAACCTCAAGACTCTGGATCAGTTGCCTAAATACAGGATGGCAGAGGATGGTACACAGGCCTGGTAAATCCTCCTTCAAAATATGTTTCTATGAGTCAAGAGAAAAAATAAATGTAATAGATATGCAAAGATAAGGGCGCCTTTCACAAGAGATACTTTGTGGCATAAAGCTCTTCCTGGACCCACTACAACTTTTTTGGAGTGTGTTTTGTTTTGGTTTGGTTTGGTTTGGTTTGGTTTGGTTTTGTTTTGTTTTGCAACATGTGCACTCCATCAGACAAAAAGAATTGTTGATGAAACAGCTTGGGCAGAGCAAGATTTTCCTTTTTTCATACTACTTTTCTTTACAGTGCAAGTACGCCTTATTTTTAGAAAATTCAGTTTTGTAAAGCTGTACCACAGGTAATTTTGGTCCTTATTTGCTTATAATTTGATCTTTTCACAATGAAAGTACTCGCTGAAATAACACTTTTTAAATTTTTTTTTTCATCATTTGAAAAAGCAGCAAAACTACCTGCAATTTTGCCAAGGATTTCAAAAGTAGGTATTTCCATGTTTAAGATTAATTAATTAATTAATTTCCATGTTAAGATTAATGTGAGTATGTTTCCTTGTTGTATTTAAATATCTAAATTCAATCTACTGTCCGCATCACAAATGCCCTTGAATGCGATTCTGCAGGGTACTGAGATCTCTACCTTGATATGGGAGCTATTAAAACACAATGCTATCACTGACAGAAAGTAGAAAGTTATGTCAATGTGCTGAGTAGATAAAAGGCAGATTAGTCAGCAGCTGCTGGGTCAGACACTGATGAAAAACTATTAATGGGGGGAAGAGGAACAGTCTTGGCTGCTTTTGATAAATCTAAACTTTCAAAGCAACCAATTAGAGCTTCAGCCTAATGAGTGTGTGTGTAACAGCCACTATGGAAAAGGTTATAATACTGATACGACGTCTTCTTTGAAATTTCAGGTACATCTGATTGCCACGCAGTAATAGAACCTTTAGTTGCAAGTGAAGGAGATGTTGAACAGAGATAGCAAATCAGCCTTGGAAGGCCATAAGCATATTCCAGGGAATGGCAGGCACAAGGCAATTTCACAATTGTCTGTTAACAGGGCTGCCAGCCCTTCCAACCATGTTGTACTTTGTCACTGTCACTGGTACAGCATGGTGCTATTTGAATCCCTAGGACTGCTGGGTGAAGATGGAGCTGTAATAGTCACAAGGAGAAAAAGGAATCATTTTTCCCCCTCATGCTGAATATTGTTCTAACAGACATTTTTTCGACCTTAAAATGCCCACTGGTTTCAATCTCTTGATAGCAGAGATAATTCATGCAGTAGTCCTCTCCCCAAAAGGTTCATCTTTCAGATGGCAAGCAATGGAGCACAACACCCTGATAACCAAGACACTTCTTTTCCCTGACAGGGTTGTCTTTTACTGGCAACAAAGGCAATGATAAACATCATTCTAACAAATATATAGCTTACTGCAATGACTTTGGTTTATGTTTGGCAAGTTAGAAAAAACTGCCCAGTTATCTATATTTTTACAAGTAACACATTTCGTTTCAGCACAGGACTTTGTTTTCCCACTGTCATGAAGGGAGATTCCTCGTAAGGAGTCTAACGGTGCTGAAGAAATATTTCCCAGCTCAAACTCCTTTTTCATGGTTGTTATCGCAGAAGTCAAAGCTGACACTTCACTTGTGCTGCTATCACACACCTGGCAGCCTGTGTGTATGGTCATAAAAAGCAGACACTCATATCCATATTGGTTTTTGCTCTGATCAAATCTCAGATCATCTGGAAATTTCCAAAAAATCATTATAAAGCGAAAAAAACTACAGGAACTATAACTTCAAATACAGTCTAAAAGGGGAAAGTGGGAAAAAGCTTTAGATACCAGAGTGTATACTTTAATTTTGCACAAAGTAGCTCTCCAGTTTCTAGGAAGCTTTTAATGTAAATTTGGAAAAGTAACTCCAAATGCTCTGTTGAAAGTAACTCTCCCTATCAATTGATTAATTTTATTTTCACATATAAACTAGAGAAATATATCATCATGAACATGACTCTAAATTTGTGGGTAATCCTTTCCTAATCTGAGTTTATATTTACGCCTCAGGTTTTCAATTTTCAATTATTTTTCTCTTTGCTTTTACTCTTCTAGTGAAACACAGCCTGCCATTCTGTTATATTATATATGTAAATATAGGTATAGGTGTATCTCTGTCTAAATCTATAAATTTTCATCTAAAATATGCAATTTAAGAAACTTTATTTTCTCTTTTATCTTCTTCTATATTAAAGGTACTTGGTACATTTTACCAAAAAGCGAAATTACCATATTGATACATTTCTTATTTCAATTCAGTCTTCCAGTGGCAATGTCAATAAATCAAATATAAATGCTCGTTCCCCCTGCTTTGCAGGCATGTGCATACAGTAACTGAAACCACACGGCATCACTGCTATTAAGAACCTATCTTGTCATAGGTCTGGGAGAAAACTTCAGCAATATGTCCTGAATTATATTGCTTGGCCCATCCCCAGTGATTCTTAAATTGATTGATTATATACACACCTTAAGAGCGAGCTTGCAGTGTCAAGAGTGTTGCATTTTAGTAACACTGAGTATACCAACTCATTTAACTACAGCGGACAATATTTGGATTTTTCAACTTAGATTTTTTAAAAGATTACTATAAATTTCCATCCTAAGTGCTATTTCTATCAAATAATTGCCAGCTTAGAGCCAGAAATTCACCAAAAGGACAGACAGCCATCTAAATGCCACTGTTACTACAACAAATTACTTTCTAAGAAGTGCCAGGCTGCCTTGGGGAGTTAGACATTAGTTCATCCCTCAAACAGGATGTGGTAGAATGAAGTCAGAGCCTTTCCTACAGAAGAGATGCTCTTGTGGAGCTGGAGATGCAGACAGAAAAGAATTAACCATACAGCGCTTTGAGAGGAGTGAATTGATGAGATTTACTACACAGAGCATCCCTTAATCAACAGGAAATAACAACTTGTGCCTACGTTCTGAGGGAGATGCAACAGCACAGCCTGATCACATTCAGTTACCCTGAAGATTTTGCTGCTAGGTTTCTGAGCTGATATTTTTTCTATCTGAAGCAGTAAAAGTGATTTATGACAAAAATAGAGCATTCAGGAAATAGATACACTCACCTATCTAGGAATTTTCCTAGGAGTAGGGTAACAGCTCTGGAACTGCTCTGCACTGATAGCAGCATGTGAAAGAAAACAGGCTGAATATTATTGTACATTTTCATCACTAGATCTGGACCCACTTTAGAGTCCTTCTGGGACACTGGCGCTAAGTCCTTAAGGTTATCACAAGAATGGTTCTAACATTTTTCTAAATGGCTACAGTGAATCCAAAATTGTGCACTAATTGCAACAGTTGATACAACTTTTTCTGTTCATGTGAATTCTAGAACTTGAAGCAAAAGCTTTCTATCATTGAATTTTATAATTTCTGAGTTATGTGAAAACTTGAGGTCTAAGATATTTGGAAGTATCTTTATAAAGTGTTCTTCAGATGAGGTAAAAAGGACTATTTCTGTTTGAAAAAATTGATTCTTTAAAATATTCTTCTAATGGATGAGACTCTGCATTAAAATGGCATTTCAGCTTTTATGGTCAGGCATGAATAAGCCAAAGGAGATACATACTTTCTTAGCTAAATTATGCTTGTCACTGAAGTATCAAAGAAAAAACCTCAGACGTCTTTCTATAGATTCTTATAACTCAAAACCCATCCATCAGTATTCCAGTTCAATGTCTAAGTAATGCAACCTTTATCTGATGAAGATAAGATGTGGCAGTTACAATTACAAAACTTTGCCACAGAATAAATACAATTAAATTACAGATTACCATTACAGATATTAATGCATAGCTCATGCAAGGAATTCAGGTCCTGAAAAAATCTTTTAAGGAAAAATTTAAGAAGCCTTAATGCCAATGACAAAGCACTTAAACTGGGTTCAGATTTTCCATCCACATTAAAGTTAGCCTAGAAGGAAACATGCTTTAGTGGATAACATAAATGGTTATAGTCACTGACTTGCTCTGTATAGTGGCTTCTTTCATGACCTTGGCCAAACCGTGATGCTCCCAAAGTTTTTCTGATTTCACAAAGGCTGATGATTTTCATCTGCTTCCTCAAAGCCTGGATAAAGAGCTTTGAATAAGTGCTCAGGAGAATTAATGAACAAATAAATTCAGTATTCCCCATTTATTTTGAAAATCAAGGTCAGCTTTATCCATTGGCTAATATTTCTCTACAGAATAATTTTTCATAATGTAAACCGCTTTAATTAAAGTGAGTTCCCAAGACAATAGGATCCACCAGATTCTATTTTTAATGTTATCAAACTCAGTAATGCGACCACTAGTGACATTATGAAGTCTCTAAGAGCTAAGCTAAAGTCCTTAGCTAAGAGAGGAGGGAGGCTTTTGACTAATAATGTGTGTAACATCTGCATCCAACTCCATCAGCAAAATCAGATGAAGTAAGAGAGATGGAAATGACTGCAGACAGTCATCGATTTTAAAACAAAAAAAAAAAAAAAAAAAAAGACAAAAACTCAATGGCTGAAAGCCAATTATTTTATTTCTAAGAGTGATTAAAACCATATTTTTGTGCATCTTCGCTTAAGATGAAGGTAAACACAAAATGTGCTGAACTGGCATAACTGTGAGCTCTGTGTGCTCTGTGTGCACCCTCACCCTCCCACAGTGTCTGCACCCCATCCCTACTGTGTTGTCAACAAGATGTCAGACAAGTTTCTCTTCTGAGATGTGAATGAAGGAATTCCCCCTTCTCTTAGGTGTCAATAAAAAGTTTGTTCCTACAGATTTCTGTTCTGGCACGATCAGCTAAGAACTGACATCAAATAATAAGTGTTTAACCAACAACTCTATGTACAACTGGTCAGAATTCCTTCCATTCCTTCTCTGGAGGGCCCAGGCCTGACCAAAGCAATAGGCCTGAGAGTCAGGAGCCAAACCTGCACCTCCAAGGCACTGAGGTGGGCTTGCTTACGCTGAGCTGTACCTGACCTAGCGAGAAAGCTTGGGACGAGCAAGGGACATCCAGGGTAGGGTAATGCCAGTTGATATTACAGGAGAGCAACCCCCAAGTGGGCCATCAAATAGTTCTTGCCAAGCCCATTTTGCAAACAACACTTTTTGATTCTGTCTTCTCCAGCTGTACACACCTCTCCTACTGCTCCTGCCGTGTCTTGGTGAGGTCTCTGCACAGTAGCTGAACCCCCAAGGCCTTCAGCTGAAAAGGAGCCGATTGCCTCCTTCCAGAGCACTTTTAGTTTTCAGAATGTGACTGCTGGTGTTTGTGCAGAACAGAGCCCCCAGCCTGGAGAGATAGCACCTCTGACAGCTTTTGCAGTAGCAGCCATCACTGAATACATTTCAAGTGATTAATTTTCTAAAAAATAAAAATAAACCTAGTGCATGCACATGTGCTAACAAGTTAAAAATAATAATAGGTGTCTGTGACCATGCTGCTTCTGTCTGAATCCTTCAGGGGAATTCAGTTGCTAAGAACAACTTATGCAGCTTGCCATATTTCTATGTGTTAAACAACAACCAAATAACTATAGGCAAAAGTCCCAGCTGTCAAGCATGAGGAGTGTAGGGGCTGCTCGGGGGAGTACAAGGCATTTTTCTCCCGTGTTATATATGCATATTGGATAATTTAAAAGGAAAATTAAATGAGGCAAGGACAGAGTGGGAAGCATGTTACAGTCTCTTCAAAATACCATACCCCAAAGTTTACAGGAAAAATTCCATTTGACTGGTCCTTCTGTGCTTTATATAGAGCTCTAACAGTGTTTTACAGAAGAACCTTTCCAAGGGGAATGCACTTCCAGCCCTTTCAGCAAAAAAGGCTGAACTTTGTTCACCTACCCAGACAGAATTTCTCTTCTGGGCAGGTCTCAGACAAAAGGAGAGGACCTGAAGGCAAGTGTTGGAAGTGGCATCCATGACTGCTGACTCACTCCACACAAACAGCATTTGGGCCTCACTATTCAGTCTTGTCAGTCAAGGTGTTTTCCATGAGAACTTTTCTTTTCAAACTGTCACTAATCAATACTGACTCACAGAAAGAGGCAAGCAATGTCATCTTTGTTTCTTCACACACAAATAAAAACCGAAAAAGTTACTTAGGCTTTTAGCAGAAGTAAGTTGATTTTTCATGGCTTCACTTTATTTTCAAGGTCTCAATATTCAGCCATAAATCTTAGCCCTGTGTTGAAACCTGATACAAAAGATATGAGCTCAGACTTTGATTTTTAGCATACATATTGGAAAAAGTGGGGAAGACACCTTCCTCCCCCCATTCCTGGGGTTCAATACATGGCACACATGGCATTCCTGGTGGTCTTGCAAGAAAAGGATGCTGAGAACAAAACAGTCATGACAATTAGAGGGCACCTTATCTTCAGTTCTCCAAAAGCAGACTTTTCCCATGGGAAGGAAATACTGGTTTGCCATTTTGAAAGTTTGTCACTCTGTATGCAGTGTATAAACAATAAATACAGAGCACAAAAAATAATTTCTAAGATTTCAAGTGGATATTAAGTCAAAATTTTAAAATTTTGATGAGAGGCAGGCCAGTACAACCAGCAAGGCACAAAACCCAAAACTTAGAATTCACCCAGGGCTTTTAAACAGCAGTGTGAACAGTACCTGTATTATATGCTGGCACCCCATGATTTAGGGAGGCATTTGACTGTGGTAGGGTTTTATTTTCTCTCAAGATATTGATTCATAAACTGAATATTCTCTTTGTGGACCTTAACACAACACTCTTTAAAAGCTTGTGAAGCATCACAGAACTCTAACAAGTGAATATTTCATGTTTTATTAATTCCCTACTTAGGCAGTTCTCTGATTGGTTAAATTTAGTGTCTGCAAAACCTTCTAGATTTATATTTACCTGAAAAGGCTCTAAATGCTAATTTAGTCTGATGGATAAACACATGTTTAGAAAATACATATATTGAGAGAAAAATGTAAAAAAGTAAAAAGGGATGAGCATAACCAAAACATGGTGGGGGAAAGCTGCACAATTATATGTATATGCTGTTAATTAATTAATTATGATGTTTTATGCAAAGGATGTATTCATGTAATAATTAATTCTCTCTGAATGTGCCTATCTCTACATATCTACAGCAATAGAACCATCTGTTACTTTATTAGTTGTTAATGGACACTAATTGTTGATGGTCACACAATACAGCTTCAGTCTCCTCCCCATCTTACTAAAATGACTGTTACATAGGAAGCAAACTACATCAGAACTATCTCACCTTGAGCTCCTAGCATATGCTCTGATTCTAGGAGCTGATTCTAGACATTCAGTCTGATGTATTACTATTTTTACAGAGCCTTTTAGTAAATATATAAAATGTATAAATAGTACTAATCTGTTATTAATGTTCATGCAACATGGAGGCTAAGAAAGTACACAAACATATGCAAAAGCAAACCTATTGCATAAGAATTACATAATATCACTACAGAACAAAAGATTTTTAATTTTCGCTTTCAATGTGATCATTCACAGCGTTTCATCTAGAATTTCTTAAGAGTGAAAACAAATACATCAGCAGATGTGTTCAGCCCAAGAAACTGTGTTTGAAATGAGAAGGCAACCCTCTTCCTATGTAAAGATGTCAGTGATAACCAACATCTCTGGGTAAACTGCTCTGCAGACAAAGTGCACTCTACAGCCAAGAACGCAGGTGATTTCCTGTGGGCATTCACACAGGAGTTCACCTCACTCCAGCTTCCAGGCACTGCACTTCCCTCAGCCTTTGCCTGATGCCTGACTGAAAACCCTCTTCATGTGTCCTATAAGTACGGATCAAGATCCTTCTTTGCCTTATCTTAAATTAGCTCCTCAAGTTGAGGCATTTTAAAAAATCAGCTCCCAGAAACTCTCAACTTTCTTTGGATTTGTTTTGGGGTTTTTTTTAATCCCTGTATAGGTTTTTGGGATTTGGGGAATTTTGCATTAAATTTTAACACAGTAAAGGCATAGTACAGAAATCACAAGATCAGTAATTCTTCCATTTGCTTATTTCTGAGTTGGAGTTCTAGACCCTAATACTTTTTCTAGCAATTTTTTAAATAATATATTCACTTAAAAAAAAAAAAAAAAAGGAGAGAAAGGCAAGGAGTTCAAGAAGTTTTTACCTTTTGGTCATTTCAATTATTATCTCTGTAGAGCCATCTGTAAGTTATCTTGACTGATTAAAGCCACATGAGGTAAAACCTTAAATTAATTTGCATTTAGTACTTATTTAAACGCCAATAAAGTTTGACTGCACATTCAGATTCTCCATTCAGAAATATTCTGAGTGTGATTACTCGCACAACTGAAATCTGTGTTTTTCTCCACAACAACGTGTAAAATAACTTTCCAATGCAAACTGCCATGTTTCAGAGTAATTAAAAAATAATTTTTAAGGCAGGATTGATACTAATTATGATTGATTTTGTTTTACTTTACATTTGCTAAACTTGCTGTTAAACTAAAAAATATGGAAGTGTAGTTGCTGTAAGTACAGCTATTAATATATAGCAGATATTTTGAAGATCAAGGGAAAACAAAAATATTATTAACAGGAATATTCCCTTTTCTGTCCTGTCTTACATTTGTTTCACATTCAAGACTTCCATAAGTTTTAAGTGGGAGTTCGGTGTATGTCAGCTTTGTGAGACTGCCACTTTTATAAGGAGTAGTGACATGTAGAAACGAGCTAAAAGGGGAATTCACCTTGGAAACTTTAACTGGATTGTACAATTTGCCACTGTGTTCAATATACTTCAAAGGTATCCCATAACAGCCTGCAGTTCTTTACAAAGGTCACTGTAAAATCATATCCTGTACTACAACATATTTCTGAAAGTGTTCCTTGTCTGCCAGCTGTTCAACTGAACTTTGTCAATGAATGCAAAGCTTCTCGGGTTATTGCTCTGCCCCTTAAACTCTATTATCTTGAAAATTATAAACTTCATGGAAAAAAAAGATATGAAAAGGTTTATAAAACATTCTCTTAGCGGATCCTGTTTCCAGTCTCACCTCTTGAGCTATAGTTGGTTTTAAGCTCTCGCCACCATGCCTGCTGATTACAATGGGACGTGGGAAATGGAAAGCAATGAAAACTTTGAAGGCTACATGGTTGCTTTAGGTAAATGAAAAAATATTAACTATATAAAGAGAAAATGTTTCAATTATAAGTAAAATCCTTCTAAAAATTAATGAGATTTTTTTCTGTAATGTACATTGTGGCATAAGGGTTTCTGCCAATCACATTAAAAGTCAGGCAATTGTAATGTATTTAAAATTGCAATGATCTGAATATGTAAGCAAATGAAGATTTGTACCAAAGATATTACTCTTTGTTTAGATAAATGAAAAAACACATACAGGTGGGGGAAAAAACCAAAAAAACAAAACAAAAGGCTCTCAGATACAGAAGCTGTTTTTCACTCCTTGTATAAACTTATTATGAGACTGAAGCCACAATCTGGTTAAAGAGGAATAAGATATTCTATATCACTAATGTAGCAATAATGCCAGTATTTAATTAGTGCTTTGAACTAATTATGTTACACAGATAAAAATTTGATGCTTTAACTGATGGAAAAAAGCTCAATAACTTTAGGGACATCTGTAAATTATATGCATATACACCTGTGAGGGACAAAAAGGATTTAAAAAATGAGAATGATTAGGACAATGTTGTGAATATCAGGAGAAAGATACACATTAATTGAAGTGATTTTTGTGCATACCTGCATATATAAACTATAAGTTATAGATACACCAGAAGTTATAGTAATTTAAAACTGCCAACAAATAAACAAAAAACCCCAAGACCAAAAACAATGCAAAGATGCATATGCTTTAGCTGATTCTCAGAAAGAAAAGAAATTGCAGGGAAGGGGTGAAAAGATATTCTTCTGTTCTGTTTCTCACAATTTTACATTTTGTTGATATTTTAAATACTAATGTGCTCAGATTCAAAGCACACTGAGGTTTTGAGGGGGTTTTTTAATACATCTGTCCTTTTAATTAATGCATGCACATTTCTATACTTTAATTAAAGAGTAGTTTTGCCCTTTAAGACAGAGACTTTGATTTTATCATAAACATGTTACAAAGTATTTAAATCTACCATAATAGAACTACATATCATTTTTATTGCTTATATTGTTCAAAATGCAGTTATGAAAACCATGCTTTAATAAAACCTCCCTGATTTTTCTCCAGGAGCTACAAGACTAATATATTAGTCAGAAATAGCATTTCCTTAGAGGTCTAGACATTTTTTCCCTCAGAGAGAACTAAATTTTATGTTGTCTGGCTGTAAATCAGATCCAGAGATACCTTTAATCCACCACAGCAGATAAAATATACCCAAGAAGTCTTGAATATAAATACTGGACAAGACCATTATTCCCCATGTTAAAAAGTCCCATTTTTTTTCAAGCCTATCCTCTTACTCAATTCGATTACTACTTCACAAGTAGGATAATGAATCTACCAAAAGAAAAAGGGCTCCATTAGCAAGTGGCATTGCTGAGCTGACAATGATTAACACACACGTGAAACCACTAAAGGATGGCCAGCAAACCAACCCCATTTTTCAATCTCTTGCAGAAGCATGGGAGATTATTTCATTAGCATACAGCACCATAATAAGATTCCCTGCCAGCTGGCCAGAAATATTTATTGCAGATGGTAATGCTGCTGGCATTAGGGGTGTTGGCTGGGGCAAACTGGGATCCTGGTAATATATATTCTCCCTTTGGTAACTTGCAATGCATTCAGTCCCAAGCAGTTGTTTACATCCTAATATTAGTCCTCATCATGAACAAATAAGGATGTTAAGGGGATCAGTACTGCAGAAAATGTTGACAGAATATGAAACAGGAATTGTCAAATGCTCTACATGGATACTTTTTTGACTTTTGGCTTTGATTTTGTCTCCTTTCAAACTGCAATTTATTTGTGTGTCTGCTATCTAACAGTAATGGATTTCAGGCTTTTATTTGATTGTTTCTTTTTCATTAATATAATTTTCATTCTTTTAAGTTAATTAATTAACCACTTGTATACTTTCACAGACTATAGGTTCATCATAAAAGTAGCATGTCCAAATCCCCATGATTACTTACTCATTCTCCATTGATTACCTACCCATTCTAACATGCTAAATTTCTGATCAGGAATATTATTCTGAGATCCATATTTAAGGATTTTCTTTTTCAATATGTAAATATAAATGCTGTGGATTTTAATTTTTGTTAACAAGTACTGGAATTTTCACTCTCTTTTCTGGTTTTTGACAGGTATTGATTTTGCAACTCGTAAGATTGCAAAACACTTGAAACAAACGAAGGAGATTGTTCAAAATGGAGATAATTTCAAAACAAAAACAATCAGTACTTTCAGAAACTATGAACTGGATTACACTGTGGGAGTGGAGTTTGAAGAACACACCAAAGGACTGGATAACCGAGTGGTAAAGGTAAAAATCTGGTACCTGATAGCTGTTTATACTACACTCAGCACCAGGAGCCAGCAGTTCCAAAAATCAGCTGAATACTTTAAGTAAAACCCCAGTATTTTATAAAGCAGAAATAATTTCCATCCTGAGACAGTCTTCTTCCCTGCTACAAGCATTTATTAGAAATGCAAATCAGGATGGCTACTGAGATACGTGAGGACAATCATTAATTATGTTTTTCTAGTAGGGGATTTTTCCAGCTTTTCCATTATACACCTTTATGTATCTAGACAGTAGCAAAATTGTATTTTTACCTATGTATCCTCCTTAATGAAACTGTAAATTCATCCCTGTGAATTTAGGACAAATTTTCATTTCTGGTTGGCTGGGTTTACACTGATAAGTCACAGTTGCCCAGTATAACAGTTGGACATTGCTACAAATAAACCTGCATTTAGTTTTTAATGATAAAGCAGCATTGGAAGGGGCAAGAAAGAAATGTGAGCCAAAGGTAGCAGTGGTTTGGGTGACAGGGCTGCTGGCACAGGCAGAGGGGCAAGGAGGCCCAGCAGTGGATGTTTTACTGCCTTTGGGATTATAGAGTAACCTGAGCTCACAATTTCCCCAGGAATCTGAGGGCATTTGTTCAGACACCTTCCAGGGAGATATGTGGACAAGTAACATTTGGATCAAGGATCATGTTATGGCCCATTCCCTACCTCCCATGGCAGACATTCAGTAATTCAGTCAGGGAGGAAAAGAATACTCCTGAGCACTAATTCACTTACTGAATTCAGCTTCATGTTTCTGTGTTAATACTGCTTCTGTTCTACTTTCTTCTCACCCCTGAAGTGTTTAAGCAACACTTTCAAATGTAAAAAGGCCAGTAGATCTTAAATTTCCATTGACTGTCCCCTTCAGAGTCCTGCATTGCCTTCCTCCTTTTGTCATCGTTCACTGACTCTACCTGTTCTCAACTCTGCCAATTACCACAGGTGTATTCTGCCACTCAGCTCTCAGTTGCCAAACTCTGAAAAGCTGAGATCAAAACTCACTGTCAAAAAGACCTGTTTTGTTTTGTCAATTGCCACAGGAAACTGGCAGTGTAAAGGACATGTTTACATTTGAACTCACATCATCCTTCACTGAAGTGGCACAAATTTAACAGAAGACATTGTTTGTTCACCATAGATAGCTTTTAATTCTCTAACTAACTTTGTGCAGTGTAATGCTTATGATTTCTTCCAAATTATTTCTCAGGCACAGCACTGCAAGCCAAATAGTAAGACCCTTTTTTTTTTCACTATCCTGAATACCCCTAGCTCTAAATTTTCTTTCTGTCTCCTCCAGTGAGCACTGGGTGGAACAAATTCGTGTGACAAAGTATATGCTTTAAAACACTGCTCCCACATCTCTTCAGGCCAGTTGAAGGCATTACTAAGGATCTAAGGACTCATTAGTTTCATCACTCCTTAAGTCCATCAATTAGTGCTCCTCTAGTGCTCCTCACCACTCCCAAAGCCATTGCCTTTCTCTGCAAAATCTTTTCACTTGCAGACTTTTCACTACAGGAAGGAAGGAAGGAAGGAAGGTGTGGAGAAATGGCTTGAGGAGCAAGGTGGCCATGGAATGCCGGAGTCTGTGTCTCTGCAGATTTTGCCCCTGCAGAGCATAGACAAGGCATTGTGCGAGCAGAAGGCAGAATTTTGAAGATAACTGCAAGGACGATGTCCTTGATGGTCTGGAAAGTACCGAGGCCTATGAAAGGAGGACTGTAGTTAAGGAAGATGTCCTTGGTGGCTTGGAAAGTACCAAGGCCTATGAAAGAGGGATTGTAGTCAGGAGAGTAGAAAAAACTAGATCGTAGGGACCACGAGAGGGTGGGAACAGGTTGATGTGACTGTACAACTAACCAATAATAGAATGGCAAGTAGTTTTACTAACCAATGATACTATGACATGTAATATTGCTAGGTGCTGCAAAAATGTACTTAAGGCTGTGAACCTGATTAATAAGGGGATTGAAGAATGAATAAACAGATTCGAATTCATGGATTTATGGATTCAGATTCATGGATTTATGGATTGGATTTTTGGGATTGATGGATTGAGGATTAAAGGATTGAAGCTTGCTTATAAATCATATTGATTTGTGTGTCTTGCTTCATTCACCGACGGGAAATGGCGCCTTTCTCTTCAGTGAGGTGTCTCTTNGGAAGGAAGGAAGGAAGGAAGGAAGGAAGGAAGCATACATTTTGTGCATTTATAACCCTACCTGATTTAATTACTTATGCCTAATATTTATTTCTAAACAAATCATATTATTTGTTTCTAGTGAGGAGAGAAAGAAAAAGGAAGTATGTCATGCCATTATTCTCTGAATTGCTCTAAAATTATTTTCTGGTCATTTTATTAGCAAAACAATTCCTCAAACACATTAAAGTTAGATGAAGGTAATAAAATTGGTAGGCAACATTTAAATGTAAAGAGGGCATGGATAATTTAAAGAGCATGTAGCTTGAAAATTCCGTAAATAAGAAAGAAATTAACTGAAATGGAATGAGTTTTGTCTCATTATTAATGGAAAGCTCCCTCATAAGAGAAATAAATCATCCAGTGCTGAACTAGAAAATGAATTAAGCTCCCAATATGCTTGGAGCTTTATAGTAACTGAACTTTCATGGACTGTAACTGGTCTCTAATAAGGATTTGTCTGATACTTGGTTAAATATGTCCTAAAGGACAATGGTTCAAATGTAGAACAACTCAAACAAAGTTGCTTTGAATGTACCTTGGCACATCTGTAGATGGGTAATTTAGCCTGTGAAGAGAACTTTTCCTTACTGACAGGCTTATCCTGCTCCTGGACAAGAATCAGCATACCCAATACCTTCTCTGCTGCTGATAAACTCTGAATCACACCAGATCAGGAAATGGTTGAGGATGGAAGGGATCTCCTGAGAACACCTTCTCCAACCCCTCTGCTCAAGCAGAGTCAGCTACAGCACATTGTCCAGCTTATGATCACATTTCTTAACATTTCTTCGTGAAAGTACATGAAAATATACAAATAAATTTAGTGTGTAAGATGGTATTAACATACACTTCCTCTTGTTACTTTATGCAGAGCTAGAAAAAGTGTTAGCACTGCCCTTGTAGGGATAAGCCCTCTAGTCCTCATGCATGAAACCCTGTAATTTTTTCATTAATGGCTTTAAACAGCAAGAAAAAAAATACAATTTGCATACCTTGCACAAGTAGCTGTAAACTCAACAATCTACTAGTTAGTATGTATACTTGACATGCATGTATGTGAAGGAACACATGGAGATGAAAACAAAGCACTGCAAAATCTTCTTATCAACATGCTGTTGTCATCTTCAATGCATCTGGGTTTTGGTTAAACACATTTGAGAGTTTTTTAGAAGGAAGACAGAGAATGAGAGAAAGCAACTGTAACTGTGTATTCACATTGTTTGATTTGACTTATTTTTATATGTTCGTAAACTTCTCATTAATGTAACTGACTTAATTATCTGATTCATGCAGACCCTGGTGACCTGGGATGGTGACAAATTGGTCTGTGTTCAGAAAGGTGAAAAGAAAAACAGGGGCTGGAAACACTGGATTGAAGGAGACATCCTGCATCTGGTAAGGGCTGCTCTACAGGTACACAGAACAACACTGAGGCTGCAACATAGGCTCAGGTTTTCCATTTCAAAGGATCCATTATTTTTTTCTACTTAGAAAGGTCTTTATTTAGACACTTCTGATCTCTGAACTCCAAGGAAATTCCCCCTCTGCTTCAAGTCAGGAATGCTCAATTTCTTTCCACCTGCTTCCAATTAAGTCATAACCCTGCAGTGGTTTTTTTGCTCCAGTCCATTGCCCTCCAGCCTTTAACCCTTCCTGTTACATTGCACTTCTAACATAATCTCATTCTTATATAATCAGTGGTAGGGAAAAAAAGACAACTAAATAAAAATAATCAGAGAGATTGCAAGAAAAATGTTATTCTTTGTTCTGAAAGAAGCAATATGAAATTTTAGCACACTGTGCTGTAATACAGATCAGAAACCCCTGCATACTCAAGAGGATCCCACAAACAAACAACCTAATACTGCAGTTATTTTTTCCTCTTTCAATAATAAATTCCAACGTCTAAAGTAGCAAGCTGTAGCCCAAAGACAGATGTGGTAAGTCCAAGAGAGGCCAGAAGAGACTGTACAGGAAATAGGCAATCGGTGGTGCCCAGAAAGATTTCAAAATAACAGTATCATAGAATCATAGAATCATAAAGGTTGGAAAAGACCTCCAAGACCATCTAGTACCAGCTTTGGCTGAACACCACCATGTCCATTAAACCATATCACAAATTGCCACATCTACTCATTTTTTGAGCATTTCACATAATGATAATGATTCCAGAGTTTCGTGAGAGCGCAATTAAGAAATGGGCATGATAAAGTCAGATAGCACAATAGGTGGATGGAGAAGAGCTTGAGAAGAGACCGTTGTTGTCTCCCATGCTTTGCACCTAGACATCTGCTCCTTCAACATGCACTTGGTGTGGGCAATCACACTGGCTCACATCTGTTGCTTGAAAGGTCAAAGCCAGGAATTAAAAACCACAATCTGCCAACTAAAAATCTAAACTATGCCAACTAATGCCAACTAAAAACTAAAAATCACCTATCTAGTGCACTTCTCCAGCTCTATTTGAACACATATTCAAAAGCTGACCTAAAAGGTTCTACATGCTGGCACAAGGATTCATGCTGAGACGGGTGGAGACAGAGAAGCCAAGTAGACCCTTACAGCAGTCTTCAAGTTTGGCCCATTGCTGGCCACAAAGCCAGCATCAGTTCCTGTCAAAGTCCGGTTTGGCACAGGAGTGCTGGCTAATGACACCAACCAAACTGACTGCGCTGAAATGTGCAGCTGTGCCAGCCTTTAAGAGGTCAGCTGCAGCACTGGGCAGCAATGGTGCATTGTTCTGGCCCCTGAGAAATGGCAGGGCACACCTCTGAGGCAAATCACCTTTTTAAAGCATTCCTCTTTTTCTTTTTATTTCCTTGTTTCAGAGCTTCTCATGAATTTTGAGGTAACATGAATTATAAACTACTACAGTATATTGTTTTAATAACAGAGTATGAAAAAGCCTTGAACTAAAGCACAATTTTTATGCATTTTTCATATTTACTCTTCTTAAAGCTCAAACCTAATGTTTTTGTCAAAACCTAATTACTGCAACATGAGGTGCATAGCTGCTGGTTGGTTACACACAATACACTATTCTTTCTGTTCCCTTTTTCATAAACATAAGTTTTTAATGCAGTGGCTCAGTTGTAGTAATTTCTGGTGGGATCTGATGCATATGCAAAATAGAATTTCTACCACTATATACTTAATGATTGTTTTAATACTCTAGGAACTGACATGTGAAGACCAGGTGTGCCATCAGACATTTAAGAAGAAGAACTAAAACTGAGCAGAAAGCCTCCCAGATCTTCATCACAATGTTATGCTCTTATGTTTTGTCTAAAAAGAAGAATGAAGCCAGATTTTCATTCCTTTGACACTGCTATGTGAATATATTATGTGCCTGTTTATGGAAACAAACACATTTTATAGATATAACATCAAACAGTTACAAACCTCATAAATTCTTTTGCCTTTCAGTCTGGAGTTAAATAAAAGTAATTGTCTTTCAAATAATGTTTCCCTACATCTTTATAATCACTTCCAGAGAAATGTCCGTTAGCAACAAGGCTGAAAATTAATATTCACAAGTACTTAAACCACAGAACCTCTCTCCATAGTGCTGCATTACCATAATGTATCTGGATGACTGAGTAACACTGGACATTCATTGGACTGTTTCTATTTAATTTAGTCCTGGATCACTAAGTCCACATTTTCAGGCAACAGGATGCCTCACTGAGCACAGTACCTGGCCTTTCACATCTGGATTGTTCTCTTGAATTTGGCCCAGGTCTAAAGCTGCTACTGGGTATCACCTGATAAATACCTCATGGCATTTGTGAAATGCTGCAGCTCCTCAATAGGGTCCTAACACGGATCAATGACAATGCTGTAACTTCCAGTTAGAACTGGCAGCCTAATAATCATCCCAGTGGAGAAATCTGTTGTTTGAAGCAAACTCTACATTGAAGAGTTGCTCCATGGTGTGAAAACTAAGGCACACTTAGGACTGTAAAAGGAAAACTGCAGAGTATACATTGTCTGCATGTACCCTGTGCATAAAGAGTACCCAGCATGCTGCAATCTTCACCTTGTACCACCTTCCAGAGACTGTAAAAAGTCTTTTCCATACAACTCTTCTCAGTTTTATTCAGGGATTTTCAAAAGAATTCATGTTCTTTGCTAAAGGCAAGTTTAAGTTAACCATGGATGATGAACACTCCTTCAGTAGATAGAAACTTATATTATTCAACAAAATGTGTTCACACCTTCCCCAGAAGAGCTTGTATGCCCAAAAGCTCTTCTACTTTTTCCCAACTACATGAATTATTCTAATAAAATACACTGTCTTTCCTACAACCTTGCCTTTCAGATATAAAAACTTTCACATCAACTTTATCACTGTTAAGTTGCCCTTTTCCATAGGCCCCCATCCTCTGTTTAGTATGGGAGGAGTGAAAATCCGCTGAAGAGATCAGTGGTAGGGAAGTACAGAAAATACATTAAAAAACTTCTGCAGAAATGAACATATGCTTTCTCCTCATCCCCACCTGCTCCTTATCCCACTCACTGTCAATAGCTCAGGATAGCAAAGGATTGAGACAGTCTCCCAGCTGAAAACTAGGTTACATCTGCAAAAATCTGATTAATGTATCACCAATACTTACATGGCCACTGACGTTATCCTGGTTCCAGCTGGGATTGAGTTAATTTTCATTTTAGTAGCTAGTACAGTGCTGTGTTTTGGATTAAGTATGAGAATTATATTGATAACACAGTGATTAGTTGTTGCTAAGTGGTGCTTCCTAAGTCAAGGACTGTGGGTTCCCATGGCTCTGCCCATGAGGTGGTGCACAAGAAGTTGGGAGAGAGCAGAGCCAGGACAGCTGACCCGAACTGGCCAAAGGGATATTCCATACCACAGAACATCATGCTGAGCATATAAAGCTGCAAGAAGGAAGAGGGAAAACAGTTGTGTTTGGGATGGCATTCCCCAGCAATTACTTAGGTCTTCCCAAGTAACTCTTACGTGTGATGGAGCCCTGCTGTCCTGGACATGGCTGAACACCTGCCCATGGGAAGTGGTGAAAGAATTCCTTGGTCTGCTTTGCTTTTTCTTCACCCATTAAACTGTCTTTAGCTCAGCCCAGGAGTTTCTTCAGGGAATGGCTGTGTGGTGCTTAGCTGACAGCTGGAGTTAAATCACGACAGGCACAGAAGTGCATACGTAAGAATATTTTTATGAATTGGACTTTGCTTCTGCTGATAAAAGTTGTTTTGGTATCAAACTTCCTGTGTACTTTGCCTGAGCAATGCTTTCATGTTAGTTTGCGCAGAAGAAACTGCACTTGGAGTTAGTAAATCCCTTATTTTGTCTTGTTCAGCCCTAACCTGGACTTTTCAGTAGAAATGTATTTAATTCATGTTTCTAAGTGTCTGCTAGTTACAAGGATAAGAAGTACCACAGTTCATTAATCTTTCAAAATATTATCAGAAGAACATAATCACTAGGAAACAAAATGTGCGTGTTTTAATCAGTGACATTTCTCCTACTTGGTTCTTGCCAGGAGTAAGCCTGCAAAATGCAGCTGTTTGTAAATTCACACCAAATCATAAATCCAAAGAAAACCTTTCATATATCACAAGGAACTATCATCAATTCACAAATGATGAGTTTGAAGAGGGAAAGCAAACATTCTTCAATTGGTTTCTTATTATGCTCACTAGTTCTATCTAATGGTTATGGCTCAGGAGGAAATGAAGTAGGCAATTGAGCATGAGTAGGTTTTGATTAGGAGAAAACTGAATCTCACCCTATTTTTTGCCATCTTGGAAATGAAAGTTTCAGACTTTTTAACAGGAAGTGAGAAAATATGCAAGGTTTTTTATGCTCCAAAACAACATTTTGTTTCTGCACATACTGATATGCAAGGATTTGCAGCATCCTTAACAAGTGTACACACAGTGCTGGAGACAGAGGAGATATTCATTACGTTGCATTTTAATTACTTCCAAAGGTATCCTTGTTTGCATCATATTTGTGATGTTAGGTTGGTCTCTAAGCTGTTCAAAGTCCCTTATCTCCTTGTCAGCAGATTAAATACTTGCACTGGAGGAACAGACCTTGCTGGTAAATCAGAGCATGTTCATTCACATTTTTTCAGCCCTCTGGCACGCAGTGCTGTCTCAGCTGCTTTGAAGGATTACCATTTGCATGGATTCTTGTCCTCACAGAGAATATTGATCAAATATAGCTCCAGGAAGGGAATTTACCAGCAACCTTCTGATCCTGTGTAGTGGGTTGAGGCTGCCTGGATGCCAGTCACACACCTAAGGCTTTCTCTCACTCTCCTCTGCAGCTGGAGAGGGGAGAGAAAATATAATGCAGGGTTCATGGGTTGAGATAAGGGCTGGGAGAGAGATCTCTCACCAGATACCATCATGGGCAAAACAGAGTCAACTTAGATACATTAATTGAATTTGTTGCTAACAAAGCAGAGCAGGATAATGAGAAATATAATAAAACCTTAAAAACACCTTCCCCCACTCCTCACTGTCATTGGTGTCTGCAGAGCTGTTCCTCTCATATATTCTCACTCCGCTCTTCTCTGGCCACAACTACAGGTGTGCAATAACTTTTTTCTTTCTTCTTAAATCTGTTATCACAGGGGTGTTACCAGCATTTCTAACTGGCCCAGCTTTGATCAGTGACCCATCCGCCTTTGGAACCACCAGGGACTGGCTCTGCCAGACATGGAGGAAGCTCCCAGCAGCTGCTCACAGAAGCCACTCCTGTAGCCCTCTCAGCGCCAAAGCTTGGCCATGCAAACACAACACATGCAGAAAACAGAAAAGCCTGAATGATACAAAAGTCCTTCCTAGTGAGTACAGTACTGGGGAAAGAATCAGTACCATTTCTGTCACTGGACTTTTCAAATGACAATGACAAAGCTGTGTGTAACAAATGTTTATGGTGGAATTTCTAAAAGTCCTCTGCATTGAGCCAATTCTTCTCCCAAAACATTAACGAGCATTTTCTTGCCAACTGCTAAAAGAAGAGAGCAACACTGCAGCCAAAGGCTGTAGAATAACGTTGTCAATGCTCCTACCAATTGCGTTCTGTGGCAAGGCCCTACAGTGCTGTCCTTCTATGGAGCTCTGGAGGGTCACACAGATATGCACAGAATGCCTTTCAAATTTGCCATGAATATGCTGGATGCTCTGCTGCTCTGCTGCTTGTGAAAGATACTCCACTGCCATCTGGCAAGAAGTCTGAGGTTTTCAAATCAGCATTTACTCCAAGATCTGATGAAGACAAAAGTTAACCAAAAAAAGAAGTTGCTTAACAAGAGTTATTTGTATTCTTTTAAGCAAGGGTATATATTTTGCTTTAGTGGGGAGAGATTGATAGAAAGGATTTCTTTAGAAAGTTTTTTCCCACTAGAAGACATTCTTTAATTTGTGACTGATTTAAAGGGCAGAGGTTGCAGATACTTTAATTTCAGCTTGCTGATTATACTTGTTATGCAGATTGTGAGGATTAGAAGAAATAATTTTGTGAAAATGAGATTTAAAATAATATTAATGATACAAGCTTTTCAATAGCTGCAAAAATTTTATCAGTTATTCTCTAAATATCACATTTGCTTTAATTATATCTCACACTGCAGTGCTTCAGTCACTGTTAAATAGAAATGGGAATGCAATAGATAACAGTAAATATCCCAGAGTTCTTCGAGGCTCAGGAATCTGTGGAAAGATTAGGACATTTGTCTTATATGAGAACAAACAGAGACTTCCCATGGAGAAAGAATATAAACATGAAAGGCTGCTGCTGAAGGAACAGGGGCACACTCTCATCCATGCTCAAAGACAGGAAAAAACTAGACAGGACAAGAAGGAGCAGCCTGAAACTGCAGCATGGAAACTGCAGGTGGACATCAGGCAATGCCTCTGCTCTCCCAAGAGGGGGAAGGACTGGAAGAGACTGGCAGGTGAGCTTGTGGAGTCTCCGTGGTCCAACCACAGAATCCACTTCCATCTATCAGCAAGCCTACCATTGTACCTGCAGTCATAGCTGACTAAAAAGCCTGTCAAGAAGATCCCAAATATATTATAATTCTTCCTGTTTTTATGGGGGAAAAGGGTCAACAGAGTCCCTGTAGTAAGAGAAAAGCTACTAATGTTTACTGAGACCCATAAACAAGCCTTGAGAACCATTGGAAGTTCTCTTTACCTGTTTTCATGTTACTGTACTCTGGATTTCTGCTGGGTTTGGTTTAGGTAACAGTCTTTCAAAGGAAGGCTTTCTGAAAATCTGATAAACCCTTCACAAAGGCTTTTGTTGTAGATGTAGGTATGACTTCAGAACTAAACCATGGCATGAAAGTTAAATGGGATGTCTCCGTGAAAGCTGCAAAGGGCATCCCTTTGAAGTGCTTTAAAATATGTAGTGCCCTTTGCTGTCTTTGTCACTGCAACCAACATTAATTGTTTTCCTGTAGTTTCATAATTGTCTTTCTTTTCCACCTCTATTTCATTCACTTATGGATATACACATGTACTATATACATGGATATATATATTTCTGCATCTTTACACACACATGTATTTACATTCAGGGGTAAGAGGGGTTTATAGGTGCTCATGGTATTTGTTTGTCCACACCCCCACAGCTTTTGAACCAGTTGCCCAGTGTAGATTGGCCAACCAAACCTGCCTGTGAAAGATAAAGTCTCTAAGATATAATATTTCTACACAATTATGTGAAAATTAATGGCCTGACAGAATGCCTCCAGTAAAAGAAAGGTTATAGGGTGAACTCATGTTTATCAAGTCCCAGAAAAATCATTTAGGATAAATGCCTGTAACCATGGAAAACCTTCAGCTGGATGTCAATTAATTAAACCATGAGATAAAATCCAATAGAAATCAAGCTTTGGTGGTTCTTCTGCTCACAGCAGTACTTTTTTCATTCTCTACTTTACAACATTTAATATTTTTTCTAATTACTAAATTATCTGATTTGTCTCTTTCTGGCTGTCTCTCTAGTAACTTACTTGTTTTTTCAAAATTTCCTCATCTTTGCCTAACACATGTATAGGGGAAAAGAACTTTAATAACTGAGGTCTTTGTTTTTTCCTGGAGGTGCCCTAAAGACAAAGATTGCTTAAATTTTCTGATGATCAGACTAAAGCAATGCTCTTCCAACAGGGCAGCAGTCCTAAAAGCCAACTGAAGAGTGCAGTGTGCCATTCTAACACATCAAGTCACTGGCTGAAAAATACCCCACTCCATGGCCATGCCTTCTAGCCTGACCAGAGAAAAGTTACTGAGCTTTGGCACAAAAGCGAGCAAAGCTGTAAGAAAAGCCAGTTGGTGCAACAAGTGAGACAACAGTATATTCTCAAAATATATAATTTTATCTTTTCTTTATATGGTTTTAATTAATTTTCAGCCTTGGAAATAATTATAAGGGTGTTAAACTCTACATTGGAGCTTGTTTTGCAAGTACTATTAAGTCAGAGCACTTCCAGGGAGTCATTTATTCAATTCAGCCAGATCAGACCCTGATCAGACCAAGCACCTCTACTGATAACACAGACTTCAGATTCTGAAGCTACAGAATTTAATGCGTTCAAAGTATCAGGGTCAGAAAGATGTGTATTGCTATTCACTGTTATTGAAACAATAAATGAAAGCAATAAAAATCCTGAATGTTTAGAAACAGGGTTTTAAGTTAAACATTTTTCTTTTTGCTTAGATGTTGAAAACAAGCAACTAAAAATAAATACATGTGACATACAGCAATTTTTTCTGTCATTTAAAAAAATGTGCATTTACATTTATTTATGTAGATACATATCACATTGTATTTTAATAAATCACCAACAACTTAATTTAAATTAGACTTTCATTTTCTAAACATTTTTGAGAAACCTAAAGCAGTAAAATAGTCAAAAATACCACCTGGATGAGAGGCTTTACTGGTTAGAGGATTAAGGCAGAGTTGAATTGCTCCCTTTGTGAAATAACAGCCTTGGTTCTCTGAAAACACAGATTGCTGTTTGCTACTAATGGGTGCCTTGTGTAGCATTACAGCAAATTGCTTTCCTTGATGGCATAAACTGAATACACAGAAAACACGAGCACTTAGTTAAAATGTTAGCACATCCAGAGTCACTAAAGGAAAATAACTGTTTTGCAGAGAAAGGCTTTGTATGATCATAATTGAACTATTTCTGTTTTAGGGAACTTGTGTCATTTAAAACAAGAAGCAGCACCAGGTTTTCTATGGCCATGCTGACTGCACAGTCATTCTGCAGCAAAGCAGAATGGACAGAGTCTGTGACTAAATGACAGTGGCAGGAGTAAATGAACTCTTGGCCAGCAGGCCGCAGGATCCATGGTCCCCAATGGAAGTCTAGACAGCTCAAGCCTTCGCCTGAACTTGGACTTCCAGCTCCAACATCTGCTCACAGCCACAGCGCTGTCAGCCTGTTTTGGTTGCATCCCTTCCTGCCTGACTCACCTGGCTTAGTCAGTACAGTACCTGCACCAGGAGATGAGCTCATTCCAACTAGCTGGACTTCCCTGGAACAAGATAGCAAAATGGAATTGCCAAGCATATTTTAGTATAGTAGTTTAAACCTCTGTAATGTTCATTAACACAGCATGAATGCAAGGCAATGAAGATTCTGGCTCTTGAGCTCAGACTTGGGTTTCCAGGTGTTCATAACTTGCTTTTTCACAAGGATAAATCTCTAGATGCCGTTGATACAGTCTGTGTTTGTCATTTTTTTCAAAAAAGAAAGTCAATCCTTCATGAAGTCACAAGAAAAAAGATCTGTTTTGCTTACTGTATATCTCAATATAAACAAATGTAAGCAAGGCTGTGCATGAAAACACCATAATAACTTCTCAGATCTCAGGATTTATTTATAAAGTATGTGACAGAACTCTGTAGCTGTCCTACTGCAAGTAATTTAAAGAGAATGAGACTCAGAACATTTTAGGAATCTTCCAATGAAAAATAGAACATATTTCAGCACCTTTGGAATAGGTTAAAAAAGGCCCAAAAAATTCACCTCGAACTGCAGATTTGTTTCCTAATGCAATTAGACACAAATTAAAATTCTTTTATAGAATAGATCAGTATCACTCTGGTAGATATAACAACAGCGCAGCAATTTATCTAATAATATGGGTCTGCAATCTATTCCCCATATATGCAGTCCATGTATGCAGTTCTTTGCCTTGATGACCAACAACAGTAACAACCAAGACTTCCCAGTACATCCACTCTGATGTAATTCTGCAGTTGAGTATGTTCACAGCCTCACACCCAGCAGTCACCTTCCCCTTACAGGCCAAAATGTTTTCTCAAGTATTAGATCAAGGCTAGAGCATTTGGGGAACATGTTTTGGTTGTTTTCTGGATTCTATGTGGACTTAAGGACCAAAATATGGAATTATTTCAATCAGTTGATCTCGGTTTGTTAAAGGGTTATAACTTATCCTACTTTCCTAACCACTCCATTAGGTTTTGGTAATGAAACCATTACTACTCCTATCCTTCCCTGCCAGCTGCCTCAGCAGTAATTAATCTCCACTGACTGAGGAGCATAAAGGTGCTTTTATCACCATTTTCCCCCTGCATTATAATGATTATATAGCAATAAAAAATAAGGCATCAGAGAACATGTTTAGGTAGGAGAAGATTTAATCTGAGAATTTCCGTATCCAGTTCAATGTCAGGTCTTCTTACTTGGCAGTATTTAGAGAGAAAAAAAGGAATCGTGGTTTATGTAGGTTTTTTTAAATGTGTAAGATTGTAACCATGTCACTGCATGGTGAAATGAGGTTCCAAGTACAGCATGGCTGCCCCATCTACTGCAGGGGATAGAGAGCCTTTCTGCAATACCTGATACTAACACACTCCCTGCTCCTTTCTGAAGTCACTCGAAGCCACAGAATTTGCAGCATCTTCTCTGAAGGTAAATGCTTTAATTTAGTGATTTTTTTTAAAAAAGAGAACTTATATAAGAGTAGCACAACACGCATTTTTTTCTATGTATTTTTTTCTGTACTATCATCTTCAGCAGAGAAAAATTTCCTCAAAATCTGGTCTACGCTGCAAAGGCTTATTGCCAGAAACCTCCTTTTGTCACGCAAACTATAAACACAAACCTGATGTCAGCCAGTAAAGCCCAGTTTTCATCTTGTACAAATCAAATCTACTTTCCCAAACACCAGAATTCTCTCAGCCAACATACAATCACCAAAGATACTGCTGACAGAATGACACTGTCTCCAGTGTTATTTTTATAAACACTTCCAGCTTCTATTTGCAGCCAGAGTCAGTCTTCTGAATCCCATCTCAGAGAAGCCCCTCAAAAAACTCCATCATTAATTTCTAATACTGAATGTAACAATATTCTTCAGTTGTCATGAAACAGTTCACATAAAAAATCAGAAAGCATTTGTGTTCAAGTAATTTTGTAACTAATTTTAAAAAGTCTCAAACAATGGATGACATCTCTTCCAGTTACAAACCCATCTAATGAGCCAGGATTTTGTCAGCAAAACAGACAAGTATGCACAGAACACAGCTATGTCCTAAAATATCATATATAAGGGGTTTTTTTGTAATGGATGTAGTGTGGCCCTTTGACACACAAAAAAAAAAATCACAAAGCCAATAGGTCTTGTTGGTCAAATTGATGCCAAGAACTGTTCCCATGCTACTGTCCATGCACAAATATTTACACGGAAGAACTGCTTAACCAAAATTGAGGGAATTCACTATTTTTCATTGAAAGGCTGGAGTTAAAAGGCATCAGTGAAAATTGAAATAATTTTATTTACTTCAGAAGAAGACATTAAAAACCATCGTTTAAAAATATGTGATAAGCATTCTATCCCAGATGGATTTACTACAAAACCAGTTTTGGGATTTTGTGTCCAGACATAAATCAGAGAGAAAAAAAAAAAAGAAGATATTAACAGAATCAAGGCGCCATCGAGTGGCGAATCTTGCAATCACACTGCCCTCTTTCCTCAAGCCAAAGATACTGTTATTATTGTCATTTTATATCTCTGTGGTAAATTGAATAAGTCTTGTCATTTCTCTTTAGGAACAGAACTGTTAAGATAATGTGTGTACTCATAACCACATCACAACTTTCCGAGTACTTTTACTTTGGGGGGATGAAATTCCAATGACATACTGGTTACATATTATTAAAATTCATCTGTTTTAATCTGGAAAACCACATAAAAAAGAATCAATATCCATTTTGATGGAAGAATTCAAAAGAATATAAAACTATGTGTGGGTGATAGTTATTATCACTGCTTGGAGGGAGGGGGAAGCTGACTGTATTAGAGAGTGGTAGCATTTGCAAGAATAACAGCTTAAGAGTTGAACCAGAAACCTTTAGGATTAAAAGCCTAAACTTTTTTAGTCTAAACTGAGACTCTATACTGATCCTCATTCTTTAATCGATTGCATACTTCATCTTTGAGAATGGATTTGTCCAGAATATCTGAATGCTGCAAATCCTCTGTCAGGTTCCATTTATGTAATATATTGACCAAGGATTGAAAAAGAGATATTGAAAGCTAAAACAATTAATTGTTACAGTCTGAGTTTAAAAATTCAAGCAAAGGACAGAGATAGTTGAGATAACTTGCAGTCTTCAGACTACACAAAGAGGGTACACAGCACACACTAATATTATTGAATTATATATATATGACTGTATCTCTAAAAAAATTAATGACTCATGTTCTACTAGAAATGGGAAAACAAGAAACAGTGCTTGTATAGGACTTGTATATATAAATATATTGTTACATTAGCCTCTGGCTTTATGTGTGATTATTACAAAAGAGCAAGGATAAAATTTAATATAGCTTTCATCACTGCCTGCTCTCCTACATAAACAACTTGTTACTGTGCTATTGTGAAGAAAAAGCTTTTGATACAAAGACACACATTCAGTGCTACAGAAATGCCACAGAATTCTGGGTGTTGCTGATTTTCTGAGCACAGTGCAACTCATAAACCATGTAACTATGCAGCTCCAATCATAAATACAGAGTGGTTTTGAACGCTCCTAGAAAAACACCTAGATATTACACTACTGTAAACAAATTTTAAAATAATAATAGATTTTTTTTTTTTAAAAAAAAAGCTCCAAACCTATTGACAAAGCCACCTTCCATTTGACAGGCATCTCTTGAGAGAATAGCGTTTAATTATGGTCATATTTTGGGTTTCTAAAAGGTTATTCTGACACCCTGTGTATATCAGCGTGCCCTGAAACCAAAACATAGTAGCAGGGGTTTAGTTTTCTGTGCCTAGCACACCACCAGCCTGACCTGCATTTGAGCCCAGGGTGAAACAACTGCTATCAAATTATAAAAACAAAAGACTGACCATAGCAGAGCAGTGGGCCATGTGGGGTGAGTGCCGAAGCAGTAGGATCTTAGTGATAACAACGACATCTGCACTTTAACCCCAATTTCCTTCCCTTTGTTTGTTGAGAGTGCACAAGTGAAAGACAGTTGTCTGATATCTCTGCACTGCCATAAAAGTCCTTGTAACATCCTTACTGTTCCTTTGAAACAGACACTAGTGTAGATATTTAGATCTTTGGATTCTGGATTGTTCTGTACATTGCAAAGAAGTTGCAGTAGGGGCTGAAGCCTCACCTCTGCATCTGGAAAACACAAAACTGCCAGCTCAAGAGAAAACAATCACCTTCCTTCCTTCACAAGCTACAGTTTGGTCAATCACCAAAATCTGACCTCTAACCTTTCATGTTGACTAAATGTCCATAGTGCTGCTCCTAAATTTCCTTTTATTCCTTCTATTTCTGGATAAAAGATAACTCTATGTCATTTTTGTCTAACTTCAATAGAAAAAAAAAAACACAGTAGTTTTAGTTTTTCAGAGGTCTGGCAACCAATACTATTTAATAAACATCTTTTGCAAGCTTATGGAAAACCTGATGCTGAATCATTTCCCAAGAATGTTCCAACTCTGTAGTCAGCAGTGATAAGGTAATAATATATAATATCAAATAAAAATGAAAATCACAGAATCTTTTTGCCCAGAAATCAATATCATTAGAGAAATTTTTAAGTAGCTACTGGACTGATATTCCTCAGACAAGAAGAAACCGTTTTATAGGTTTTCTAGTTCATGTTATCTCAACACTATATTCAGGGCAAACTAAACTGCTCACTGAATCAGATCTTAGGAACAGTTTGGCAGGTTTGAACATGATCAGAGAAAATGGAGTAAGTTTATCTGAACCTCAAAACTCTGTAAAAGAACATCAGCACCAACATTCAGCTATAGTGAAAGGCATTGCAAATCTGATAAAGAAAGAAATTATAAGCCCAGAGTTGGAATACCTGGGAGGATATAAATTGCTGCCTTCTGAACCACTTCTGTGGTTTCAAGGCCTGCCCTTTTGCCACCAATCTTAATGGAAGTGGAATCATGCCAAAATTGGGACTGTGGCCTCCAGGAAATAAAACAAGAAGCAAGTGTTAATAAATCAGGAGCACTAACAGGTCAATCAAGATGGTTCTTGCTAAGTGATTACATGAATGACATAAAGATAGCACTTATCTAATGAATCAAATGTGCCCAAAGAAGCTGTAGCACAAGAGGTCAAGAACGGGAGTCTTTATATTATGTACACCACTTTGTTCTCTCTCACTGACAACCTTTTTTTTAATAAGAGATGTCTGTTTAAAGACATCTCTCTCCTTCTTATTAGCATGTGGGTATCACATACTAGTGTGCTACCTCAATTAATACTTTATATTTTGTCTTTAAATTAAATCCATATCAGATGCTGCTAAAAGTATTGCTGATTATCCTGTTGCTGATTTTAAAAAAGGTGCTATTTGTTCTCACTTAAAACCCTTTAAAAAATAGTAAACCTTTCTACAGAATTTGAAAATACAGTCTGAAATAGGTCATCTTGCTGAGATGAAGATATCCATACAAAAAAATCCAAACCCATGTGGCTGAAGTTTGGCAGAATTATAAATTGAAAAGGCAGGTCTGCAATGAAAGTGTCAGGCAATACTATTTTAGATGGTATCAAATATAAAACTTCCAATCCCTTCTTTACTTACTGCAGTATCTAGTTTCTCTGTATGCACCACCTATATGATTGTATTTGAAGGAACAGCCGTTTTTTGAAACGATCAGTTTATGCACCATCAGGCTGCTACTGGCAGGTTTCAGGTTTTGGAGAGGATGGGATTATATTTTTTCTAATATGATCTCTAGACTTTTGACAGTTCTCATTTCCTTACTGGCATTTTAATTCCTCATTATCCTAGTCATTTTAATGCTTGGTACATGAGGCAGGATTGTATCCAAGGCTAGGATGTTTCCAAGAGAGTTAGAGACAGGCTGGGCATCTCAGACTAAAAGAGACAAACTGCATTCCACAGCCGCTGTGTCCCTGAGCCACCACAAAGTGAAATGCTATCGTAACAAGGGAGGCTTTAATTCAGATTTACAGTGGGGTTTGTCTCACAGCTCTGCCACCTACATGTTAATAACACCTTTCCTTTAAACCCACCATGTTCCATCAATCTTTACTATCTTCCAAGCGAAGACTGCAATGAGTTTTGCTTCAGTTCACTGCACTGCAAGTATTAACTCCTGGCAATCAACAGCACAGCACATTAATTTCACATATGAAATAAACACTTTACAATACTGTAGAGCTGACCTAAAGATGCAAGTGCCTCTTTTCCTTCTAAAAGCAAGGATCTTATGAGAATAATGCAGTAATTCAGGTTACAAAGTGACTGGAAGGACACTTAGGGAATTAGTAAGCCATCAATACCACCTCAGTTAGTCAAGCTCCAAGGCACTGGTGAGCTGAGCCCCAAAGCGAAATGCAGCGATCCCGGGAGGTGCCACATAACCCCATAAGGAAAATCAGCAATGCTGAAATCTGGAGAAAGAATTTGCATGCTGGGTAGATCAATCAAGGCAAAGAAACACTGGACCCCAGGACTGAGCTGCCTGCTGCAGCAAGCAGCAGCACACACTACATTTATTACACTGGGTATGGCTCTAGGATGAATTTTCACACATATGGGATGAGCTACACAGATATGGCTCTTATTTCCAGACCTCTAGTCTTTATTTGAGAGAAAAAGAAAGTGGACTGGTATTTTATTATTAAAACACCAGTTAAAATTCATTTGGTACACTAAGGATAAACTACAGGTGGTTGCGATTGGTATCCCAAACTGCTTTGATATTTTTCTTTGAAATAATGATATTGTACTTTTTATTTTATTCTTAAAATGCTATATCCTACTTCCAAAAAGACTTTTCATTGCCATAGAAATTCAAAACCTGCCAAAAATTTCACAGCCAAAAGGATCTGAGCTGAAATCCCAGAAAAGTAAGATTGAGTGGATTGGCTCTCCAGAGAGCCAATTACTTGGGTAATAAAAAAGGTCCTTTTTTATGCTTTCCATTGACAACTTTCGAGAGTTTTAAAAGTAGCTTTACATCTAAAGGAAATGTGTCCTGCAACACCCTATTACCAGTTCCTTTATCGTACACTTATACACACACATAGAGCCACACTTTACAGAAATGCTGGTTGTGTTTTGAACAAGAAGGCAGTTGTGGAATGGTCCTACACACTGCATTGTAAATATTCTGTACAGCTTTATTCCAGTTTTTGAAGGAAGCCAGGCCTGTGGTTACACTCTACTTACCTGGAGCCATCTCAACATTTCCCTGCATCATTCTCTCCTCTCCCCTTTCCCTGTCTGTGGTCTTAAAGACAGCAAGTAGCTACAGGCAACAGACAAACTCAGGTTTGTGCCCTTCCTCCAAAGTAAAGAAAAAGCGAGATTTCTTTCAGGCTTGGGAGGAAAAGGCCAAATGCCCAGCACAGGTGTGCTGCTCCAGGGAAGCTGCAGCCAGTGCTACTGCATAGCTACGCAGGCAGAGGTAAGAAAGGGGCACTGAGGAACTTCAGGGCAATGCCCACAGGAAGCAAAGTTGACTCCGTTTCACTGTTCTGGAATAAAACATTGGGTTGGGGGGCAGATTTTACCTGAAAAATACCTTTCAGTAAACAAGTGTAACAATAGCTGTTGAGTCACACAAAAGAACCTGAAGTAGAGATTTTGTTCTCCTGTAATGCGTGTACTGAAAGACTTCTCAGAGACACCCCATGGTTCCAGCTGTTTTGTATACAACCCCAGTGAAACAGTGGCCAGTACAGGATATACAGGAAAGAATGTGAAAGGCAAACAAATACATAATATATTTCCTCTGTATACCCATTTAATTTCCACAGTGGATCATGGTTTTGACTCAGAACTGGTACCCAACTGCTAAACTTGCCTTTAACAGCTATGTGGGATATTTCTTATTTCAAATTTAATTGCTTTTTTCATTTCTTCTTTCCTACTGTAAGGTTAGTCTTGGCTTATACCCTGTGCCTTTTCTCTCCTCCTTAGCTTTTCTATTATTACAACTTCACAGGAGAAGTTAACACCAAAATAATTTCTTCCTTTCTCTGCAGTTATTTTCTTGACTAACAAGATCTATACCTTCATCTTTCCTCATCTTTAACTGCCCTGTAATAGTCTCATCTCTCTCTGGACAGGACTTAATTGAGTTTTTCAAGGAAAAACGTACAATGTGTGCTGTATATCCCCCACTACCTACATAACCTACTATGGTATCTTTCCTCTACATCTCTTCTTGCCATGTTCCACCTCAGCTGTCTAAAAATCATGAACTGCACTCTAAATAAATAAATTTTACTCAGATCATTCCTTTTAGGCAAGTTTATCGATTCTGTATCCTCAAATTCTGTACTCAAACATTTTAAGTGTTATTCATTGCACTGTAGGATCATTAGTGTCATGAATTCAAAGTGGAACGCAAGCCTTAAAGAAAGCTGAAAGTCGAAACTCACCCATAGCAGTTGACAGTATCGTCCCCCTTTTTGCACTTCAGGCATTTCTCTTCTCACTCTTCATCAGACTTGTGAGGTTTTTTAAAGTTTTAATTATCTGTCTTTTCTCCCTTGGAGTGAAAATGACAAGAATTGCAGTAACCGTTCTGTCTCTCTCCCTTTTGTTTGTTTATGTCCTTCAGACGATAAACACTCCAGGCCAGTGTAATCCTTCTTGCAGTGTTGTGGGATAGAACACACAGGGCTCCTAATCCCCAGATGAACACTCGTATCAAAAGGAGAATTTTCTTTAACTGAATCTCAATGAATATAAATATCATCTGTGTTATTCCTCTCCTTTATACAACAAATTGTGGGGGATGCAACTTTTAGAGATGGAACTTCAATCTGGCAGCAGTGGTAGGAGAAATTCCCTCAACAGCGGTTCCTTGTGCTCTGGTGCTTCCCAAACCCTCACATTCCCCATGTTTCTATTAGATGCTGTTTGGATTTGCAGCAGTTTTATCTGACAAAATAATTAAGAAATGTGTCACATCGCCTGTCACAAGGTCGGCAGGACCAAAGGAGGGGTGTCCAAAGGCGGGCCACGAGGATGGTGAAGGAGGGGAGGCCATCTGAGGAGTGGCTCAGGACACATCCTTTGTTCAGCCCGGAGGAGACTGAGGGGACACCTCATTGTGGTCTTCAACATCCTCACAAGGGGAAACAGAGGAGCACGTTCTGATCTCTTCACTTTTGTTCCGGGAGACAGGATTCGAGGAGTTGGCATGACTGAGTCAGGGGAGGTTTAGGTTGGCTCTATCAGGAAAACATCTTTCCCCCAGAGGGTGGCTGGGCACTGGAACAGGCCCCCCCAGGGCAGTCGCCACAACACTCACCCTGAGAGAGCTCAAGAAGTGTTTGGAAAACGCTCTCTGACTCATGGTGCGACTCTTGGGATGTCATGTGCAGGGCCAGGAGCTGCATTCGAGGACCATTGTGGGTCTCCTGTGGGTCTAACTCCGCGATCCCGTTGCTCCGAGCGCCCCCTTCCGTTCGTGAGGGAGCGCGCGCCGACTACAACTCCCAGCCTGCCCCTCGGCGCGCCGCCGACTACACATCCCGGCACCCTCCAGCGGCGCCGTGTTCTCGCGAGACACCGCGCCAGGCCGGCAGCGCTCTCGCGAGAGCGGCGGCCCGGAAGCTCCCACTCGGCTGAGAGAGCTCACCCAGGCGGCGGCACCGCAGCGGCACCGGAGCGGCACCGGGGCGGCACCGGAGCGGCACCTCGGGACAGCGGGGCCATGGTGAGCGCGGGCGGGGACGGGGGTGGCCCGGGGGTGCGCTCTGTGCGAGCCCCCGCAGTGGGAGGGTGACCGTCCCATCCCGGCCCCAGCGAGGCAGCGCAGCCCCGGTATCGGCGGAGCCGAGGGGCGGGGGGGACCGGGGCTGGAGCAGCAGCGCAGTGTGACCCGTGGGTGTTCCTGGAGCCCACCGAGCAGCTGTCCCGGTGTTCCGAGTGCTTGTCCCACGTCACCCCTGGGATCGGCCATTCCCGGCCCTTGGGAACTGCAGATCCCAGCAGTTCCGAGGATGGGCACAGAATCGAGTGCGGCTGTGCTGGCCTTCCTGGTGTTTATGGCAGGAGAAATGAACTCCAAAATCATCTCTGTAATACGGGCACGACGCGATAACTAGGGTTGTTTTTTTTCTTCTTGCAGTGTCCAGTGTATGTAACTGCAGGTTTTATGAATACGTGCACTGTTCTTCGATCAGCTGTTATCCACTCAGTTCTCTGAGATGAAAGCAGTGTTAAGTGATCTCAGCTGAGTGTCTAAATGAATCTGTAGTGCCTCGAATATTTTAGAAAATCGCATTGCTAAGCTTCACGCCTTTTAAATACCCTGGCTTTACATTGCCAGTGATGAAAGTGGAAGTTCAGAGCCTTCTTAGTAAGGGAAGGATTTTAACCTTTCCCTTCTCTCAGTTTCTACAATGTAGTGTTCCATTCTAAAATTCTGGAATTGTGAACAGAAGTAAATTTATAATGGACAAATGTTGTTGTGCTCTATTGTGATAACTGAGTTTTCTTCCTGATTTATCAGGTGAAGTAGCAGGAAGATTAATTGTCTAACATCTGTATTAGGAGCAAGTTCTCTTTGTTTTGCTTTCATAGCTCAGGGACAGCAGGAAGATGTGCAGTGCATTTTTTGGGTTTTTTTGGCCATACTGGAGATACTTTTTACAATATGAAGAAATTCTGAGTTTCAATAATTAAATTAAATGGACCCATTTCCATTGTGCAGATGTGATGCTTCCTACAAAAACAAATACTTACATGGACAGGAAAGAGTAGTAACCTTCTGCCTGCCTGAAAAGCAGGCTTGAATCCTTTTATTATAAGAGCTTCAGCTTTTCCTTTTCTGTGCCAGTTTCCTGTTAAATAACCTGGTATTCCCAATTCTTTCCCCCCAGCCTCTCCGCCTGGATATAAAGCGGAAGCTGACAGCCCGCTCTGACCGGGTGAAGAGCGTGGACCTGCATCCCACAGAGCCATGGATGCTGGCCAGCCTTTACAATGGCAGTGTCTGCGTTTGGAACCATGAAACACAGGTGATGGCTTTAGTTTTCCCTGACTTTGAAATATTCATAAGTGACAGATGCAGATCTAGTGTTGAAAAATGGAATTTATACCAGAATTTTAAACCAATACCATTAATTGACTGTGCTCGCCTTTGTCTGTGTACAAAAGTCCCAGTATTAGTAGACAAGGAAGTGACATACTGGACACCGTTAAGAAAATATAAAGAGCTGATTTCAAAATCGTTTTTTTCTCCAGTGCTATAAACTTAACTCTTTTTATTTTTAGACCCTGGTGAAGAATTTTGAAGTGTGTGACCTGCCTGTGAGAGCTGCCAAATTTGTGGCGAGGAAGAACTGGGTTGTGACTGGAGCTGTAAGCTGTTCTCCTCTTGTGGTTTCTTATGCACCTGCACTTTCTCTAAGTTATTTTCATGCCATTACTTTGTGCATCACGTAATAATCTGATCTGATAAGAATTTGTAAAAGAGAAAGAAATGCTTCACTACTGTTTCCCAGAAATTTTCTCCTTTAAGGAAGCTTAGAAGCTTAAATTTTTCATTTCAAAAGAGAGCAACCTGCTAAGGTGATTAACTCTGCAGGTAATGCCAGGTAGATGTAGTTCAACTTTTGCTGTCACCTGGAACATACTCAGCACACAGTTCTGACTCAATATTATTGGTGCTGCTTTATCTAAGATGAAATTATCGACAGCCCTAGGTACGATGAGTTACAAGTTGCTTTCTGCTTTTGTTCTTGGTTATATTAGAAAAAAAATGCTTAGTTTTGCTCATCTCTAGAAAAAATCTCAGCTTTTATTCAGTGAATCTACCTTGAGAGGAATAGTTGTGTTCTAATCTTCCTAGCACATTTTTCTTTATGAAATGAATATTTTTTTGCTAAATTAAGGTAAAGCCTAAATATTTTTGTTTCGATTTTCTTTTCCTAGTTTTCTGCCCTGTACACAGAGTAAACATTTCTTTTCATTTCATTATCTTATTCTGCTATGACACAGTTACTTTTAGAAATGAAGATTTGGTTGAAGTTCTTTCCATTTAATAAATGGCTTGGAACAGCAATGTGTAATTTATAATCTTCTGAATCCAAGTATAATTTGTATCATTAGCAAACAAAATTCCTTAAACATTTTGTTGTCTTCAATGGGGGAATATTTTTTTCTAGCTCCCCTGCATTGCACAGGAGGTGCACCGTACATGAGACTTATTTTAATGGTGGCTTTTCTTCCCTTTCCTAGGATGACATGCAAATCAGAGTTTTTAATTACAACACCCTGGAAAGAGTTCACATGTTTGAAGCCCATTCCGACTACATCCGGTGCATTGCCGTGCACCCCACACAGCCCTTCATCCTGACAAGCAGTGGTGAGTCCTTTGGGATATTTTCATATTCAATAACCAGCTATTTTCAGGCTTCTGTTTTCCGTGTAGTGAGGGGTTGCAAGTCTTCTGTGGAAGAGTCAGGATTCCTTGAGCAAGTAGCCAGCATGAGTTGTCACTTTGTTGGTATTTTGCTAGATGCATTCGTGTTTCTTTAATGGATTATGAACTGCATTTGCAATTTAAAATGTAATAGCTTATGGTCTTGTCAGAGAAGAGTAAAGAGCCTTCTTTCTTCATGTCTGCCAGAGGAAATGTTCATATATGTGCTAATTAGTGTGGCCAGCTCTCAAATAACAGCTCAAGTTCTGGTTTTTTTTAAATGTCATCGTTTGGAGTAAGTTTTCTGCTGGAAATCTGACTTGAAAGCAACAGATAACTTTCATCTTTTTTTCCCAAAAACCACTGAGTTCTGTGTTCTTTGAGGTGATTATTTTAGTGAGGTGTGGAAGACCCCAGTGTCCCATCCGATCTTGCCCAAGCACATTCAGATTGTGCTGCTCAGTCCTTTTCCTTCCTGGAAACCTTGCTAATGTAGGCAGAGCTCTGCAGGACTGCCGAGAGCTTTGTGAGTCCCAGGCACTCTGTATTTCTGTGTTTTGCTGTTGAAGGCACGGAAGGGCCCAGCTTGGCAATCTCTGCTTCCTAATCCCTAGCGCTCACCAGAGTAGGTGTTGCAGAACAAAGCACGGGGCCAATTGCTTCGTGTCTGCCCAGTATTTTAAGATGAATAATTCAACACCTTAATTCTTAACCTCCTTTTCAAAGACAGATGTATTTCTTTTTAGTTTTATCACCATTTTACTGGGCAACCTTTTTGAGAATTTTTTACTCCCTGTGGTCCTTCTGCAAGGACTGGTAATCCTACAGGTGATAATAGGTTATTAGCAGTGCCTCCTTTCCAGCCTTTAACGTGAAGTTGTGGAGGATTATGTGGTGTAAGAAGGTAGTTGTCACTCGCTGAAGCTTTGTTGTTTGTGGTTTTTTTCAGATGACATGCTGATTAAACTCTGGGACTGGGATAAAAAATGGTCTTGTTCTCAGGTCTTTGAAGGACACACCCATTACGTCATGCAGATTGTCATAAACCCAAAAGACAATAATCAGTTTGCCAGTGCCTCTTTGGATAGGACAATTAAGGTAGAGAAACTATTTTTGGATTTTTTAGTCGTTAAGTGATTATCAGCATACACAAACCAATATTTCTGTATGGATGATGGGTCAGCGTTCTTAAAAGTGTGTGCAATAACAGAATTTTGATTGAACAAAGACCTGGACATTGGTCCAGGTACCTTCTAAGTAATTCAGTAAATTTACCAGATTACCTGTTGCCTCTAATCATTGAAAAGTAGTTTTTTAATTCCTTTAAGTGCTGCATTTCCGTTTGGACTACGCAGAAGTGCTGGAGAGGAGTAATGGTTGAACTGTCAATGGGTGGTTTGGGAGTATTGAAACTGTATAGTGGATAAAGGCTTTAACTGTGCATTGAAAAGAAAAAACTAAACCCTGGTAAAGGCGTTTCTCCCATTACTTTCATGTCCTTGGCTGTTTGTCCATGGTATTGTTTCCAAAGATGCCTTCAGCCTTCTGATGATAGCCCCTGATGAGTCTCATTTGCTGTGAAGCTGTTACCAAATACCTGTGACTACAGATTTGCAGCCACTGAGCAGTGACACTTCCTCCCATTTCCTGTACATTATCAGTATATTGGCTGTAAAAAGCCAGCTTTGAGTTCATATGTCTGCAGATGTTGAGATCAGGTGCATGTAAATGTTGATTTGATGTGATAAACATGAAAAAAACAGTAGTATATCTACACTTGACTTGCTTCATTTTGTGTCCCCACTTAACTTGAGATTTGATACTCATTTAATGTAACTGGAGAAAGCAAAATTCAGGATGCAGCTGGAGAAAGCTCATGTATAATAATAATTAGTTAATTTAATAAACACATACTGTTTCTTGAAAGGAGAGCCTTAAGACGGTTTCATGTCCTTAAGCAAAGTTTAAAGATACCAATTCCATTGTTTAGAGGTATGCAGAACATGGGCAGCTCAGCACAATTTTTATATTTACTGGGGGGAAGGACTGGTAGTTTGCTGAGCAGTTGTTGAGGTTCTTCACTGAGAAGACGACTGTGACTTTGGAATTCTGTATTATTTCTCTTTGGACTTGTCAAGTACATCTGGATACCTGCTGTGTTTGGCAAGGGTAGCCTGGGCTCGAAAGATTGCTAAGTACACGTGGCTGATGTTTTCTTGGGTCTTTTCTGGCAAGGTGTGGCAGCTTGGATCATCATCTCCCAACTTCACCTTGGAAGGCCACGAGAAAGGAGTAAACTGCATTGACTATTACAGTGGTGGGGACAAGCCATACCTCATTTCTGGGGCAGATGACCGCCTGGTGAAGATCTGGGACTACCAGGTGTGTGCTCAGCTCTTCAGGAGCCTTTGTGCAGGTCGCCGCATTGGGCGGAAAGTTTCTATCGGTAGCATTAGGATTTTTTCTTTTAACTTACTGATCCCTGCCTCTTAGGCTGCTTGTTTGTGGTTAAGGTGCTCCTCTTTTATGTTCAAGTGTAAATATTGCCTGTGTTTCAATTCTTTCACTTCTTACTGCTTTTTTCCTTTGTTCTTTATTGCTTTCCCCCCTTGTTTTTCATCCTGTGCACATTTGCACAGGCCCAGGTGTTGCATGCACACAGATGCATTTACTCCTACTTGACAGGAGTCGTGAGGTGCCCTGTTTGAATGCTCTACAGGAAAGAGAGATCAAATCCAGGAATTCAGTTCTGTTGTTGGGCCCTAGAATTCCTAAGTTCTTGCTGTGTACACGTATCTGAATGGCCAGAAGGACAAGGTGAAAGCTGTTAGGTGGTGCTTTCTGGTTGTTGGAGCTTATTGCTGTAGAGTAATGCCAGAGGAGTCTTGCTGTAGAGTAAACCCAGAAGTTGAAGCTGGTACTGTTAATCCAAGCATTCACTGAAGTAATGAGTGTGACACAACAGTGCTTGAAATTCTGCCACCATGTACACCTGGAGACAGCAGATACATACTCCAGTCTTAGTTGTCTCAGAGTAGCCTTTTTTCACAAGTGTGTGAAAGAACATTCTTACCAAAGACCTAAATTCGATTAGAAAATAGCACAATAACCAGATTTGACTTGCTCCATTTTGTATCCTCATTTAACATGAGTTTTGATATTCCTTCAATGTAACTGGAAAAAACAAAATTCAGGATGCAATGTTTCATCATGATTTTTTTTGCAGTGAATTCAGCTTCCTGTCTTGCTCTAATCTGTTGTGCTATGCAGCTCTGAGAAAGCGTATTTTCTAGGCATAAACACCTCTGTCAAGGGGAATAAATATTTTCTTCTGGGCAGGAGATATAACTAAATACAATCACAGTTCTTAATAGCTTAGTGCTGTTGTTTAAGCACCTTGGAAATGTAAGAAATCTGTAGAAATATGTTTTCAGATAGATTTAGGGGAGATTTTTTTTTAAGAAATAAAGGCTAAAGTCTGCCACTGTGTTCTCTTTTTCTTTTTTTCAGAATAAAACTTGTGTCCAAACACTGGAAGGACATGCTCAGAACGTGTCGTGTGTCAGCTTCCACCCAGAGTTGCCCATCATCATCACCGGCTCCGAAGACGGTAATTTTGTGTTTTGTGCTGTGTAAAGGGCAGGGAAAGAACTTAGGGGAGAGCTTTTCTTGTGGTGTGGCTGCACACCTGCTGCCCTCGCTCTGAGGAGCGATGAGCGGCATCCATCCCTTCCCTTCCCCAGGAACTGTGCGCATTTGGCACTCCAGCACTTACCGCCTGGAGAGCACCCTCAACTATGGCATGGAGAGGGTGTGGTGTGTGGCCAGCCTGAGAGGCTCCAACAACGTGGCTTTGGGATATGATGAAGGCAGCATTATTGTTAAGGTATGGTTAATGGTTTGAAATGAGAAATTGTGAGTCATCGGTGTCCTGTGTTCAGAGGACCTGATTTCTGATTCTGGGATAATATGTAAAATACTGAAATTTTGGCAGTTTCACTGGCATTTTAGACAGATGGGTGATATCACTTGATATTTTCAAATGAAAGGAAAATCAACAATGTATTTGTTCCATAACCTAACTTCTTACTTTCTAGCTTGGTCGTGAAGAACCTGCCATGTCCATGGATGCAAATGGAAAAATTATTTGGGCTAAACATTCTGAAGTCCAACAAGCTAACTTGAAAGCTATGGGAGATGCTGAAATCAAAGATGGAGAGAGGTTGCCCCTGGCTGTGAAGGATATGGGCAGCTGTGAAATCTATCCTCAGACAATTCAGCACAACCCTAATGGACGGTAATCCATTCTTTTGTCACTTCTTTTTAATTTTTTGGGGTTTTTTTAACAGAAAGGCTAAAATGAAAGGGATACAAGGTACAATAGCTGCTCTGTGGAGACCAAAGGAAGAGGGAATACCAAGTATCTAGCAACACAATGCAGGAAAAAGATTCCATTTCATGATGCTTTAGCAATATCTAAAGCTCATGCTGTCTGTGTTTGCAGTGATTACAGTGGGCATGGGAGCCTTTGCCTTTACAGATTATTTGCCTTCTTGCTCCGGCTGTTGAAGTGAACATAGATCTCTCATAAATGCGTCTTTGTCCTGCCCCAGGTTTGTGGTGGTGTGTGGTGATGGGGAATACATCATCTACACAGCCATGGCTCTGAGGAACAAGAGCTTTGGTTCTGCACAGGAGTTTGTGTGGGCACATGACTCTTCAGAGTAAGTGTTGCACGTTTTTTCCTTTACATTACACTTGCTGCTGCTACTTTAGTTTAGTTTTCAGGCCATGAAGACCAAAACCTGCATGAATAATAGATTTTCAATAATGGGCCTGCTTTAAAAATTTGAATTTTTAGCACTCTGCTAGTTTTAGAAGATAACTCAACTGCAGTTGTTTTAGAGCAGCTTATGATTTAATACTTTGCTACTTTGGAAACAGAACAATTGTTTTTGTTTATTTACAATTTAATCTCTATTTAGGTATGCAATCAGGGAGAGTAACAGCGTTGTAAAGATATTTAAAAATTTCAAAGAGAAGAAGTCATTCAAACCTGATTTTGGAGCAGAAGGTAAGTACTTTAAAAATAGATATGTTGGTGTGGTTTTTGCACAATGTGGATTTCTTCCACCTTTATTTTCTTGCAGGCATCTACGGTGGCTTTCTGCTGGGAGTCAGATCTGTTAATGGCTTGGCATTCTATGATTGGGAAAACACAGAACTGATTCGCAGAATTGAAATCCAGCCCAAACACGTAAGTTTCTACATGGGACTGTCTGTCCGTGTTTACCGATTAATTTTTTTTTTTACTAAACTGATTTTCTTGAATGCAGCTAAGCTGTCAGTAATAAAGTAATAACTTAAGTTTATCTCAGGTAGCAGAAAGGGAAAAAAAATTCTGTATGTGTTGGCTTCTCAGTCCTAAAGCTTCTAGAGTTAGTGTGTTTTACCCTTAATTTCCACATTATCCTTTCTTAGCCTGGGGTGTCTAACAGTGTGTCATTGTTGATTCTGATGATACAGATTTTCTGGTCTGACTCGGGTGAGCTTGTGTGCATTGCTACAGAAGAGTCATTCTTCATTCTGAAATACCTGTCAGAAAAAGTTGCAGCAGCCCAAGAAACACATGAAGGTGTCACTGAAGATGGAATTGAAGATGCCTTTGAGGTACCTTCTGTTTAAAAAGTGGAATAAGATAAGAGATGGTAGAAGCAGGTCTTCCCAGAGTGCAGCAAACCTAGTCCTTAACATAGTCCTGTTTAAATTTTAGTTTCCAGACCATTTGGTATCACACCTTATACATCTGCCTGAGGAACACTGTTAATCACTTTTTTGGGAATCCTGAGGAGTGTATCCCTGTTTGAATCCCAGCATAACAGACATTGATGCCTGCATTTCTCTTCATCTGTTCACTGTTCTCAGAGAGTTAGAGAGATTATTTTTAAAATACACTTTTGGGTCATAGCTTAAATTTTTTTTCTGCAGTTTTCAAGTTTTGAAATGTCACTCAAGTTTGAGAAGTGAAAATATCTCATGCTGGGAAGTGTCAGAAAGCAAAATGTCAGAAGGAAAGTTATTTTCAATTGTCTTGGCTTAATGCTTAGTTTGGTACTTGTTCCCTAGATTTATAATTGGCTTCGTTGAGGATTAAGGTAGCATTTATGTAAAACTAAATTACCATTTTTGTACTTCTAATCTATATCTAAACTTTTTTTGCAACTTCCCAACTATTTACTTAAGTATAGAATATGAAAATATTTTAAATTGCAGTAGTCCTTTTTGTACCTAGAAGTACCTTTTTATGTATCTAATTAGACCAAACTTACTTTGCAGGTTCTTGGTGAGATTCAGGAGATTGTGAAAACAGGCTTGTGGGTCGGTGACTGCTTTATTTACACCAGTTCTGTGAACAGACTCAACTACTATGTTGGAGGAGAGATTGTCACCATTGCCCACCTGGACAGGTGAGCTGCTGCTTGCAGGCAGGAGGGCTCAGGGTTCTCCGAGTGGAGTGAGGTCAGCGTGAACCGTGTCACGTGTGTGCTGGGCCTTGCTTTAGCATGATGGACGAGAGCAAGCTGGATGTTCTGAGGCAGCAGGGTAGTTGTGGAGGGATGGTGCTGTGTGAAAGTGTACATACAGTAAAAGGAGAATATTCTACAGGAGTATTCTGGCTACTGTAGGAACTACTGGAGTCTTTTTTATAGAGTGTTTTGTAGTGGATCTATGGAAGCTGAGTGTTATTTGTTTTGTTTCAGAACAATGTATCTTCTGGGGTATATCCCTAAGGACAACAGACTGTATTTGGGTGATAAAGAGCTAAATATTGTCAGCTACTCTTTGCTGGTCTCAGTGCTTGAATATCAAACTGCTGTGATGAGAAGAGATTTCGGCATGGCTGACAAAGTTCTTCCCACAATTCCAAAAGAACAGAGAACCAGAGTTGCGCATTTTCTTGAAAAACAGGCAAGAAAACTACTTCTTAGTTATCAAACTAAATAAATCAGCTTACTCACATTCTTAATCGAGTTTGCTAAGCAAAACCCAGTCATATTATCTGTGAGCATTAACTTGTTAATTATCCCTGTTTGTTGGAGAACACTGTAACCTTCTGTTCAGAGTGGTTTTGTTAAAGCATTTAGGATTATGTTTGACCTGACAGGTCCCAGCTTCACTTTCAGATTTTTATTTTAGGGCTTCAAACAACAAGCTCTTGCAGTATCTACAGATCCAGAGCATCGTTTTGAACTTGCTCTTCAACTTGGAGAATTAAAAATAGCCTATCAGCTGGCAGTGGAAGCAGAGGTAATTATATAAATTTGGGTGATTCATCCTGATTCCAAGTATTAGCGTGAGAGTCCCTGTAAGAAAAGGCAGCGGTATGTAGGGATGCAATACAACTCCCTAAACACAGTTGAAACGCCTCCAACTCCTTTGATGAAGTTCTTCTGCCTGTAATTCAAAGGAATCTAAGCTGTGGGATGGGGATGAAGAATCTTTTCTGCTCAGAAAGCTACAGGAACTCCTGGAGAATACAAATCTTGAGCCAAGAACCAAGCCTTAATCTCCAGTACTTAACCCTGTATTTCCTCTTCACTGTTGAGGCCTTTAGGCCTCTGTTCCAGCCTTGGCAAACTTAGATTGCTGCAGTAGAAAAAGTGTCAGGCAGTGATTTGTCCCATCATTATCATGTATCGATCTCACTGGTGCTGCTGTAAAATAATGAAGTTATTTATGAGGAATGTTAACTTACAGACACAAACAGCTTTCTGCATTCTGAAGTTAACTTGGGAGCTTTAAGAGATTGTTAACAGTTAAATTTCCAAAGTTATGTCTATCTCCCCCTCCATGTTTACTGAGAAGCTGTTTATTTTACGTAATGTAGCTGTGTCGGGATCTGCTTTTAACACTCACTGTGTCCTGCTGGGAATATAATAATCACAGTACCTCAAAGGGAAGACAGATACAGTCTTGGGATACAGCACCTTCCCAAGTAAACTTATATTTTCATACTAAGTGCTCTGAAAACCTTTAAATGCTGCTCAGAAATGTAAATGGTTGTTTTCTCTTTCCCTCCCTCTCCCCTTTTTGTATAATCAGTCAGAACAGAAGTGGAAGCAACTTGCAGAGCTTGCCATTAGTAAATGCCAGTTTGGCTTAGCCCAGGAGTGTCTCCACCATGCACAAGACTATGGAGGGCTGCTGCTCCTGGCCACAGCTTCAGGAAACGCCAACATGGTGAACAAGTTAGCTGAAGGTGCAGAAAAAGATGGCAAGAATAATGTGGCATTTATGAGCTACTTCCTGCAGGGAAAGTAAGTAGCAAATGAAATTCTGATTGTTCTGTTCTTCTTTCTCAAGTACCAAGACCCTCAGGTTCTTCAAGTGGTGAACTTACAGCTAACTTAACTTCAGGGAGAAGATGGTCATAGGTCCTTAGAAAAGCTCATTCTACAATGGCTGCTAAATTTAAAATATGAAAGCACTTTAATGTAATAGAATAAATGGCTATTCTAATACAAGAATTTGTCTTTATTAAATTTACTGGTTAAAATTACATTTTCAAATCTTTTAGGCTTGACTCATGTTTGGAACTCCTGATTAAAACTGGCCGTCTCCCCGAAGCTGCTTTTCTTGCACGGACGTATTTGCCAAGCCAAGTTTCAAGGTAATTTCTAAACATATGCAGAGCATGAATTGTGTTGCAAAATGAGCTGTCTTATAATAAACCTGGTTTGCATCTCCAGGGTTGTTAAACTCTGGCGGGAGAGCCTCTCTAAAGTCAATCAAAAAGCTGCCGAGTCCCTTGCTGATCCTACAGAATATGAAAATCTTTTCCCTGGATTAAAGGAAGCTTTTGTTGCTGAAGAGTACGTTAAGCAAAGTCTTGCTGACTTGAGGCCAGCCAGGGAATACCCCCTTGTCACTGTAAGTAGAAGGTTTTACTGTGTCTAGAAGAAAAACCTTTGGTGCTTTGTAAAATCCACTCAGTGCAACATTAAAATGTGTTTTGGGTTTTTTTTACTTTTAGCCAAATGAAGAAAGAAACCTACTTGAAGAAGCCAAAGGATTTGAGCCTTCTGGAATAATGACATCTCAGGTCAGTGTTACTACTGAGTGATGAATTCTAAGGGAGAACTTCACTGTCTTACACTAACATCTACCTTGAAGAGTGTTTCACCAATAATGGACAAATTGTTGCTTTTATTACCTTGACTGTAAGCCTGCAGTTGGTTACATGTTCTTTTGCCTCAGATTCTTCTTAATCTACATTTGTAACTACTAACAACTTTGTGACTGCAAAATTATTTTTGTGCTTCCTTACCTTGGTTACAGTGTGAGTAATCATAGAGCCTTACCACTGAATTCATCCTACAGAAAAATAATTCCAATTGCATTTACAAATACTGCCTTGACAATACTGCAGCTGGTGTTCAAAAAGCTAAGTAGCTGGAACTGGAAACTCTTGCATATTACAGCAATGAAAAATGCTCTGTGTTCTTTGCTAGTGTACTGCATGGTTATGGAATAACACTGTCCCATAACTAACTGACCAGGAATCCTGCTCAGGTACTTGAACATACGTTCTAATCAATATCTGATGTAACAAACTCATTTTTTTACCACCTCAGCTGTCCAATTATTATGCAGAAAACACAAGTAAGTATAAGGTATAAGCATACAAATTGAAATGAATACTTGAAGCTTTCCAGAGCTTTACCAGAAGACAACTCCTCATTTTGTTGATGTTGTACACACTTTACATTTGTACATGAGAATCAGAATGTGAGAGTTTCTTAGACAGTGATGTTGGCACAGCTGTTTGAGGCTATAAACATCTCAAGTTAAAACTGCAGTGGAAAGTGAAGGAGAAACAAAAAAGCCACAATTCTCTATTTTCTGTATTTTTTTCCTCATAGGAGATGCACTACAAAACACATTTTTGAACATTCCTGACAGACCAGAGAAGTTAGGTTACTTTCAAGCCTCTGTAGTGAATCTTTGCGTCTTGTGTATCAAAGGAAATATCATTAAAGCAAAATCAAACTATTCTGCCCATTTGCTCAAAGATGATAAACAACATTGTTAGGGATACCTGAAACAAATGAGAACTATCTTGCATTAGAGGCTGAAAACAAGACCTAAGTGTATCTTTGCATTCAGCTCATGGTTGCACAGAAGCCCTAAACCACCGTTGTCTCTTGGAGCTGATGCTGAATATGGGAAGTTTTGTAGGATATAATTCTATAATTACAGTTAACTGAATAGTGTCGTTGCTCCAGTAGTACTACTAACTGGTGAATTATCCCTAAGTAAAACTTGAGCAGCAGTGAAGGGAGAAGATGAAGTGTTAAACCATTGTAGGATATGGAATACAAAGCCCAGCAACTAGTAAAATTTGCTGTCTCAGTTTCAACTACTATAATCTGTCCTGCTGAGGACCTTGAAAATTACTTTCTAACAGCACTTCAGTATTTGAAATTAACTGATTCTGAAGGTTCACTTTATCAGTTCTATCATCAACTGCTTCAAATAAACTGGGGAGGGAAATAGTCTCCAATGGAGTGAGGACTAGAATCCTTTCTGACTGTGAAGATGTGGCTCAAGAATAACTGAGGGAAACTGAAAGAGAACCACTGGGAAAGGGGGATTATAGGGCTGCTGTTGTTTACCTGCTTTTGTTGAAAGAATTGAAAAAAACTAAAGGAATTTCTTTGGTATTAGAAAAAAGCTGAAGAACCAGTTCCCTCTCCTAAACAAGAAGAGATGAAGCCAGTTGTGCAGAATTCTGATAACCTTCCAGCGAGAGATCAAAAGGTACCAAAACAGTTTTATGAGGGGAAGTATAAGCACTAAATTAAGTTTACAGTCAAAACTTTAATTAGTGTGATTTAACAAAGGTACTGGAAAATATCACTCCAATAGTCCCCGAACAGTGTTCAGAACCCTGCCCAGTGTATGCACACTGTGCACAGTGACAGAGCCCAGCTCAGCAGGCCTGGGGGCTACAGGGGTGAAGTTCAAACACAGCTGGTCAGAACACGGTAAAAAGCTGGGGCGGGTGGAAGGTGCTTCCTTACCAGGCAAGCCCCTGCTCCCTCCAGCTTCTGTTAGCACTTGTGTTCCACACAGCTGCCTTAGCTGTGGGGTCCAGAGTGTGGAAACAAATCCTACAGAGCCGTACATCCCATAAACTGCCTGCCATGTAACCATAGCTGTATCCCCTTCATCCAGTCTTTTCTCTCCCCTAGACACTGCTCGACTTGGAAGATGACTTAGATAACTTGGACCTGGAGGATATTGATACCACAGATATCAATCTGGATGAAGAGATCCTCGATGAGTGAACATCCTTTTTCAGATGACTGAATCATTTCCTGATTTGGTCAAAACCAAAGGAATGAAGTTCTGTGGACTATGTGCTCCAAGTTTTTTTCATTTTTGTATCACAAGTGGACCATGTACATGTAGAAGGAAGTACAGACCCAGCAACTGTACAAAGAGAATCAGCTTCCAGTGTGTTCAAACTCAAGATCTAGGCCTGCTCCATGACATACTAAAAAATGTTTTCATTTAATAAACAGTTCAATAAATCCTTTTAAACATTCTACTCCTCAGTTCTCCATTTACTAGTAGTTTTTACTCAGAATAGTAGAATTCTTAAGAATAACCCAGCTTTAATTGTGGATATTAAATATATGTCAAACGACCATAGTAGCTGAAACTTAGCATTTTAATCTGAGTTTTCTCAGCATATACACTCAGGTATATGGTTATGTTTTTACTGTGTACTTAGCATGTAGCAGATAACCATCAGTATCCATACAGTTACTCTTTCACCCCCCACCTCTAGCTAAAAGCTCTAAGAGAGCAGTGATACAGGTTAAGGGTTAAAAGTGGTGTTACACCCTTTCCTAAATAAAGCTGTCCAGACTCTGCACTTACCTCAATAAGTAAAACAAAGCGTGGGCAAGTCCTTAGATTCAAGATGTAACAGTAAAAAAATTGCTGTACACAGGGCCCAGTGTCAGCAAAAACAAAAGTCATGGCTGCTCAAAGTTTACTTACAGAACTTTTCAAAATAAACTACTGTCATGATTCACACGTATTTTAGTGAAGAAAAATACATGCGCTAGCAGTCAATTTCAAGTATTTATTGTGGAATCCTGTACAGAAAGGGGTTATAAACAGACTTAAAACGTATGATGAGCTGAGGTTTGTTTCATGAAGCTGAAGAAGTGGCCATTGCTTCTTCATAAGCCTGCAGGGCCAGCTGGATATAACCTTCCCTCTGGGATTCAGTTTTCACAAATACCTGCAACCACAGCAGGAGAAAGGTTGATGTAGAGTTAACAGCACAGCTGCATAATGGAATTTCATCCTGGCAGGGGCAGATCAGCCCCCTACAACTGAAATCCTGATGCAGCTGTACATCTATATAGTTTAACAAAAAACCGCAACATGGCATATACAACAGTTCTGGTTAAATATCTGCTTCTTAAGGTACGGAGAAATTTAGACTACAAAATAGGGCTCTGCTGGTTAAAAGGTCTCTCCCGTAGTTAAGTAGCTTAAAGCAGAAAAGCATACCTTGATCAGATCAACTCCTTGAAGTTTCCCTTCTTCAGCTTCTTTTGCTGACTGACATTCAGGGTGAAGCATATGATACAGTGTAATTAAACTTGTAGCATCCTCCAGCCTAAAGCAATAAAGGCTCATTTTAGGCAATTCCTTTGTTTTCAGAGTATTTAGAGTGTATTTTGTAATGTTCTTTGCACACAAACTGCTGCTTCCCTGAGTATCCAGTCACTGGTGTACACAGGTGAACAGGCATCCCACCATCTACTGCAATGGCCAGAAGCCCCTGAACACCAAGGTGCACCAGGCAAGTACCTAAATCTAATCCCTCCTGCAGCAGAAGCCTGCTGGCCTGGTCAGCAGTAATACAGCTGACATCTCTGCAAAATACAATTAATTACCCAATAATGAGTGTTTAGTGGAACAACTGTTCCATCAGAGGGGAATGTTCTAACACGGATTGCAATGACCAAGTGTTTTACAGAAGTAGCATTAGAAATCCTGTGACAGAGCTATCAGCTGAATTTAAAACTACTGAAGTGAGTGGCAGGGAAAGACATTCCAAACTCTGGTCATTTAAATTGTCCAGATACTTGAATTTTCCCTCTTAACAGTTTGACTCTAAAACAGGAACCTTCATGATTTCTCCATATCCTCAGGTGTAGAAAAATATGTTCCAAGTTTCTAACTGAAACAGCAGGAGATGCCATCATCACTGCAACTTGGAGTTCTGATTGTAAAAATTTCTTCCAGCTCTAGTGGTATTTTGAACAACTGAATATTGTTCACATCTGGGAGCTCTGAATAAGTTTAGCAGCATGCTTTATAGAAATCTACCCATTTAAAATGAAAGCTTATCTATGTGTTGTTAAGGTACTTAGGAATTGCTCTAAAACCCAGAGTGTTTCAACCTTATAAGCCGAATTCAGCTCAGTACAGAACTGTTAAGCTTTATGATCAGCACTGCTCAGAACTAGAAGTGTGAAAATTATGCAGGAAATAAAAACCCAACAATTACAATGGCTAATTTCTGCAGAAACCTAGTACAATACCCTACGCCTTGATGGACTATAGATAACAGTTAAGAGTTAGCCTAAAATGTCATGCAAATGAAAACTTTCCTACATCCTACAGAAATACTGTTTTTATTTTCAAACACTGGCACATTTTCTATTTATTAGGATAACCAGGGTTAACAAGTGACAAAGTGTACTTACAAGTCTCTGTTGATCATATCTATGAGTAATCCATCCGTCTTCTTTCTGTTGGTCAGATACCACACCATGCCCCCGAAGTGCCTCGTTGAGCGGAGCAGGTCATACTTGCCATGTTTCTCAATGTCATCGTAAGTGCGGTGATGAACCTGCCACACAAGGCTCTGTTTCATTTGTAGAACTGCATGGATGACAGCTTTTCCCCTCTACCTCTCACTGACAGTTTTTAATGAATAAATTTTCATTTCCCTAAAGTGCAGGAGTAAGCCACATGTTGAACCACGCTAAAGCCTTATACATGTTATATATACAATTCAGGGTAACACTGGGCTAGCCCAGTCCTTAGTACTCAGGCACAGACATCCTTCTGATGAAAGGAAGCTAAATCCCATCTCTGTCCTGGACATCTGGGGAGGGAGGCACATAACCTCTGAACCTTCCCTGCACGGCTGTCAAGTTGCATCTACACTTTCAGGAGAAAAATGCTAGAGCAAAGAGGTGAAACTTTACTTGGAAAAAAAATTACTTGAAACACTGCCTAATAGAAGTTACAATTTCTCAAATCACCGAGAATATTACAGTTTAAAGAGAGGTAAACATTTTAAAGGCAAGTGTAGACTAACATATCTACCAGCAGCTATAGTTACTAGTCTTGAATAATTCAGCTAGAACTACATTTTTGTTGCTGGTCTTTGTCAAATAATACTTTCTGTGCAGTGCTCTCTCTTAAAGTGTATTTTGTCAGTTCCCTGCCTGGTCCTGCCAACTCCTAAGGCAGCAGTTAGCATGACTTCAGCAGCACAACTCTGCTTGTAGCCCCTGACAAATGTTATCATCAATTCTGGCTTGATAACCAAAATGCCTGTGTAAAGACTATATTTTGCATGTGCAGTACCTTTCTAGGCTGGTAAAAATTACTTATGCAAAATCCTGTTTTACTTTTCTGCATAAAAATAAACCCCAAAACTCATCACAAGGATAATCTATATGGGGAAATAAGAGCACACATGACCAACAACTTTAATCCCCAGGTAATACTTATATTTATAAAATAATCCTTACAATTCTTCACTGATTTTGTTTTTGGGGGGTTTTTTGCTAGAAAATGAAAAGTGAACTCACTCTGATATAGTCAGGTGAATCTGGTTCAAACTGAGCAATGCACATGTTAAGGAGATCTTCATGACGGTCTTGCTGAAACACAGTCTGAAACAACAATTCAAATTCAAGAGCAGATTTTGTAATCACATCATCCCCACTCTCCCAAATCAAAACAGCAACCACAACATTCTGTTCTGGGCAGCACTTACAGAGTAACCCCTCCATCAAAAAACAAAATGGATATAAGTACAGGAACTGCCTTGATGACATTAATATAATGTTTCAGAATCAAAAATCAAGAAACGCCAGTTCACATTTTCAAATTAAATGTACAATGGTTTCTACTACGACACAGTATTTACACCTACCCAGGATTTACCTGGCCCTAACCTGGAGCTCTGTTTCAAGTGTTTTAACCAAGTTACAATGATAAGCAATTGTTCAAAACAGAATTCAAGCAGCTGAACACACACATGCAGAACGGCTTATTCAGAGTTACTCTGCCCGAAGAACAGTTTCACTATCACTGCAATGAAGTAAAAGTGATCTGTTTCAAAGCCAGGACGAGCTTACCCCAAGGTTTTCATCCTTGAATAACGTGGGGGGAATCACTCTGCGTCCTTCCTTTGGGAAGAATATCTGTATCATCCTGTCTCGTTCCTCCCAGGTCGCTTTGCGTAACACCCCGTTTGGTTCTCTAACTACAATGAAACGTTCCTGGAAATGAGCAAAAAACAAACATTATCTCCCAAAGCCATCTCTTCACAGCCAAAACCATTCTAAAAAAAATCTCATTTGACAAAGTCCTTCTATTCCTGAACTCACCCTAATAACACCAGTTTCTAACCGATTGTTGCTGTGTGCTAGATTCATAATTTCTGCCTTGCTACCTGCTAATTAAATGCTGCATTTGCACCTCACTTTTACTGTATGACAACTGTGCATGTGCCAACACTAAAAGCTACAGCTCTGTGAAGTCTAGAGATAACATAACTCATACCCAGAAAGGGAGTAAGCCTGATTTTGTCATTTGATAATCCATACAAAATTAAGAATGCAAGTGTTATGCACTTTCGTACCTTTTTTCCAGAGGTAGGTGCTAGAATCAAGTAAGGGTAAGTGCAAGGCAAAAAATACAGCAAATTAAATAATAGTCAGATCTGTTCACAACCGTAATTGATTTAGGGTGGCAAATGGGTACATTTGTTTGACAAAATGGGAAGTTTTCAGTATGGTGTAGCAGGAGAATAAATAGCAGGTTCCTGGAGAAAGCTCTCAGATGGAAGACTGGGCAATTTAATTTCACAGGATCTTCACCATATGCACGTTTGAACCATGAAGCCTTCCTAGAATCATAACTTTGTTAAGAGTTTTTCCAGCCTCTTATTACTGGTACTTAAAGACAATCAAGATGTTTCATTATACAAAGGAAATTTTATCCCTGTACTCCACAATTCCATTAGACAACAATTTCTTTGTTGCCTAATGGAATTTTCTTCACAGCTTTCCTGTGAATTCATTCATCATTTCCACAGCTTTTCACCAGATCTTTGCAACTGTGACGTAGCTCCATCTTACAAAGGAATCCAATTCTACGGAAAGTTTCTAGGAAGTGTGGAAGAACTCGGCACTCCTAGGATAGCACAAGCATCTCCTTATAAAATAATTAGCTAACTACCACACAGCTTTCCCCCATGCCTGCTTTTGACTAGTAGAATTTATGATTATCAGTTAGAAGCAAGCATTTAGAAATACATTTTTCTCTGTTGGGTTGTACCAGACTAAATTTTCAACTCCTCAGCCTTTTTGCAAACTGATGTAACTACATTTTCATTGAAGCTTATTTTGAAAACAAATTAATGCTGTTAATCACACTACTTACACGATGTGGAATGGAATAACTTAAATCTGTAAACACATATTTTGCAGTTTCAGTTCCTTCAAGGACTTTGTCTTCTGCTAAGACATCATCAATTGGCTTTCGTTCATTCAAAACAGGGGGCATAGTTAGTTTTGTTTTAGCTTCCTCAATTGCTTTTCTTGTGGCCTTGTAGGGGGAAAAAAAAAGTAGTTTATTTTACAATTAAAAACATCATCCTATTGGAAAGATAGCATACAATTTGGGGGCAAATACTTTCATTTAGAAAGTATTTTCTACTTTCTTCTGCAGATGAAAAAAAATGAGACAGTAATTCAACCTCTAGGCAAATTTCTTGTAAACAATTTACCACTACTGAAACCTCGACAAAATACTGGAAGAAGTTCCAAGACTACAATGGACAAACTATTGCAAACACAAAGTTCATTTCAGGTATTTTTCCATGATAAATTTTCCCAAAAACATAAAACCGCAATCAACAGTTTATACATAGCTTTAATTGTGGCTACAGAAGAACTGGCTTAAGTCAGGTCCCTTTGTCATCTTGAACCAAGTCAGACCACAGAGAGAAAAAAAGAGCAGTCAAAGGATTCCCAGGGCTATAATTTAACACAGTTTGGAAGCATAACAGGATAATAAAAAACAAACTCAAGAAAAGGATCCCATTTCCTTCCATATTAAATTAAAATCACGGAAAATCGGACAAACCAAGCTATTTCAAGTGAAGAAACACTGATTTACGCTGCTTTAGGGAACGACCTGAAACAAAGTAAAGAAACCGGAATGTTTTCAAACTCAGCAGGAAAGGAGGCAGAAACATGGGCTACTACAGGCATTTTGCTAAAACCATCACTTACTTCCGAAGGGAGCAGTGCAGCCTACCTGTTCCAGCTGAGCTTCGGTCATCAGTTTGTACTGGGGCGGCTTGAGGTCCTTTTTCACGGGCCGGAACACCTTGTGCAGGTCGAGTCCCGTCATTTTGTAAAGCAGCGTCTGGACCGCTTCGTCCGTGAAGGCGGGCTTGGGCTTGGCGGCCTTTCCCTCTGCGGCGGGGAAACCGGGGCTGTAACCCGGGGCTGAGGGGCCGCCCGCGGTC